>CM008281.1:5135346-5735346 GCA_002319775.1 Fagopyrum tataricum
TTTTATTAATATTATTGTATTGTATTTTTATCAGGATTGTTTTGGATGAGGATATGAAATTATAGAAACGTTATTTATCCCATTTCAAAAAAAGCATCAGAGTAGGAGACAAAAGAAGAGCGAGTAGCGGGAGTAGGAGCAACCGGCAAGTAATCAGGCCAATCCGGGAAGGAGAATGAAGGCGAGTGGCTAGCGGGAGCAAGTGAGGGGAACTCGGGTGAAGCCACAAGTTTTGCAAGAGAAAACTCAGACACTATTGGGATTGAGTTGTGATTGAAACCTCATCCACGAGCAAATCTCAAGCACGGTGTGGTTTGATTCAAAATTCACCATGCTTGGTTTGAGGAAAAGTCTGTGTCCGTCCTACTTATTTGGTCAGCACGCTACAATACCCTTGCAACCGGCATAGCGAATCTGGTACGCACAGGATGGGTTATCTTTTAGTTGCAGTTTCACAGTCATCTCGTTCACAAGATCAGGAGTTATAATTCCTATCCTGACAGTACAATTTGCCACATTTTTATTTGAAAACTTGCCCATCCAAGTTCCAATATCAACCACAATCCCTCAACTGTTTGGACGAAAATGAAAGGAAAGTGTATAGCCTCCCACACAAGTAGAAACCTTCCTTCAGAAGTAAATTAACCCTTCTATAAACACTAGTTAAATGGTACTGGTTTATAATACCCTTGTGTATGAGAGCATTGAACACTAAATAGAAGCCTTTCGTGCTGAATATAATAGAAAGGAAAGTTGCTCCGCCGCACCTTCGTTTGTCATGTATGTAGTAAAGTTTTGATTGTAATTTGTAAATGTCAAGGAATCTAGTCGAGTACGAGTTTATATAGGAAGAGATGTGAGTGTTGTAGTAGTAGAAGGTTTGTTTGTGGGTACGTACATTTGATTTGCAAATAAAGCTTAAATGAAAGAAGAGATTACTAATTGATTAAATAAAATTGATGTATGTCATTTATGGTTTGAAGTTATGAAACTTATATTGACTACAAAGTAAATATTTCACTTATTCGTACCTTAAATTTGCATAAATTTTTTTCTAGAAATACCATAATGTACCTATTTAGTTAGCTATATTTATCGTTTCTTTGTGTCGTTTTCTTTTAGATGGTTATCATGTCATTCACCCCAAAAATAATATTACAAAACATTCAATCTTGTTTTATCATGTAAAATATTGTTGGTTGATCTAAGAAATAGTTATTTAATCCAGCGTCACGAGGAACAATATTACAAAGCGATCAATTTTATTTATTTTTTGTCGTTTTCTCTTAGATGTTCATCACAACATGTGTGGCTTGTAACTTGATTACAAGAAAATATTCTACTCACGATACCCAAAATTTTGTATAAACTTTAACTAAAAATATCATGATGTAGATAATTTTATCGGTGTATGCTTTAATCGTGTTTTTCCATGTAATTACATGTTGTATAATATCAATCTCACTTTTCTTGCCTTTTTCTCTTTCCATACTTTTATGCATGTATTAACTTAACTACTTACGTAGTTTTCTTTGTTGTTTTCTTTCAATCGTTCATAATCTCTATTGCTTTAATCATAAGATCCACAAAATGTTCTATTTTGTATCAAATTAATCAAGGAAATTAAATAATTCATTGAATCCACGAACAAGAATTACAATTTCTCTCTTCTAAGTTTCACGATCTTTATTCTTGTCCTTTTTATACGTACTTTTTTTTTTTTTTTCATTCTTATCCTTTGTATACGTATTTTTTTTGTTCTCTCTCATTTATTGTCCAAAACGATGGTTCGTATTAAAATTGGTTTAATATAGTCTTTTTATTATGAACTAATACGTCACGATTAACCTAGCCTTGATAATATATAAAACAATCAATATTCATCTACAAAATTATTACCTACCGAACAAATGAACCCCAAAAAAACCCGATCCGAGGATGAAGAACGCGCCTCGCAGGTGTACAACTATTCTCCCCTCGCCGCCGCTCGAAACCCCAAAACCCTAGATCTAACAAAACTTTTCTCCTATGGATTTTCCGATATGTGGATTGATCTAACTCTCTCTTTCGTTTTCCTTGGGGTCTTGGGCTTTACTCTACTGTGGAGGCTTCTTCTTTTGCTTTTGTGTCCTCCAAGGCCAGTCTTGGGACCTTCAGGACCACATTTTACGGGACAGTGGAGTTGTGGATATAGGCTTTGAGTTTTGTGAAGCTTTGGGCAATCTTCAGGCTTCTATTCCTGATTTCAATCTTTCTATTTTTACTATCAAGAACACCGTCCCCCGTAAAGCCCAACAGGTTTTTTAAGTGCCTTCAATCCATGCATAGCCAAGATATCCTTCTTTCCATACCCATTGATGGGTTTGGGCAGTGTATGTTCCCGGTTGAGTATCGCTCGGTCCTAAAGTTTTGCCTGATGATTCAACTTTATCCGGTTAATTGGACTTGTCCTATGCCCAACTGTCGAAAACATTTAGATGTTTTTGGGAGCATGTTGTTCATTGTAAAGAGCTTTCTAGCTTCAAATATAGAGATGACCTAGTCCGTGATGTTTTATGCAACGTGTTTAAGAGAGCGGGAGTTTCGGTTAAGAAGGAGGCGTTAGTGACCTTCTTGATTGATCCACGTGAGGGAAGATATACGTTGAGGCCGGCGGACGTCGTAGTGTTTGGATGGATGAGTGAGAAGCTTGTATTGATGTGACAAGGGTTTTCCCACTGGTTAGCCTAGGCAATGGGCCTTTTGTGGTGGGTAAGGCGACACTTAACGCAGCTTCTGCTAAGATGGCTAAACATGAGAGGACTTGTGTCAAAACCAACATATATTTCTTCCGTTCTCTTTTGACACTTTTCATATTCTTGCGCTCGGTGCTATTGAGGTTCTTAAGAGGGTGTAACGAGTCTTACACGGCGGTAACGTTTATGTCTCCTAGGTCTTCAAATGTTGTTTTTAGTAAAATCGATTTTGCAATTCCGATAGGATTGACGGCGCAGCTTGTTGTCCGTCACCTCTAATTCTCTGTAAATCTGTAATTAATTATTAAATTAATGATTACATTTATTAAAGAAAAAAATAATTATAATTAATATTATTTTGAGTTAATTTTCAACCGTAACGACTCCACGAGAAAAATAAAGCAAATCAATAAAGATGATTTGAATGATCGAAATTTGGGCAGTTGCCGGTTGATATTGACAAAAGTTGTCAATAATAAGCCCAAACTCCATAACAATAGAACACCAAGAGAGAGTTCTGACTTCACACTCCTCTCAAGCACCCACGGCGAAGATGGAGAAAACGGGGCATAAGTCTGAAATCGGAAGCTCCAATCATGTTGAAGAAGAAGCACAATCAAACACTCGTACATCTAATGGTTCAATTTGTGGATTCGATTCGCTTCATCATCTCCTCCGTTCTTCCCTTAAACCAGAGCTCTTTCAGGTATGTTTTCATTTCCGCTTAGGTTTGTAGTCGATGAGATTTCTGTAAATTTGTACTCATTGATTGAATTGCCCAGTTGCTGGTTTCAGTTTTAGGTGTCTTATGATGATTTTTCTTCCAAGTCAAACCCTCGCTCTTATCTTATTGATTTGACCTAGATTTGCATGAGTTTTGTATGTAAGATTTCATCCTTGTTTGTAGATTCAAACTTGTGTTGATATGTATTATCAACAGGCTAGTATTAGATTGCTTTGTCTGAGAAAGTTAGAATTGTGATGCCGGTGACTGAAAGGTAGATTTGTTTTCTTAAATTTACTGTGTTTACTGTGTGTCATGGAGGTTCCTTTGCTGAACCATGGTTTATGTTATATTTTCATTTAGAGGAATGTTGTTGGTGAAGTCATGGATAGCAATATAGCATGGTTGTTTGAATGAGATCGGAGTAATTGTATGCATCGAGTTACTTCACTTATTGGGTGAGGTTTATTAATGTCTTCTAGAGTAACTATCTTGCATTTCCAAGGCAACCATTTCCCTCAGGATGCCTTACTTGGCATTTTAGCAGAGTAACAATTTTGCTTTTATGTGTGGATGTGCTTAGGTCATATAGACGAAGTTGATCAACTTAATTTTGATCATGTATTGGTTTACAGAAATGTCTTTTGCAATTTGAATCAAGATATTACATGATCATGCTCATGCACATTTACAGTTGATGCAATCAAGCTTTGCGTTATGTTTTGTTCTTATGTCTTCGTGATTGAGTGTTTATTATTCACATTACTCCTTATCAGATATTACATTTTTTTTCTAAATATGAATTTGGAAATGCAACTATCTTTGCTTCCTTTGTTTGGACAAATAATATCTGGTAACTATTTCATAAATTAAAAAAAGGAAACATGTGAAAGCTGTTTAAATTAATGAACGAATACAATGTTTTGCAGGAGGTCAGCCGTCTGCTCCTGGGGCTCAACTGTGGAAAAGCACTTGATCTTTTGACCTTGCCGGAGACAGCAACCACCTTGTCCTCTAATAACGATTTTGATCTGCAGGTCCAAATCTTTTTTTAATCGGTTGACGATATGAAATGCCAGCTTTATAAATCTTGTTCAGCACTAGTTTATGATTAGCAAGCTTGAGAAATTATAAAGGATATCTAGTTAAAGGTTTCCGTACATGTCTTTATACACCAACAGTTCTACTAAGATAATATTAGAATTAAATTGTGTACATAATGTGGTCAATGGCTTGATGGGTTATCAATTGAACTTGAGTATAATCAGCTGGAAAATTTAACCTAGAAACATGTTTTTCCATTGAAACATCCAATTCAGTAACTGATCTTTAAGGTAGTTCTTCTTTTTTTATGCTTCTTAAATATCAGTTTTTTGGTCTAGCTTACTTGGCTGAGTTAGATGAAGCCTTGGTTAGATACTAGTAGGGGATTACCTTGAAACTTTTGGTGCACATACAAGATCCTTGTGAAGAGATAATCACATGAATTAGAGTCCTACACAGTCTTCTTCCTTTCGGTTTCTCCATACAAAGTGATTCAAGCACGCGTTAAGTAAGAGCATTTTATTCCCCCGGCTAAAGCATGGCCTATCTTCATACAAGACATAACGTCTTAAACATATCATGAATTTCTTCCATCGTAGATATTTTTTGGTAGTTGCATGATTCAAAATTACACCTAACTCACAGGGATACAGCTTCCAAGCAGACAAAGAATCATTAAGAGAACCTCGAATTGTTCGTGTTGGTCTGATTCAGAACTCTGTCACTGCCCCTACCACCTCACCTTTTGTGGAACAGAAAAGGGCCATCTTTGAGAAACTGAAACCCATAATAGACGCTGCAGGTGCTTCTGGAGTCAACATACTATGCCTGCAAGTAAGTTCTCCATCAAACTCTGCATTCAATCTATTTATTTTTGTTTGGTTATCAAGGAACTATATCCTCAATATATCCAGGAAGCATGGACAATGCCATTTGCATTTTGCACTCGTGAGAAACGGTGGTGTGAATTTGCCGAGCCAGTTGATGGGGAGTCAACCTTATTTTTGCAAGAATTTGCTCGGAAATATAACATGGTTATAGTAAGTCCTATTCTTGAAAGAGATGTCAACCATGGAGAGACTATCTGGAACACAGTGGTCATAATTGGGAACAATGGCAACATAATTGGGAAACACCGAAAGGTACTCTCCAATTCTTTTCCTGGATATCACTTCTCTTTAACACACTGTTTGTAACAAATTAGCACTTGATCCATTTAACAGAACCATATTCCGCGAGTTGGAGACTTCAATGAGAGTACTTATTATATGGAGGGAAATACAGGCCATCCTGTGTTCGAGACAGCTTTTGGGAAGATCGGTGTCAACATATGCTACGGGAGACACCATCCTTTGAATTGGATGGCTTTCGGTTTGAATGGTGCTGAGATTGTTTTTAATCCTTCTGCCACTGTTGGTGAACTCAGTGAACCCATGTGGCCAATTGAGGTTATTCTCTTCATTAAAAGAACTTGAAATTTAAAATTATGGCCATTCAATCCATTTGCAAAAATAAATACAAGCCATGGTTTTGATTTATATTTTTCTATCGGACTTTCTTTTCGGAAATGTGCTTGATCTTCTCTAATGTTAATAACATACTAACTTCTCTGTCTGAACGTTTTCAACAGGCACGCAACGCTGCAATAGCGAACAGCTACTTTGTAGGCTCAATCAACCGTGTCGGGACAGAGCTCTTCCCAAATGCATTCACATCAGGTGACGGGAAACCCGAACATAGGGATTTCGGACATTTTTACGGTTCCAGTCACTTCTCAGCACCAGATGCTTCTTGTTCACCTTCCTTATCAAGGTACAGAGATGGTTTGTTGGTGGCTGACATGGACCTGAATCTCTGTAGGCAACTCAAGGATAAATGGGGTTTTCGAATGACTGCTCGATACGAGCTCTATGCTGATCTGCTTGCTCAGTACTTGAAGCCAGACTTTCAGCCCCAAGTCATCGTTGATCCCTTGTTGCATAAGAAGGCAGCTTAATCCATTCAAGCTTTCCCCTGGTAATTACTGTTGAAATTTGATTTGTGTACATGAACTCATTGAATAAAAAGGCCGTGGCTTTGCCTGTTTGAGGCGTGCGTCTCGTAGGCTTGTGTAACATAATGGTCTTCTAATTACAAAAATTACTGATATTTTACTGTCATTTTATCAACTTGCATAGTTGCATGATATATGCATCCTTTTGAAAACATACAATTCCATGGGGTAATTTTACAAAAAACACCCTTTATTGCACCTAGATTGAACAAAATCATTATATGTGAAAAAGACTTAAGACCACCCATAATTTATAAAAGTGTTGAAGCCACCACCTACCAACACTTGATATAAATTTACATCTGCTAAAAAAATTTCTCAAATTTCTCCCTCAACGTAAGAGGCTTCTTTTCTAATGAGCTCCCAACCAAAATGGACTGCTCTTCGTCGCCTCAATCTCACATGCCTTATGTACTCAGTTTGCTTATAATCGAGTTGAGATCTTCCATTTCTCACACTCCAAAGTATGTATTATGTGCCAAAAACCTAGCCATTAAATAAGTATGTATTATGTCTCAAAATCCCAACACATTAGTACGATGAAATTCATGTCAAAATCCCAACACATCAGTATGATGAAATTCCATGATGGAATATGCATTATGTGCCAAAAACCTAGCACATTAGATAAGTATGTATTATGTCTCAAAATCCCAACACATTAGGCTGATGAAATTCCATTTTAAAGTTAATTTTTATTTTTTTTTTAATCGAGTTCAGATCCATCTCATTTTCCTCTCTTAAACTTTGTGTCCTATTTTTCTAATTGGCTTTGAATGAAGTGAGTCGGTCAAAAGAATAAGACATGAAGTTGAAACATGAAAATAGGATTGAAAATTTACATTATTTATTTATTTTTGAGAGATTGAGTCGGGATCTTATTAGAGAAGAATACTCCATGGCAAAGAAGATTCCAGCCAACGTGAAAGGATATATATCTTGCGTTAAATAAACGAAACTGGGTGATTCGGTCAAAATAAATTGTTGTTTTGATGAAAGCAGGCGAAGGGTCTAAACCGTAGCCGGGAGCGAGCCGGGTTTGGAAATTCAAGCAAGTCAAAGAGGAAGCCAAATAATGTGAGCCGAACGAGAAAAAGCCGGGGGTGATGATAACTTGAAAGGTTTCTATATATACAACAGCTGGCTGAATGAACTTTCAGTTAAAAGTAGTGATTTAGGTGAAATAAAGGGTAATGTGTATAGTTTCGGAAATAAGATGTGGTTTACTCAAAATAAATGAAATAAGGGGTGATTAAGTGAAATTAACCAAAACCTGCCAACATCTGATTCAGAGATAGTCGATGTGCCGCAATTATCTCATTCTAATCACGAAAGGAATCGTTTAATAAAAGCACAATGCAAAGGAATCAAAGAATGTTTGAATCCACGGAAACTCAAATTTCTTTCCCAACAAATTAGACAACAAGATCAATGATAGTAAGAAAGAGCGATTTCCTGGTGCGTTGGAATTTCAGCAAATTTTGATTTTCTCGGAAACAAAATAATCGGAAAAAACAATGTCGAGTAATAACGGAGACGCAGAGAGCTCTCAAACGTCGCCTGCGTTGCAACGGCGTTCTTCCGGCGTGAGGCCAAGGTCCGATCCTTTCCTTGTGATTTGCAGGTGTTTCAGCTTTGTCACAGCCTTCACCGGCATTCTTTGCATCGCCGTCAACCTGCTTTCCGCCGTTCGATCCTTCAAGAATGGATCTGATGTACTCTTAACAATCTATCTGTGTTTTTTTCGAATTTTTCCTGTTTATTTTTTGAGATTGAAATGTGAATGTGTTGCGATTTGTAGGTATTTGACGGTATTTTCCGGTGTTACGCTGTCGTTATCGCCATTATTGTGGTTGTCGCTGAGACTGAATGGAGCCTCATTTTCAAATTCTCCAAGGTTTGTTTTTCTTTCATATGAATCTCCAATTTTCGTTTTTTGCCTTATGTTACGAAAATTCAGGCGGGTCACTATTGCGGAGTGTTTTGTAGCATCGAGCATGTACGTTAGTTTTGAGCTCAACACATAGATACATGCTAGACTCATACTCAAGCTTCTAGATTTTGGGTTAAACCAATGTGATCACGAGTCACAATGATATGTAGATTTAATTCTATTATTGACATTAGGTTTATTTGGTTAAGGTTGTTATATGAGTTTAGTTACTCGACTTGGGATCGTAAAATGACGACCGACTCAATCTCATTCACTTTCTAACCAAGTGGGGTAAGCTTTATTATTTAGACTTAACTCGACTCAATTACAAACGGATTGAAGATGACCATATCAAAGTTAAGTTTGTTTCAATTGAATAAAATCCTCAAGAAGAACCAAAGAATCAATCTTCTATAGGATTATTATATATGCCGAACTATTTAAATTCAACTTGGACTTGACTTAGAAACAAGCTCATTCACTTTCTAAACAATTAAAATTGTGTATGAACATAAAGGTTAATTCACTTTTTAAATAAGTCGGTAGTGTATGAACACATTTTATGTTCGATTAAGAAAACGAGCTAAAGTAGTGTTTGCCACTTGGACTTGTTTACATAAGACCTCATAACTCTTTCTTTTTGGCTCTATAATATAATTTTCTTGCACTTTTATGTCAATGATTGTTTGTCTTTCACGTGATGCCTTGTATATAGAATTATTTTTGTGCTATCAGTTCAAATCTGAACTAGATTTCTATACTTTATCTTGCAGGTTTTGGAGTTTTGGGCTGGTAGAGGAATGCTACAAATCTTGTACGATAACCTCTACTATATATATATATATATATATACACACACATACATACATTACTTTCAAAACGTCCCTTCTTACTTCAGTTTTTAGGCGAACAGAGCGTAGATGCTGATGATCAAGCATCTGTGCTCTGTCAGTTTAGTTCCCTATTTGTATTGAACCAGCAATCTGTTTTCCTCAGCGTTGCTGTGATGACGAGGGCGTATCCTGATTATGCCGGAGAAAAAGAGGGTCTTGTTCTTCTGCAGAATATATCATGTTATATGCTGCTTGCATGCGGCGTGGTTTATGTTTTATCAGTAAGATGAACCGGAGTATATCACCTGTTTTTTAATCTACTTGTAAAACTTTGGTATCTTTTGATAATGAGCCATGGCTGCAGGGTGTTCTATGCATTGGTGTTGTCAAGCGTGCTCGTCAAAGACAAGAAACTTCGCGGGAACAAACGGTTAATGATCTAGAGGTATGACATTATCCGAATATAGCAATTTGACCAAGTTCACCTAAACCGATTCCTGTGTTTGGTAGCAGAAAAGTACCGGAATGAGTGATTTTCTCTGTTCCAATTTTTGATTCTGTAATGAAAAAAGTGATTTGTGGGTGTATGCAGGAGCTAGAGAGGCGGCGAGAGGAACTCGAAGCCTTGCTATTGAAGCACAGTAATGAGGAGTAGTAGAGCAGCAATGCTGCAATGTGCAAAGTGAAATGTATCAGAGAACAAAAAAAAGATGAAATTCAAGATTTCCATGTGTAAATTATCATAATTCTTTGCTATTTGTAGTTTATTTTTCAAATGAATCATAGAAATCCATGTAAATCACTACAAAGGAGCCTTTTAAGGCAATGATAAGCATATTTCATGCTTACAAAGGAGCCTTCTTGCTTTCATCTGTATATATTATCAATAATGGCATTAGATTATCAAGACACTGTATACACAGATATATCTTGAAGATAAAGATGCAAATTCACATATTACTCATAGAGTTAAGTTTTTCCCCCTTTTAGTATATTAGTAATTTAATTTGTTGGTTTTGTTCATTGTTGATATATAGTTTGATCTACCTTCTATGGTGAATGTGTTCATTGTTTGATAGATTTTTTCTAAGAGCAGAGAAATTGTGATCGATTGAAATTGATTTATCTAACTACAGTTTGATCTGCCTTCTATGCTTCCTCGACATAAACTGTTCTCAACTGCAAATATAATTCTATTCTATTCAAACCCAGGGACAAACAATTCTAACAAAATTAACTCGTAGGCGGTGAAAATACTTTAATGTATTAACATATGATCATATCTTAATTTCTAGGATGAAGACAGACTTTCATATACCAAGAGATAAAACTGTTCTCGATTTATCATTTTCACATAACAAACGATTTGGTTTTTGAGTCTTAAACCCGTGTAAACTAGAAATTTCTGAATATCTGATGCTCTTTAATCTTTTCAAAATCGAATATAAACCAGAGATTTTTAATGCTAAACGAATAAGGAATGTCTAGACACCATTGCTCATCTATTCAGTGAATACAGTAAGGCTAGCGAAGAAATTGTTGTTTTCTGGGTTTCCCACATCGAAATTACTCAACCTGGGATGGGTGGATCGGGTGTATAAGATAAAGGGGAGAGGCACAGGATAACATACTTACCTGGACGGGGTCAACGGGCGATCATGAAGGCCTGTGGCCTGGGACGGTGACCTTCATTGCACCTTACGGAGGGGCGCCGGCCCAACATCTCCCCAAGTGGGAGAGTGTACGTCATAATTTGTTGCTGCGGGGGCCTGCGTTCGCGCGGCCCCTACCTGTCCAGTTGTAGAATTTTGTCTTGCTCGACCCGGCCCATATCACTAATATATTAAACGAGTACATAGCTGTTATTTGTCCGATCCGTATCTTATATTCTTCTTTTGTTTTGTATTTTCGGATTGGCCCAAATTGTCGATGTGGGAAGCTTATTGTAGCTTGTAATGGGTGACGTATTAATCAAGATCTGACCATTGTATAAATGTAGAAAGCTGGAGATCTTTTCAAGTAGATCTGCTGTTCACAATGTTTAAAATTTAGCTTAATAGAACAGTGAGCCATTAATCAAACAAACCATTGATACCTACACAGTTATATATTACTCTTCCATTTGATGTAATTGTAATCTAATGACTGTAGTTATAGCACATAATCATTTTGATAGTTATAGCACATAATCATTTTGATAGACTTATGTAGTGAGACTTGTATGGTACCAGAATTTGGTACAATTACTCAAGTAGGAAGACAAGTCACGGGGGAAATTCAGGTTTGGTTACAATATTACCAATTTTTCGATAAGTATGAATAGGACCAAGAAAGTGCTCATTGTTAGTTCATCCTATGATGAACATATGCTATAAACCCTCCTTCAAGCGGATTTCAACAAAAAAATTCCTGGCACGGACCATACCAACCTGATTGGCCGTTAAACCCTCCTTCAAGCCGGTAAAAAATGACCTGAAACCGACATAATCAGGTCCGAAGTCCTCTTGATAGCATCAATCTAAAAAAAGAATTGAAATAATGAAAAACGTGTACAAAAGGATATCGAATGATCGATTCAACATTGAGTTGAAAGTCCAAAAGATTGCAGCAGTTATCATGAAAGACAAGGATAAGTAAGTTCACACATGGTCATCTTTCTCCACATTCCACAATAAAGCCAGGGTTTGGTGCAGACATATTACTACCGCATTCATGCCACTCGAGATACTTGATACCTGGAAACAGTTTCTTGATATCAAAATCCGCCATGCGAAGGTCCCGCAGATACTTGAGACGCAAAGTCTCAATCTTCCGCCACTCGTCTATGCTGCTCATCGTTTGATATGTAGCATAACTAAGCTGTTTAAGGCTTCCTCCCACAATGTAGAGCTTTTTAACGTTCATGAATCCGCTTGGATGTAGCCAGCGTGGTGCAATTTTGTAGGGAAAACACCATAGCTCCAGTTTCTCTAAACGGCAGGAATGAAAACATCTTGTCTCCTTCAACATTTGATGTTCTTCTTCTTGGCTGTCTTGTTCAAAGCTAAGACTCCTTTCCCATAATATCTTCAGCTTTCCAAGACTCTTCATGAACTCGAATACCATTGCATCATCATCGCTGGGGAAACTTTTCATGTTAACCACAAGGCTTAAGTTTCTCAGCTTCTGTAAGCTCAACAAATCTCTGAGTGAGCACCCTTGTGCCTTGTGATTTTTTGTGATCTCGAACCCCTTGAGCAGCTCAAGCTTCGAGAGCAAACTGATTCCTTTTGGCATCTTATATAGAACGAGACAGTTGGTTATGTCCAGATGGGTTAGATTCTTGAGGGATCCTATATCCGCAGGAAGTTTCTCTAAGTTTATACAATCTCTAAAATCCAGTATTCTGAGGTTCTTCATCTTACACACTGAATCCGGAAGCTTCCTGATTGTTTGTAACCCCTGCAGGCTGAAAAGCTTCAGCTTCTTCATCTTCTTCAATTCCTCCAAGAACTGATCATCAGCAATCTCAACTTGATTTGCATTTTCAGAGCAACTCCAATTCCCAAGATAAAGCACACACAGATTCTTCATTATAGAGAACCATTCGGGTTTGATATTAATAACAGACCCATTGACATTGAACAACGTCAAAATATCTCTCAAAATTTCCAACTCTTTTTTAGACTTGCTGGATTTCGCCTCTAGCTTGGTAGAATTCTTGGAGCGGGTGAAAAATGGAGTGAGCTTACGGTTGTCTTTGTGGAAATCAAAGAAACCCTCAACCTTTGCTTGTGCAGTGATAAATGAGTGGACAGAATAGTGCATGCGGCAACTCCCTGTTTCTCGTCTTTTCCTGATCACTGGCTCAATAAAACACGCAAGGACTTGCAACATTTTGTTCCCCATCTCAATCATATTTGCGTCTGAATTGGGCTTTCCAGTTAGATCACCATCTTTGTTAGATTTAAAATCTTCATGTGCAATAACATTTTGAGGGTCAATGAATCCCTCACCAACCCACCAGTAGATTAAGATCCTTTTCTTGATCACCAAGCTCTTCTTCAGGACTCCACTGCGCTCATCCTTCTCTTCTTCATTACAGGGAAAAGCTGCAAAGCACAACAAACACTTCTTCTGGGTTTCGGTCAGGGACTGGTAGGCAGAGTGGAGAACGTCACAGATCTCCTGAGGGCATTGGACAATGGACGATTCCTCATTAATGTCAGTACTCAAACTTTGCCCGTTCACACTCTTTGTAAACAAAGGTTGGTCCTTTTGTTTTCTAGTGTTTGAAACCTCCTGGGCATTTGTCTGTGTTCTAGGTGGGAGCATGAGCTTCAACTTGATAACCACACGAAGGAGTTGCTTGAGGTTCGGAGAACTGTCTTTAAAGTCAGCTGTAGAGAGGTGAGTTGCAGCATCCAGCAGCTCTTGCAGGAGCTTCTCACTGTTCTTGCAGTTGCGGGAACCCTTGAGCCTATCGGTGTTTTCTTGTATGTACTTCAAATCAGCATGCAACATTTTAAACGGCTTCTTGAAATAACTAGCTTCATTGTTGTTGACGAGGCTAGAATTCCGTTGGATGTCTAAAATGAGAGCACCAAGCCTTTCAAATTCATAGACAAATTGGTCAAAGACAGAGAGTTGATTGCTAGTATCATAAACAACATGAATTTGAACTGGCTCGGAAATTGTTCTTTCTCCTTCAACACAATCAATCTCATCAGTGGCACGAAGATCAAGAAACTCCAAGCTGGCAAGTAATGCCCGAGGAAATAACCTGTGCACATCAGGACGATTTCTCAGTAGCACCCTCCTTAATCTATGAGGCAGGACTGCTTGAGCATTAGGTTCAACTTGTAGTTGGCAAATTTTGGCAGCTGAATCATCTGGTAAAGAAAGATCTAGTATCTCAAGATTTGTGAGAGGTTGTAGATCAGGCATAAACTTCAAGCAGCGACAATCTGCCAATAAGAGTTCTTTGAGGTTTCCAAGCATAGACATGTCTGGCAGTTTTGTCACAGAGGTTTTTGAGAGATTCAGAATTTGAAGGTTCTCAAGAGACTGCAAGAAATCTAGTTTTGGTTCCTGTGAGGAACTAATCACGAGGCCACAGAGATCAAGTTCGACAAGACTTGATAGGGATCTCCAAGTTTCAACGTCAAGGGAATTTAACTCTAGACCTCTTAACGAGAGTTTATGAAGGCTAGTGAGAGTGGAAAAGGAGGGCAGATGCTTGACTTTTGTTTCAGAGAGGTCGAGTTTAAGAAGACAAGACATTTGATCGAAAAGATCGTCCCTCAAATTTCCCAGGAGACTACAACCAGAGAGATTCAACTCCTTCATATTTTTTAGTATACCTAGATCTTCAGGCAACCCACAGAGCTTTATACAACCTGAGACATCAAGCAACTCAAGATCTGTCATGCTTTCTATTTTTGCAAGTACAGTCCCTAAGGATTATGTGAGAAATTGTTTGGCGGTGGCAAATAAAAATTAGGGATTGAATTTCAGTTCTCGAAACATCAAGCACCTTAAGCTTTGGAGCACGCAAAAAATTAGATTTTTCTATCTCTGTATCTTTTAGAAACAAATGAGTGAGCTTATATGTGTACTTGGGTGGCAATACGAATTTGGATGTATAGGAAAGATCAAGCATCTCAAGGTTTTCTAAGCTTGGATCATATGACTCCAAAGATAAGCTAGAACACCCTCTAAGACTAAGACTACGA
This sequence comes from Fagopyrum tataricum, assembly GCA_002319775.1. NCBI lineage: Eukaryota > Viridiplantae > Streptophyta > Magnoliopsida > Caryophyllales > Polygonaceae > Fagopyrum > Fagopyrum tataricum. Next base: position 5,150,383 of record CM008281.1, read on the forward strand.
AGATGAGGAACGTCTGAAAAAGTATATATTGGCAAATTATCGAGTAGAGGATCAGATAAAGAGAGGTATCGAAGTTGAGTCAATTTGGAAACGACATCTTTTACAGAAACAGCAGTAAACAGGCCTGAACCAGAGATCTCAAGAACAGTCAAGGTTTTATATTTTTCAAAGGTTAAATTACTTACTGGGAAGATCTGATCACAACCTCGAAGAATCAACACAGTAGGGTTCCTGTCATTGTCGACCAGTGGTTTAAGAGAGATAGGTGTGGGATTAAAGTGAGCTATATACTTACGCCCTCTGTCAGACTCAAAGACTTGCCTGGAAAGATAGTTCCAGTCATCATCCGCTGAACCTCTTCGCTTCTTCATCATTCCATCTGCTAACACAACATTCTCAATTCTTTTCACATCCAAAAGATCAAGAATTCCGAGATGCCCCGTGGCAGCACATGCATATCCTTCATATGTATGCATGGAATTGTCTTTGAATTACCTGTCAAACGTGCAAGTTCAATCATCTCACAATCCTCATCAGACAGTTTCAGCGTCCCTCCCTTGATCAAGTCCTGCAGCAAACCACGGCCCCTTTTATAGGCTTTGTCAACTGAATCCACAGGGCCGAGAAACCCAGACATAATCCAGTAGGCTACCAGCACATCTAAATGGATCTTGTTCTCGGCACCGCTGCACATTTCAAAGAAATGCTCCTGTTGCTTATAACAGTTAATCATATTGACTTCAGTACAGCTCAATCTTAACTTTTGTTGTTGATCCATCAACGGTGTTATGTCATTGATCATATCCTCCGACATCAACTACTGGAGTTTCACAACCAACTGCAAGATTTAATAAATGATTAGTGCTAAGTCAACAGTAACCTTCCAGTTTTCATCAGCAAACACAATACAGAGTATATCGAAACTAAAACGTACATAGTAAAGATGAAACCTTAGCTCAACTTTCGACAATGGACAATATACACCACATCATATTATGAATTCTGCTTTAGATTGACCTAAGTATCGTATAATTGCTTATTCTCATCAGGATGTGCAAATTTTGTGGTAAACATACGCATGACAGATTACATCTGAAACGTGCAAAATGCAGAAAGCCAATTCATCCAATTTGATTTCACATACAGATTCAACAAAAGTGAAGAACATCAACTGACCTAAAACAAAAGAGAAATAAAATGGCAGAGCAGCACGAAGAAGTAAAACATGCTAAGGAGAGATACCTTGAAGAAGACTCCAGAAATTGGCAGGCACTTTCAGAAGTTCAAGAAGGATTGTTATTGAAGATGAGCACTGGAAAGTGAGACTGATTTTGAATTTAAACACCAGCCAGATACTCAAGACAGTGGATTATGAATTCAGGGACAATAATATAATTATGTCGCTGTTTAGTATAATATGACTTTAGGTCAATATTAAATATAAACTTACGTCCATGGCTACCTACTCCAACTAAAAGCAAGTTTAATAATTACTCTGACGTCCTCAATCACCTCGCTGTGATCTAAATTATCATTTGTTGTGTTTTTCTCATTTTTATTTTTGTTTGTGGCTTTTATTCCGTCTGGTAAAATTTCCTACTATCTAACATTCATGAAGTAGACCCATAAATATCAGTTGATTCAGTTCCAACTTTCATGAAGATCAGGAAAGATATACTTTTTTGAGAAATTATGACTCCTTAACATAGATTACAATATGTACAAAATATTATATGTTTCTTAGGACTCCAGAATACAATGACTATTATGTATAAATTCATACAGCTCACCACATTCACGCCATTGTAAACGCGACATACGTGGAAACGCTGATCTGAGATCAGGAAACCTCATGGTCAAGTTGCGCAAATACTTGAGACGCAAGGTATCAACCTTCCACCCCTCATTCTCAGATTCTATCTTAAAGGATGTAAAGATTCCTCCCACAATGTACAGCTTTTGAAGATTCTCCACATTTTTTGGATGTAGCCAATAAGGTGCAGTTTTGTAAGGGAAGCACCATAGCTCTAGCTTCTCTATTTTGTGTAAATGCATATATTGGCCTGCATTCTTGCCATCATCACTACAATCGCTATAACACTCGTCAAAATAAAAACTCCTTTCCCATGATATCTTTAGCTCGCGGAGATTCTTCATTCTCTTAAATACCTCGAGATCTTCATGGTTGGGGAAAATTTTCATATCCACGACAAGGCTTAATTCTCTTAGCTTCTATAACTTCACCAAATCTCTAAGGCTACAGTAATATGAATCCTCCTTATCCTTGCTACAGCAGAATAATAAGCCATTGTGAGGAAACGCCTTGTGATCACGAGTGATCTTGAACCCCTTGAGTAACTCAAGCTTCGAGATCAAACTGATTCCTTTTGGTAACTTACTCAGAAGGACGCAATTGGTTAAGTCCATATGGGTTAGATTCTTGAGAGATCCAATATCAGATGGAAGTTCTTCCAAGTGAGTGCAATCTCTAAGATCCAGTATTACAAGGTTCTTCAGCTTACAGACGGAATGCGGAAGCTTCACGATTGTTTGCAAACCCTGCAAGCTTAAAAGCCTCAACTGCTTCATCTTCTTCAATTCTACCAAAAACTTTTGATCCAAAATCTCAATGTGCTTCGCATTTTCAGAGTCACACCAACTCCCAAGGTAAAGCACATACAAATGATTCATTTTAGAGAACCATTCGGGTTTGATATTTATTATGGATCCATTCACATTGAACAATGTCAAGACATGTCCCAAACTTTCTAATTCTTCGGATTCCGGTTGACAATCCCTTTTGGAGCGAGTGTAATATGGATTGAGCTTACCAATCTTGTGGTTAGAATCAAAGAAACGCTCAGCCTTTGCTCGTGCAGTGACAAAAGAGTGGACAGAATATTGCATGCGACAACTTCCCATCTCCTGTCTTCTTGAGTACACTTGTTCAATAAAGCCAGCGTCTTTAAGGACATTCAGTATATGAATCCCCATATCTTCAATATTCTTCAACTTCTTCACCCTCTGAGCTGTGGAAACTTGTTGTGAAGAAATGCTTGTTGTGCTCATATTTGATCCTGGAATTGCAATTGGATTCTGATTTTGCTGTGTTGCAACATTTTGAGGGTCAATGAATCCCTCACCAACCCACCAGTAGATCAAGATCCTTTTCTTGATCACCAAGATTTTCTTCAAAACACCACTGTACTTGTCATACTCTTCTTCATTACAGGTAAAAGCCGAAAAGCACAACAAACACTTTTTCTGTGTTTCGGTCAAGGACAGGTAGGAGGAGTGGAGGACATCATGGATCTGCTGAGGAGGGCACTGCGGTTCATTATTAATGTCAACGGTACAACTCTGCTTAGTGAATAACGGTTGCTTCTTCTGTTGCCTAGTTTTTGAAACCTCCTTGTCACTCGCTTGTATATTGGATTGGGGGAACATGAGCTTCAACTTGACAACTACCCGAAAAAGTTGCTTGAGGTTCGGGGAATCGTCTTTGAAGTCAGCTGCTGAGAGGTGAGCTGTGGCATATAGCAACTCCTGCAGGAGCTCCTCGCTAATCTTGCTGTTGTTGGAAACCATGAGCTTGCTGATGTTTTCTTGTATATAGTTCAAATCAGCATGCAACATTTTGAAATTCATCCGGTAATAATCAGTTTCAGAATTGTTGTTGAACCTAGAATTCCGTTGGATGTCTGAAATGAGAGAATCAAGCCTTTCAAATTCAAAAATAAATTGGTCAAAGACTGAATTGCTAGTATCATCAACAATCTGAATTTGAATTGGCTTGGAGATCATTCTTCCTTCTTGAAGATTTCCCTTGCTACTTGATGGATTTGCAACAAAATCAACCTCATCACTGCCATGATGATCAAATACTGTCAGAGAAAATAACCTTTCCACACCGTAACGATTTCTCATTACCAGCTTCCGGAGACTGAGCGGTGCGAGTATCCGAGCACTGCGTTCAACCTCTAGTTGGCAACTTTTGGTAGATGGATCATCTGATAATGAAAGATCCAATGTCTCCAGATTTGTGAGAGTCTGTATATCAGGGACAAATTTCAACTGAAAACAATCTGCCAATCGGAGTTCTTTAAGATTTCGAAGCATAGACATGTCTGGCAATTTTACCACAGAGGTTTTTGAGAGATTTAGAATCTGAAGATTCTCAAGAAACTGCAAGAAATCTAATTTGAGCTCTTGTGAGGAAGTAATCTTCAGGCCATGGAGGTCAAGTTCACCAAGGTTTGATAGAGCTGTCCAAGTTTCAACCTCGAGGGAATCCAACTCTAGATCTCTTAACAAGAGTTTATGAAGGCTAGTGAGATTGGCAAAGGACGGTAGATACTTGACTTTTGTTTCACAGAGATTGAGTTTAAGAGACGAGACATTTGATCGAAAAGACCCTCCATCAAATTTTCCAGGAGAATACAACCAGAGAGATTCAGTTCCTTGATGTTTTTGAGTTCACCAAGATCTTCAGGCAACTCACAAAGCTTTTTACAGCCAGAGACGTCAAGCCACTCAAGATTAATTAGCTTGCTCATCAATGGAAGTTTTGTTAAGCCAGTACATTCCTGAAGTACTAGGTGAGAAATTTTCATCAGAAATCTCACGAAATTCATGGATTTAATTTCAGTTCTCGAAAGATCAAGCACCATAGGTCCCTCGATGAAAGGGACTCCACCAGGTTCTCTTATCTTTGTATCTGTTAGAAACAGATGAGTAAGCTTTCGTTCATTGACTACAGGGATCTCAGTTGTTGATGTATAAGAAAGATCTAGAACCTCGAGAGAATTGGAGTGTACAGTATGTGGATAGAAAACTAGGCTCGAACAGCCTCTAAGAATAAACCAACGAAGTTCAGTAAGCCAATAAAAAGAACCCATTGGTAATATATCAAGCAGAGGATCGGATATACTGAGGTATCGAAGTCGAGTAAGTTTGGAAATGGTTTTGATAGAAACTGTGGTGAAAAGGCCTGAACCAGAGATTTCAAGAATAGTTAGGGTTTTATATTTTTCAAAGGCTAGATTACGTGTTGGGAAGAGATGATCACAACCTCGAAGCATCAATACAGAAGGATTTCTGAGACTTTCAATTAGAGGATTTAAAGAATGAGATTTGGGATTTAAGTGAGCTATATACTTAAGCCCTTTCTGAGACTGAAAAACTTGCCTGGAATGATAGTTCCCGTCTTCGTCCGGTGATTTTTTTGGCTTCGTCGACATTCTACCTGCCAACACAATCTTCTCAATAGAACACAAATCCAAAAGATCAACAAATCCAGGATTCCGCATGCCACATAAGGATCCTTCATGTCTGCATTGAACCGGTTTTGAGGAAAGTTCAATCATCTCAAAATCCTCAACAGACGGTTTCAGAATTCCGGCCTTAATCAATTCGCGTACCAAATCATGGCCTCTTTTATAAGCTTCATCAACTGAATCGCCATGGCCGAGATATCCAGACATCATCCAGTAAACTATCAGTACATCATAATGGATCTTGTGTCCGGTACTAGTACACCTTTCGAAGAAATGCTCACAGTGCTTGTAGCAGTTAGTCATATTGACTTCTGTACAGCTCGATGACATTGTTGCTTGTGTTGTTGATTCAAGTGAGAGCTATAAAGAAGAGATCAATGAAACGGGGAATCAAAGAAATTTGAACAAACAGATCGAGATATCAACACTTGTTGAAACGTGAAAGATCATAAGCATTGATTTGAGGATTAGTTGAAGAAAAGCTGTGGAGTTGGTACTTGGTAGGCCAGTACTGTACCTTTGACGAAGATTAAAGAAATTCATCATTTCTTGTAAGTTAATATAATACATAATTTGGTATTATCGGAAACACATCCTTTCGGTGTGTACTGGCAAAATTATATAAAACTCATAATTCTCAACGTAATTCTCATAATATATATATATATATATATATATATATATATATATATATATATATATATATATATATATATATATATATATATAAAGTTAAAGAAAATTTTATAATTTTCCATAATTTTCATGACCGATAAGTCACATAATGCTCATAATCTAATCCACCCTTTGTTAAAATACTATTTGCTTCAAATATGGAAGATTTGGTCATTTAGCTCTAACTGCCCCTTTGCTAAAATCATAAAGAAAACTATCAACCGGGGGGCCCTTAAGGTGTTGTGCAAGAATCACCTAGTTCTTGTACCCAGAAGTCCAACGGAGGAGTCACCAATAATACAGAAGCTACCGGATTGGAGTGAAGTATGGCCCTTGGATGATTGCAAATTTTTGAAAACATAAGATCTTGTCAAAAGGAAAGGATAAAAATATCTCTCGTTTTGGGCATAATTATACCCAAACCAAGAAAGTATGGGATGTTGTATAGTAATAAATGGGCTCAAAAGATAAGAACCTTAGGAATATTTTAGGGGCTAAAGAGATTCTATGTTGAAAACCGCTCGAGTTGTTGGCGGGAAATCCGGATGGTACATATGCAGACACTAACTACCCATTATTTCTCAGCATACGAAAATCATAAAAGGGAAGGAGATTTTAAAAGAGAATGTAGTGAACACAATTTTTCCACTTTGATTCTTCAATCTCATGTTATACTTGATGTTTCCGTGCAGTCCCTTACCTCAATGAAGATTGAAACTCTCGTGTTATGATGTGTTAATCGATATTTCACCAAAATGCACCATAAATGGTCTCAAACTCCTAAAACATGAAATAAACTGAAGTAGAGATCACAATATGCAAAATGAATGTTTTCTACACTAAATGAATGCAAAACTACACTAAAAGTCTAAAAGGGATATGAAATGCATGAAATTACTATCTAAAACGATGCATGAATAGTTGACATCAAAATACCCAATAGTTAAACCTTACTTATCCACAAATAAGAGCATGATATGTTAAAAACTAAGTGAAAACATAAGTCATGTCTCAAAATGAAGATGACCACTTTTCAAACCATGTCATTAGAGCATCAATCACAATCAAGAGATTAAAAACGAGTTACGATTCTCCAAGCCTCTCAAAAGGGCATGTGTTTACTCACTCACAAATTTGTACATGCATATAACATATTCACTCAAACTCAACAACTATGCAAATATCTTATCGTAAGCTTGTCAAAGCGATCTCAAACTTGACCGCTTGTCATTAAAACTAAAATGCAAAAATATATAAATCATGGGGTCTTTATACAGGGTGTAACATGTCTATTTTATGTTGTTTTTCCTCCTTACATGATGATTGTCAGGCGGTGGTTTAATTTTGTAGTTGTTTTCATATTTTATATTTTTCTTCGCTCCTCAATTTGTTGTTTGATAAAGTTTATAGTATTATTTGGTCATCCCAAATCGTTTTGAAAAGTTATTTTATTTATGTTATACCATATTCCCTACTAGACTGTTGCAAGCCAAGTCATTCCACTCAAATCCATCTTTCCTTTCAATTAATTGAGAATGTCGTTAAGTCTTTTATTTTCATTTGTTGTTTTATTGACTATATTCAAGATCGTATCATTAATGCAACCAATTGTATGTATTATGTAAGTGCAATCAAACAACAAATGTAAGAGGTCTTTCCAAGGATGATTACACAATGCATGGTATGCATGGTTACCGCAATTTTCCATTCATCTAGTTTTGTCTTTGTTGATATGTCATTTTTGAGATTTTTCACTAGAAAATGCCTAATTTTTGGTTGTGTATCCAACTCTAGTATCTACTCATATGCATGTTGGTGTGGTGTGCTTGGTTGATAACCATCTATTTTGACTACATCTCTAGTATAACATATCTTGTATTTCATTTTTATGAATGGTCATCATCTATAATCTTTCTATGATTTAGGCTTGAGGATGTTACTAAGTTCAAAACCAATTTTAGTAACATCCTTTTTTTCCCCATTGTTCATGAAATAGTTAATTTTAATGTTGGTATATATCAAGTTTGCGTTTGAAGCATGTGTTATAAGTGGGGAAGTTGTGACCAAATTATCATGTCAAAAGTTGATTGTGTTACCGTTTTTCGCTTGCCAAATAAATTATTTGTTAAATTCAAATTTAAGTTTTATTAGATTGTTCTATTGCCAAGATGCAAATCCTTTCATTTAGTAATGAAGCAAATCAATGTTTTTGGTATTTTTCTTCAACAACTTTAACCCAAATGTTATGCGGTTATGTAAAGATTTTGCATAACATTTTCATCTACATGGTGTTGATTTTTCTAAATCCGAAGCCTTTTTTTTGTTTACGGACTTTGCTCCAACTAATAATTGGTTTGTGTTGTTCATCCTTGCTCCAAAAAAAGTTCTTATACGTTTTGTCCAGTTCATCAAGCGTGTGATCCAAGAACATGGAGCTTTGCACTATAAAGATTGGTTTGACCGTTAATTTGTGTTTTTGCTCCTAACACACATATTGTGTCAATGATTTGTATGGTCCTTTTTAGCAAGCATAAATTATCATTAGCTTTAATAAACATTATCGTATTATCCACAAGGGATAAACATGGGATCGGCATTCCATTCCAACAAAGTATTAATCCAATAAATTCGTCATAATTATCATAGTTCGTTTGGAGCATTCAAATGAGATTCCAGCTCCCAAAAAAAACGGTGATAAAGAGTCACCTTTGTGTAAGCTATTTTTAAGAAGAATTGGTCCGTACGTTTGCCCGAAAACATTTTACATATTATTTCATATTTAGTTTTTTGAAATAATTCTTTTCACCCTTTTTTTTCTTTTTAATCTCTTTCTTATCTTATTTACATATGTGAAGTTTTTAATACGAAAATTATAATGGCAAATATACAAGAATCTCTTAGTTTTTGCATTTGTGTATGGTCTTAGGCTCTTGATTATAACAAAGTGGGCTATTCACATATTACTCATGCAAGCCTTACAGTACCACAACTCTTCTTTGTCAAGTTGATTATTCATTTCTTATCAATAATGGCATAAGATTTGCAAGACACAGTATACATAGATATGATGAATCATATAGAGATCATATTGCTTATTTGTGTTGATGGGAATACTGAAATTGTGCTGCAGTGGTTAGACAATGACAAGATGAATGCTTCCTCGAGTTCTCTAGCTGCTTTACGCTGAATCATAGAGATCAGATACTCCATGAAAGCCGAGTCAGAAGGCAAGGTGATGGGTTCATCCCTTGCCAGCCGAAACTCTTATTCCAACATCTTAAGGAGTTCTCGTACAACTTCACAACTGCAAATATAAGTACATGATACAAATCTATTCAAACTCAGGGGTAAACAATTCTAATAAAATTAACTGGTAGGCTGTAAAAATACTTTTAACATATGATGATATAATGATATCTTAACTTCTATATATGATAAGATGAAGACAGACTATCATATATCAAGAGATAAATTGTTCAAAACTTTATCATTTTCACTTAACAAAGGTTTGATTTTGAATCTTAAACCCATGTAAACCAGAAATTTCTGAAATATCTAATGCTCTTTAATCTGTTCAAATTCGACTATAAACCAGAAATCTCCATCTGTCTGTCTCATTTTCAGTTACTCTTCACATTAATGCTAAAACGAGTAAGGAATATATAGAGACCATTGCTGATCTATTCAGTGAATACAAGAAAAGTTAAGTGCAGAAATAGTTGTTTTCTGGGTTTCCCACATCGAAATAACTCAGAATGGGATAGGATGGATGAGTGTATAAGAGAAAGAGGAGAGGCACTGAATTACATACTTACCTGGACGGGGTCAACGGGCGATCATGAAGGCCTGTGGCCTGGGACGGTGACCTCCATTGCACCTTACGGAGGGGCGCCGGCCTAACATCTCCCCAAGTGGGAGAGTGTACGTCATAATTTGTTGCTGTGGGGGCCTGCGTACGCGCGGCCCCTATCCTAATCAGTTTAAATTTTTTTTGAGTCGGCCCATCCCATATTGCATTTGGTTTTGATTAGTAAATGTAAGTTTTTTTTCCGACCAATATTTTGCTGTGTAATCCTGGCTTCGAAAATAACACTGATAAAAACAGCTGATTGAAACGGTCTAAGTAAAGCTTATTGCAGCCGTTAGCCAAAAGTGTTGATGTAAAGCTGCTCAAGAAGAAAAACATTTTATGTCCAAAGCTGACAAAGTAGTGAGACTAGTATGATAACAGAATTTGGTTCAAAGTCAGGGGAAAAATTCAGGTTTGGTTATAATATTACCAATTTTTCGATAAGTATGAATAGGACCGAGCAAGTGCTGATTGTTAGTTCATCCTATGATGAACATATGCTGTAACATTGTTACATGATCCAGCGTGTTTCATTCCATATTAGTCAACTAAAGTTGTACAAATTGATCCGGTGATTTATGTTTAAGATGAATCAAACTACGAAGTTAGTGTGTAATTACATGATTAAGGAGTTAATCTCCTTGATCAACAACAGCATATAGGACAGACAATTCCATCCGAAATTATAGTCAGAAAATCAGTTTCCAAGCAAATCTCAAAGCTCAAAAAAGTACCAAATGCATTTGTATCTTCTGAGAAGTGCAGGAAAGGCAGCATAAACTTGAAATTGCTGAAGATATGATGTTTTCGTATTAGTCGTATATGTGATGCAAACTCCATTGAGCACGCGCTCTCTTGTTTTGTTTCAATAGCCAGAGACATTGCTTGTCATCTTTTCACCTACTTAACGATCATACAAAACACCAATCTTCCCTATGCAGCTTTTGAGAGGTGAAGGAAACTAATTCTTCATGATCATACAAAACTCCAGAATTCAACCACATATATTATATTAGTGATATCTTATTACCTAAGACAGATTTCATAGAAGAGAAGTTAATATTTCGTAAATACAACAGTTATGTTGTAATTCACGCATACAAGCCTAGAGGAGCTGTTTATACATTTAGGGAGACCATTAAGTTAGCAAAAAGTTGATGAAAATGACTAAAATTGATGATGGAAGACTGAAGTTGAGGCTATGGAAGTGGTTCAAGTGTAGAAGACAAGCATAAGCTCTTGATGTTATAAACTTACAATGCACCGGCTTTTTGGAAGCAAAATCTCAATGTGCTTCATGTTCCTCAATTCCTCCAAGAACTTGTTGTCCAAAATCTCAATGTGCTTTGCATTTTCAGAGTTACACCAACTCCCAAGATAAAGCACACACAAATGCTTCATTTTAGAGAACCATTCGGGTTTGATATTGATTACAGACCCATTGGCATTGAACAACGTCAACACATCCCTCGAACCTTCCAACTCCTTACGAGAACGAGTGTAATATGGAGCGAGCTTACCACTATCTTTGTCAAAATCAAAGAAACACTCAATCTTTGCTTGTGCAGTGACAAAAGAGTGGACGGAATGATGCATGCGGAAACTTCCTGTTTCTCGTCTTTTCCTGACCACGGACTCAATAAAGCCCGCGTCTTTGAGGTCCTTCAGTATGTGCTTCCCAATATCTTCAACAGCAGCAGCATTTTGAGGGTCAATGAATTCCTCGCCAACCCACCAGTAGATTAAGATCCTTTTTGATCACTAAACTCTTTCTCAAGACCCCAGTATCCTGGTCCTTATCTTCTTCATTACAAGGAAAAGCCGAAAAGCACAACAAACACTTCTTCTGGATTTCGTTCAGGGATTGGTATGATTGCAGGATGTCAGGAGAGCACCGGATTACTAGAGATTCGTCATTGGTGTCATCAGTACAGCTATGCTCAATCCCACTCTTGATGAACAACGGTTGCTTCTTCTGTTTTGTAGTTTCTGAAACCTCTTGGACACTCGCCTGTGTACTATTGGGGTACAGGAGTTTCAATTTGACAACCACCCGAAAAAGATTCTTGAGGTTCAGGGAATTGTTTATGAAATCAGTTGCTGAGAGGTGAGCTGCAGCACTCAACAGCTCCTTCAGCAGCTCCTCGCTCTTCTTGCAGTTTTTGGAACCCTTGAGCTTGTCGAGGTTTTCCTCTATGTACTTCAAATCACCATGCAACTTTCTGAACTGTATCTTGAAATCATTTGCTTGAATGTTGTTGGTGAAGCTAAAATTTCTTTGGATGTCTGAAATGAGAGCATCAAGCCTTCCAAATTCGTAAACAAATTGGTCAAAGACTGAGAGTTGATTGTTAATCTCATAAACAATATGAAATTCAATTGATTTGGACAGTGTTCTTTCTTCCTGCTTTGATGGAACGCCAACAGAATCAACCGCATCAGTGCCATGAACATCAAATAACTTTTGCACACTGGAACGATTTCTTAGAAGAGATTGCAAGAAATCTAATTTGAGTTCCTCTGATGAACTAATCTCGAGACCGTGGAGGTCAAGTTCAACAAGATTTGATAGGGACGTCCAAGTTTCAGCTTGAAGACAATCCAACTCTAAACCTCTTAACGAGAGTTTACAAAGGCTAGTGAGGCACGAAAAGGAGGCAGACACTTGACTTTTGTTTCAGAGAGATTGAGTTTGAGAAGACAAGACATTTGATCGAAAAGACCCTCCCTCAAATTTCCGAGAAGAAGACAACCAGAGAGATTTAGCTCCTTCATTTCTTTGAGCTCATCAAGATCTTCAGGTAACTCACAAAGCTTTTTACAGCCAGAGACATCAAGCACCTTGAGATTAAACAGCATTTTCATGCCCGGAAGTTTTTCCAAGGCTGTACATTCCCGGAGTATCAGCTGAGAAATTCGACTCAGAGGATTGGAGAAATGTATGGATTTGATTTCAGTTCTTGAAAGATCAAGAACAAAAGTATCACGTGGTAGACGTAAAGATTGATCTCCTCTTATCTTTGTATCTGTTAATGAGGAGGTAAGGGAGCTCGGTTGTGGATGTAAAAGAAACATCAAGAACCTCAAGATTTCTCAAGGATGAATTAGCTGAATTGAAACCTAAGCTGGAACAGCCTCTAAGAATAAGCCAACGAAGCTCATGATGATGTTTCAATGAGAACTTCTCAAGTAGAGGGTCAGATATAGAGAGGTATCGAAGTTGAGTCAGTTTGGAAATGGTTTGTTTTACGGATATAGTGGTAAAAAGACCCGAACCAGAGATCTCAAGAACAGTCAAGGTTTTAAATTTATCAGAAAACAAAACAGTTGTAGGGAAGAACTGATCACAACCTCGAAGGATCAACACAGAAGGATTCCTGACAGTTTCAAGCAGAGGTTTAAGAGAGTGAGGGATGGGATTAAAGTGAGCTGTATACTTGAGTCCTTTGTGAGACTGAAAGACTTGCCTTGAAAGATAGTTCCAATCATTATCTGCAGAACCTTTTCGCTTCTTCAACATACCATCTGCAAACACAACATGCTCAATCTTACCCACATCCAAAAACTCGACAAATCCAGGATGCCACTTGTAACACGTGTGCTCTTCATGGTCTGCATTGGATTGGATTTGAGTGATCTGTCGATGCATCAAATTCAATCATCTCAGAATTCTCTTCAGACGATTTCAGCAATCCACTCTTAATCGAGTCCCATAAGAAACCATGGTCCCTTTTATAAGCTTCATCAACGGAAGAGACGGGGCCTAGATATCCAGCAATCATCCAGTAGGCTATCAGCACATCAGAATGGATCTTATTTTCAGTACTGCTACACAGGTTGAAGAAATACTTGCATTGCTTATAGCAGTTGATCATATTGACTTCATTGCTCAATGGCATTGCATAACCCATTGCTTTCTGTTGTTGATCCGTTAATGGTGCCACACCATTGATCATATTCTTCGACATCAGCTACCTGCTGATTGAGTTTCACCAACTGCAAGATTTCATTAGTCAAATATAAGATCCATCATATTTAAACATAACTTAACTTCATTTGAGTAATGGGGATGATTATGTATACAAAAAGAGTAAACTAATCTACCATTAACTACAACAAAATAAAAGTCAACGTTGGATTTAAACATATTACAAGCTTAGATATGAAAAGTACACAATGCAGCAACCCGATTCATTCATTATTTCTGATCACAGACTGATGACACGATTTAAGTAAACAGAATCCGGTGATCTAAATATAGTACGAAAAATAAATCATGCGAGAGAGTGCACAAAATGAAGAGGGTACCTTGAAGAGAGTCAGGAAATTTGCTGGTAAACAGTAGTTGGAGGAGGGATCTGACTAGTTCTTCTTTCTGGGTAGAAACAAATGTGAGGAGTTTAAGGTTGAAGATAAGAGAAAATAATGTGAGGAGTTTAAGGTTGAAGATGAGCATGGGAGAGTGAAGATCCATCTTGAATTAATAATTACTAGCCGCATAATATATTAATATATTGTGGCCTGGCTGGCCGCTCCATTTCCCTCCCCCCCCCCCCCCCCCCCCTGAATTAAACAAAATCACCCACAGATTAGGATGTATTTTTATAAAACCACCCGAACATATCAAAGTACGTTATGCAAGATTACCCATAAATCATGTTTTCTAATGAAACACCGCCAAACTGTTGGTTCGAATTCCTTTGATCAACAAGAGAAAGCGGGTTATACCATGTCAATGTCATGGAGCTGTACAGAAATAATATGAGTAACTGCTACAAGCACTGCGAGCAATTCTTCAAGGATTTTTGAGACCATCTGATGAGGAATTTTGAGATAATTGAACTTGCAGCAAAATCAGCATTACTGCTCAAAGCCAATCCAATGCATACATGAAGGATACAATGTAGTTATGTGGTAATCAAAATCTTTGATTTGTTGATCTTTTGGATGTGTGTTCAATTGAGAAGGTTGTGTTGCCAGGTAGAACCATTTGACAAACTATGAAACAGAAGAAGCAACCTTTGCGTTATGATGAATTACAGTGGAGATCAATGATGTCCTCAACTCATCTCCTATTGGTGAATTGGTGAGTTGGTGAGGGATTCTCGTTGACTTGCAAAATGTCCACCAAAATCAAAATCCAATTGCAATTCCAGGATCGAATATGAGCACAACAAGCATTCCTAATCCTTCCAAAATTGTAACGATATAGGCTGAAATTGAGTGCTCATTATGTTGAAAGGAAGCAAGTATAAATACATACAGAGACTAAGCTAATTACGTGATACTAGGAAGATACAGATTTGAGAAAATCTGCCTAACTAACAGAAGATCCTAACAGCTTAATCTTATCATCTCCCCGCAAGCTGGAGACGGGTTTGGAGCTGACTCCGAGCTTGGACAGCAATTGGTGAAATCGAGCCGGATGTAATGCCTTGGTCATGAGATCAGCTAACTGATCGATTGAACGAGTAAAAAATAGTATTGATTGTACCTAGTTGTATCTGATTGCGTGTTGTATGACAATCGATTTCTATATGTTTCGTTCTCTCATGGAAAACAGGATTTGTTGCTATATTTATAGCTGCCTAATTGTCACGGTACAGTCGAGCAGGATGGTGATGGCGAACCCCTAGCGAATGCAGCAGAGAGCGCAACCATATGATCTCGCAGGTGACAACAACCATGGAGCGGTACTCAGCTTCAGCTGAAGATCTGGAGACTGTGACCTGTTTCTTCGACTTCCATGACACTGTTGATTTTCTAAGAAGAATGAAGTATCCAGTAGTTGATCTTCGTGTTAGAGGACACGTCGCAAAGTCCGAGTTACAAAATGCCCGTACAGAGAGATCACTACTGCGAGGCAAGAAAATACCTTGTGTTGGACAGCCTTTTAAATACCGAAGAACCCGCAGAGCAGCAGCCCAGTGAGTCTGTCTAGGTGCTTGCATCTGTTGCGCAAGTATGTGGACGGAAAATGCAAGCTCTGGTCTGGTGATTGACAAATAAATGAGCCGACCCACAAGCCTTCTATACTTTTCTGGATCTTGTAGCAACTCGTTGTCATCTAATTGTAACCTGTGATTCCGAAGTAAAGGGATGCTTGCTGGTTTGCAAGCTAACAGACCAATTTCCGCAAGTATATCGAGACAATATTTTCTTTGACTCAGCCAAATACCATTCTCTGTTCGTTGGATTTCGATTCCGAGAAAAAATCGAAGCAGCCCCAAATCTTTCATGTGAAAGCAGTGATTGAGATACAACTTGAACCTTCTAATCGTTGATGAATTGCATCCAGCAATGATAAGATCATCAACATGTATCAAGACATGAATGGAGATACTTGATTTCTCGTAAGTGAATAGAGAATAATCGGCTTGAGATTGAACGAAACCGAACCGTAGAAGTGCAGTGGTCAACTTATGAAACCAATTGCGAGGCACTTGTCGTAGTCCATAGAGGGATTTACGCAACCTACAGACCTTGGTTGAGTCAGAAGAATGAAAACCAGCCGAGGGTTGCATATAGACTTCTTCATCTAAATCATCATGTAAGAATGCATTCTGAACATCCATTTGGCGAAGCTCCCATTACGGATTGTTTCTACAACAAGGAATAACTTAACTGTGATGAGTTTGGCTACCGGTGCAAACGTAACCGTATAGTCAATTCCCTCTTTCTGTCTGTTGCCCAAGACTACCAACCGGGCTTTGTACCTTTCCACCGACCCATCAGACTTGTGTTTGATCTTGTAGACCCACTTGCAACCGATTGCAGTTTTGTTAGGTGGAAGATCAACTAAACCCCAAGTGTTATTGCGGCTAAGAGCTTCTAGTTCAACAACCATGACTTTGCGCCTTTTCGGATTAGTTGATGCTTCCCTGTAGGTACGTGGTTCAGTTTCATCATGCAGGGTTCTGAGGGCACTAACATATGAGGAGGATAAATGATCATAAGACACATAAGAATTAAGTGAGTACAAAACATTACCTGAAGATGATGAAGGATTAGGTTCCGGCGTAGTGGAGTCTGCTGACATTGCCGAATGACACACGAAGTCTTTTAGGAGGATTGATGGTATAGTTGAACGGGTGCTTCGGCGAATTGCCGGAACTGGCTGGGCTTCGGGTGTAGTTGTGGGTGGGATGGAAGTAGACTCCTCAATAGGATTTGAGGATTGTAAGTTAACGGTAGGTGAGACCGTTTCACTGATGCCGATTGTTTGTAATGGGTTAGGGCTAGTAGGATCGGCATTTAGGTTAGAATTGGGAGAGTAGGGGATGACGTCAGTTGTTGGATTTGATGGAAGGGGGGTGACGTCATCATAAATTCTAGGATTCAGATTTTTTGTTGTATTATGGGATATTTTATGTTGGTATTCTTGTGAAAAAGGAAAATAATTCTCATAAAATTGTGCATACCTGGTGACAAATATTTGTTTGGTTTCCATATCATACATTTTCCAACCTTTTTGAGATATTGGGTAACCTAAACATACACAAATTCGACTTCTAGATGCAAATTTATCTTGATTTCTCGGAATTTGTGAACAAAATGCAAGACACCCAATGACCCATAAATGTTCTATAGGTGGTGGTTTTTTGTGTAAAATCTCGTAAGGGGTTTTGTTTGCTAATACAAAGATAGGTGTTCGGTTTATGATATAGCAAGAAGATAAAACACATTCACCCCAAAATTGTACAGGTAGATTGCTTCGAAACCTTAATGCCCGAGCAACATTAAGTATGCGTCTATGTTTCCGTTCTATTCTACCATTTTGTTGGGAATGTATACAACTTGTTTCTAACAAAATTCTCTTAGTTTCGAGATGAGGACGTAGAGCGAACTAGGTGTTTTTGGTGGTAACGGTGGCAGAGCCCTAGTAGCTTGGTCGGCTACACCCCGACCGTTATTCCACCAGTCTGGGTAGCCAATTACTTTGAAGCAGACATTTGTATCATGCCCATTTTTGGAGCAAGTGTTTACAGAATAATTTGCTCTTATCTGGCTTAGAAATTTGACGCGAACGTTGCGCTGTGAATGCAACCGCATCTGGTTTCGACTCTCGTTCCTTTGCAATTGTCTTCAATTGTTCTTCGTGAACTGCTAATGCAAATACCTTATTAATCTTAGAAATTGATAGACTTCCTCCTCCTTGCAGTTACAGACATTGGTACGATGAGAAGCAATATCTTCCCAATAACTTCACTTCTTTAGCTGACCGAAGTATGCAGAGATACGTTGGCCATCTTGCATACATCGTGAAAGATCTGCCCGTAGCTGCATCAATCGAGGGCCGTTTCCTTGATCAAATCGAGTTTTCAGATCGTCCCACAGTTCCTTGACAGTGAGCATGAGAGAGACGAATTTCTGCAGGGATAGATCGACGCCAGCAAGGATCCAGCCTGAGAGCATTGAGCTGACGCTGTTACAATAAGGATAATCTTCCGAGTTTCTTGTTGGTTCCGTGATTGTTCCATCAACGAAATCAATTTTACGTTTGGCTGTAAATGAATTGATCATCGCGACAGACCACTCCTGATAGTTGTCGTTGTTGGGGAGAATTTGTTGAGGAGAATTGGGGTAATGCACTGTCCGGGATTGTCGGATGGGTGCAGATAGTAGGGCGAGGCTGGAGTGAGGGCTGCAGGATTAGCCATTGATTTTTAGCAGAAGAGTTTTGTGTTTGAGGAGATGGCCTGATACCATGTAACGATCTAGGCTGAAATTGAGTGCTCATTATGTTGAAAGGAAGCAAGTATAAATACATACAGAGACTAAGCTAATTACGTGATACTAGGAAGATACAGATATGAAAAAATCTGCCTAACTAACAGAAGATCCTAACAGCTTAATCTTATCAAAAATGATTACACAGCTCAGGGGTGAAGAAGCTGAAGATGATTGAACGTACGAAGGTATGAGGGATTCAAAAGACTGAATGCCACAGTGGATTTCAACCGGAATAACATCACATCCATAACTAAATCAAGCAATAACAAAAGGCAAAGAACGATAAATTAACTCAGAAAAATGGAAGCGAAATTCCATCATGGGAAGCATGTATTCTCTATCAATAACGTCAAATCCGTGAATACAAAACCTTCAACAGAATTCGTCAAAATTGAGCACTAATCCAAAACAATATAGATCTGAATCTAAACTATGAAAATAAGATTGCTCAAAACCTAAGCTTGGAAAAGAACCACCTGTTCTTGCCAGTCTTGAACCTCTCTTCCAACCTAGCCTTCGTCTCCTTAGCGGCGGCAACCTTCTTATCCCTAGACTGGAGCGCATCAACAGTGACGGCATCTTTCAGATCGACGTCGAGAGTGTAACGGGTCGGCATTATGTGGTTGTAATTCACAAGCTTAACGAAGGACTTGACGCGCGATTTCTTCGCCTGTTTCTTTGCTGAATCCTTGCGGATGACCTTGCTAGGGTACTTGGCGATACCGGCGACGAGACAGTGGCCGTAGTGACGGTCCTTAACACCATCGTCGAATGATCGGATGATCACAGCCTTCTTTCCAGCGTACCTTCCTTGCAAAAGGATCACTGCCTTGCCTGGTTTCAAAAACTTCACCATTTTCGCTGTTTTGGAGAGAGGCAACCGTGGTTTCTGGGTTTAGGGTTTTGAAGAAGGAGCATATGGGTTTTAAAATGTAAAGGTACAGGCCGGGCCGGTCCGGGCGACACTGGGCCGTCGCCCATCCGGCCCAATTTATATTTTTTCTTCTAAATTCAAATCGGTAAAAAGGTTTCTTAATTGTTGTAACTTGTAGCGTAAAGTTGTCTCTCATAACTTTACTTATAAGCAACTCTTTAAAGCAAGAGTATTTTATGATAAGTTACAATACTGAGCAATAGGTTGGTGGACTGCCGTCATACTAACCCTTTTAACCATATTGTAATGAGAGTTTCATTGATGATCAGAAACTGTAGGACCAAGCGATTGACGATATGTTGCATTAAGTTGCAAAGGAACGGATGTTGCAGAGTTAACGAGGACCACAATGGAGACGTTGAGAGATGGAGATATTCTAGGAGCGGCTAGAGCACCATTGCTCGACGGAGAACCATGGCCTAAGGCTGGTGATGGTGTGTCAATGACGGGATTGCACTATGATGATCCGAATTCCGAAGGGTAGTAAGCGCCTCAACAACCATGATAAAGCAAGAAAATACTTTGTTTCACAATCACTTCAGCATCAACCATTGTGCTAAAAACAACTTTCATAGTGCTAGACAAATCAATATCCAATAGCCTAACTTGTATTGTACAATGCTTCAAGTGTATAAATGATGGTAAACAATGAGTATGAAGGGATGAACATTCATCTGAATAGGATAGCTGGGGAATAGATATGGTCAGTTGGGTTACTGATGCTTGCTTCCGGAAGATTCAGCATTCTGTGAGAACTTGGTGAGACCTTGTCGTAGAGCTTCGAGATGAACCCCATCATCCACTAAAATGCTTGTCACCCCCATTTTCGAAACCTGCAAGTATTTGTCCAAGTTTAGGGTATTTTGTGTTAAGTTCTGCTGATAAAACTGGGGAATTGAAAGATTATTACTGCTTTGATGTTCCTGTCCTCGTCGTCAAAGAAAAGCATCGAGTTATAGGGAATGTTGGTCTTCTTATGAATCTTCTGAAAATGATCAGTCTTGTGTGTCCAACTCGAGAAAATTTCCTACATTATGGAAATGGAAAATTATGATTCTACTTAAATTAAGTGCATTCAGGAAGTATGAGAAATCAAAAGATTCAGTTGTGTATCTACATAGGATTGAAAATTACAGCTTAGCAAACCATTTGATCCAAAATTATAAAGCAGATAACATGGAATTTCTTTTATATTAGAACATAGCAGAATACATATCTCCATTCAACTAAATCAAGGAATAAACTCTCTTTTACTTGAGAAATATTTATTGAAAACAACAGACTTTTATATTTCCACAATGAAGATCTAATATGAGGAAATTTTTTTACCCAATTATTATAGTAGAGAATTACAGAAACGCCAAAAAGCGGGAAAACATAAAGAAAAAAACACATAATCCAGAGGTAACAGTATAGTTGCATTAAAAGAGAACTTTCAGGTCTAGGACGAAAGCTACGACCTCTTCATCAGAATGTATGCTGCTTGCCAGCTTAAGAGAAACTGTTAAATTACAGCTATCTTCAAAAAAACTATAAAGATCTATGCATACAAATGGAAAAGCATTAATATATAATTCACCTGTGCCACAAACATACGCTGCAACTCTAATTTATCGAGAAATGCCTTTGCTATATCTGCAGTTGGTGATCTGGAAGCAATAGCAATGTCAACTCCCTTTTCCTTGAGAGCATACATAATACCTTTTGCATGAGGATAAAGTGACGGCTTCTCTCTTTTAGAGCGGCATTCGCTGTCATGGCGAAAATCAAATGCATCACCAATTTACAAGCATATAGAAGGACGAGGATATTTTCTACTAAGTCTGATAAATCACATTGAAACAGTTAGTATGGTATTATTGACAGTTATTCGATTGTTTCCAAGAACCAGTCTACATTTTACTTTTACCTCAATACTGCATAATTGCGTTATAAAACATGAAATCCAAACATACCCTTATTTTCCTTGTCGGGAGAACAATATTACACCATACATGCACTAAGGTGAGCTTTGTTAAGTTAAACCAAACTGGAAGTTGAAAGGACATCAAACGCTGGAGTTGGCGACCATCTATAATTCACATACACCTCAAAGTGAAAAAAATGTGACTACACACCACTGTGACAGCATGATTAGCACGCAAACAGCTAAAAAGATTCCTACATATACAAACACAAAGACCAGATTCCGCCTTTTATCATTAAAACTTATTGAAAGCTCTTTAATTTTAGCTCAAACCAATTCTATATCTGCACTGTTATAAGAGATATTTATCCTCTTCGTTTGTAAGCTTCCTTCTAATGACCACAATAGGGGGTCATGTTTTGGCAGGCTACTACTTCTGTGCCTCTTAAATTGTAAAAATACACAACAACAAAACAAATTGTGCAAGAACATCAAATTTTCATAACCAAACTTCTCCCATACAAAAACAAGATTATTGCATTGCATCGCATCGCATAAGCTTCGTATAAAATTATCTGTTCAGCAGCTAATAGCAGAAGCTTCATATGAAAACCTGAGGAATGAGATTAGCATCTAAAATACAAGGCTAAATCAATTGCAACTGACAACAAAAGTCTCCTCCCAGACTTCCATTCCCATCGAAGAAGTCCAAGAACAGAAATCCAGCAAAATTTACTCAGTTTAGCTCAATTTCGTTATGCGTGAAGATAAACAATCATAAAACAAAAAGGATCAGAATTCACAGATTGGAAAAAACATATCCTAATCAAATGAAGATTAACAATCAACAAAGAACCCTAATTACCCCTGAAAATGAAGAACAA
This sequence comes from Fagopyrum tataricum, assembly GCA_002319775.1. NCBI lineage: Eukaryota > Viridiplantae > Streptophyta > Magnoliopsida > Caryophyllales > Polygonaceae > Fagopyrum > Fagopyrum tataricum. The sequence continues at coordinate 5,172,641 of CM008281.1, forward strand.
TTGAAGAGAAAAGCGAAGTAGAAGACGGTACCAGTAGAAAGGCCAAAGAGTATAATCGAGATCGAAAACAACCAAACGAGGGAGGACATTAAACAATCCGAGCATCCCAAGAGCTTGCCCCTTCACTCTTTCTTCTTCCATCTCTCCTCTATCTGTGGCCAAAAGTCCAAAACTCTTGCACTTTGCACAGGTCCTTAATAAAAGGGAAATTTTCTTTAATTTTTTAGTTTTTTTATCACACAACAAATATATATACTTGCATTTTAATTAACTTCTCACCAATTTTTTTTTTAATAAACTAACTCTTTTTGACAAAAAGATGGTAATTAATAATTTAGATACATGCGTAAATGAAAACTCGATATAAACGTGATTATTTTAAATTTAAGGCAAATAAAGGGTGATTAAAAATAAAAATAGAATTATATAAACCATAATGAGCGGTTAAATAATTTTTTTTTAATTATTGCATAAGAATAATTAATATCTTAACTATTTTGATACTTAATAACATATTTTTATTTTAATTATTAAAAGAAAATTTCTTGATCTAGTTTTACATTCAGCCCGTCTATTTTAATTACAAAGTTACTATTCGCGCAGACAAAAAATTACTAACGCGACTACGGAAGCGGATTCTGCATCCGCCCCAATAATGTAAAGGCAAATATGGGGCGGATGCGGAATGCGCTTCCGCCCCAAAATCTTTTTAATCCGCCTATGTCAAGGCAAATTTGCCTAAATGTGGGACGGATGCGCAGTTTTTTTTTTCCTGAAAAAAAAAAAAAAAAATCTTGCGGAAGCGGATTCCGCATCAGCCTCAAGTCTTGGCGTATTCGGAATCCGCTTCCGCCTTATCCCGTTACTAGTTTTCGATCGCCCGGATAACATCACTCTTTAATTAACTACTTTCCCACATCTTTCCCTTTTTGTTTCGTTCTTTCTTTTAGTCCGTTTATTTAGATTTTTTTTTTTAATCCATGGAGATAACGTTTATAAGAATTATTCTCTAACCCTAGGAGATTATGTTAGAGATATCATTTATAAATAAGGCTATTCATCCATTAATTTTCTTGATCCATTTTTACGTTCAAAATACTGACACCCTAATTGATAGTAGAGGAGAAGATTTGATAGATCAAATCGGACTCCATAGGATATCGATTGACCGGTTCATACAAGTCAGCCAATTTGTATGTGTTTGTTCTCAATATGTCTTGTTTTGGTCAAATTTAATAAAGGGAGATGTTTTATAAGGATGTCTTTCTGAATTTTTATTATTTTTTGATTTGAGAGCCCAACTTGCATTGGTGATTTCATGATGTTTGTAATTATCGTTATCTTTGATCATATGTCTTAAATCATATGTATCGCGAGTTGTACAAGGATTATTCTCGCACAACTGAAATAAGAGATCTAGAGTAAAGAGGAAGATCTAAAAGATGGCTCCCGACCTCAAGAGAGAATACAAAGTTAGTCAACAAATCTACCATCTTTTACCTTCCTGAAAAGCATGGCCGAAATCGACAATCCAATCCCGGACGAAGAAGCTTTGACACTTTAACAACAAGCTTGCAAGAGGATGTGGGGGCATTGACCCTTAGTGACGAGACCAAAAAAACAAAAGTGGTCCACTGATCACGACGATAACCACAATCCCATGCAATTTGTAGCTCATGCACAACATCCATGACTCCGTCACTGGTGCTGACACAACTCCAATATCACATGCTATAATTATATTTAACGGATTTGAAGTATTTTAACGTACGATAATACAAGTGACTAATAAAACAATTTTTAATCCATAATATCTTGTTTCTACCATTTGTTTTGAATTGACGTCTTGAAACCCTTTAATTAAAGAAAACAAACAAGGACGAAAACTCTAACCAACAAAGATTACTATTAAAGGATATAATACATTAATCAATTTATTTATTTGTTTTAATCATATATCACTTGCTGAAAATTTTACTCAAGCTCAAGCCTAAACATCCATTGAGTTCATAACTTCATACCCACTTCTCTCATATCCGGAATAGGTTCCGAAACAACTGTTGGGTTCATACTTGGATTTTCTATATTGGGAAACGGAAATTTAACACTCATCGGATTCATGCTTGTATTGCCCAAATTCGAAATGGGTTCCAAAACCCCCAATTGGTTCATTCTTGGATTTTCAACACCCGGAATGGGAAACGGAACACCCATCGGATTCACACCCATATTCATCCTCTCATCAGCAAACATCTTCATCCTCGTCACAACATCTTGAAGAGCAATTAGACTCGCATCCATCTCATAAAGTTGTGTCTCCGTCATCTTTTCCGTAGGTGTCTTCCAATGAAGCTCCACCTTCTCCCGTTCCCTAATGGATGCTGCTCGCCGCTTCTGTTCCTCGATTTTAAGCTCCTCCATGGTCAAGTCCCCATTCAACTCTTTGACCTTGTTATTTCTATGGGCCTCCACGAGTCTCTCGTCGTGCCTCATTAAAGTATCATGGTTTATGCCTCCTTCTTCATCAAAGCACTTATTCATGATCTTTTTCACCGACGGATTTCCAAATGAGTAAACCTTGCCTCCCGGAGAGCATACTAGGATCCCCACCTCTGATCCGGTCAAAGTGCAAAACTCACTCGCTTTTTTGAAGAGTCCATTTTTTCGTTTTGAAAAAGTCACTTGGAGATTGTTTTTGTTCTCTATCTTTACCATATTCATCTTCTTCCTTCCCTTTCCATTTCTCTCGGATGTGCTAGAGGAAGCCATGAATGTAATATTAGAAAGAAAGAGAATGCGTTTTTTTTTTATTAACGAAAAAAAAACTAAGTTATAATGAATAAAATGTGGGTTTGATGTGGAGTTATATATAGAGTTGTGAATTAGAATTTGAATAAAAGAAAATGTGTACACGTAATTAATGTAAATTGAAGAAATATCTTGAAATGAAATGTTATAATGAGAACGAAATAAGATATTATGGTAATTGATTTTGTATTCTTATTTAGGATTAAATTACCAGTTGAGATTTTTATTGCCAAAGTAGGTTACATGAATCATGAATGTGCATTTTGTGTGCTGATTTTAAATGAAATTGTAACTTGTGTGAAAGATTTTGTTGATTTTGGGTGATTGTAAATTAATTATGATAAGATATGTGTATGTCTAGGTGAAATGTATGTGGTTTATAGCTAATTGTTTTAATTATTTAAGATTTTTATTTATAAATATACACTTATAGAATGGGATAAAAATATTGACGAATTTGGTAAATATGTACTTTTTTTTTTATATAGTGGGTATAAAATATACACTTTATTCTAATAATTAATTAGTGTATATCTAATTAGACCCTATCCTAATAATCTCATGGAAAAGGAAAAACAAAAAAAATTAGTATATATAAATTAGACTAATATCCTAATAATTTTAGAAAAAAGAAAAAAATCCAACGTTAATAAAAACAATATTTCAATTTGTTACTCAATATCTTAAAACTTCAATGATACCCAATATGTTAATATCCAACCGTAATACTCAATATGTTAATATACAAGTTTGATACCTAATATGTTAATATACAAGTTTGATACTCAATATTTTAATACTCAACGTAATACCCAATATTTTAATATCCAACGTACGTAATACCCAAGTCTGATACAAAATATGTTAATATCAAACATATTTTAATACTCAAGTGTGACACTCAATATGCCAATACCCAACCGTAATACCCAATATTTAATACTCAAATTAATAACATAACACCCAATATGTTAATACCCAAGTGTGGTACCCATGTCTGATACAAAATATGTTAATATCAAACATATTTTAATACTCAAGTGTGACACTCAATATGTCAATACCCAACCGTAATACCCAATATGTTAATACTCAATGTAATAATACTCAATGTAAGTCATCACGCGGCGTCATAAAGTACGGTCATATCGGTTGGACAACCGGAAGAAGTTGGAGAAGTTATGACGCTCGCAATGGAAGTCAAGCATGCACTAGTAAGCGAACAACACCGATGAAGATACGAAGACAGAACCAATCAGCGGAATCTCATAAAGGGTTACCTCGACCTACGGACCGACTTAAGGGAAATATAGTAAGAACATCGAAGCGTCTTCCCGACGAACGGTAGAGTGTCACAATCAGACACTGTTAAGGGAACCAACATGAAGGATTACTGATGATACATAAACCGCAAGGAGAGAACATAAGTACATGTGAAACGGACAAAATGCCACCACTTTAAGAGACGACTCATTTGTCGGATGATTAGGATTGAAGTATATAGTTAACCTAAGAGGACCCGATATAGAGGAGGCAGAGAGAATAGCTGGAACGGATAATCATTCTTAGTAAGACTATGAAATGACTGGTCGCGCCTACACACTAGTAGTCCTCGGGTTGGGAAACGGAACCTAAAGTGAAGCCCTATGACTAAGAAGTCACAATAAAACGTCACCAAGACCGGTTCAACGAAGACCACGCCAATCCTAGATGGATCCTTTAAGATCAAGTGGCAATTCCACGGGGATAAGTGGACAAGTGGGGAGAAGACCCAAATACCAAAAAAGGAAGCAATGAAGAGTATAGGAACACTAGAAGGAATGCGTTGACAACCAAGAACCCCATCATACGAAAAGGATAATTAAAGACACAATTAATTTAAAAAGGATAATTAGAGCTTTAAAATTTTTGTTCACTTTGACAGTACAAGTGTTATTAATACTTAAGTTTTCAATAAATATTATTCTATCCACATTTTTTATTATTATTGTGAAATAGAACGAGAAATCTATTACGGAGAAAAAAAATTGAAATTGAATTTTTATTTAAAATTATTTGTATTTTCAAAATACTATTTTTTCTGTTTTCATATAAGTCTCTACATTCACCATGATTTTCATACAAAATTTAAATTATAGTGCATTAATACATATAGTACCTTCTACTTTTAGTTTTTAGTTTTTCTTAGTACGTGTGATTATTTATTTAATAATCTTGTATATAGATATATAAATTAAAAGTTTTTTTTTGAGTGAACTCCATCCAAGTAAACTCTCACGGTGGAAACTGAAATCTTGATACACAAATCTTGGTGCTCATTGCTCAACTATTACAAACACTTACAAAGAGGTTTGAACCACAAACCTTTTGTTTCACAAACAACCACTTACATATCAATTTTTGAGCTAAATAACTTTCATTGTGCTACACATATAAGATAGCCTGTACAATGCTGTAGCAATACGATTGACGGTAAACAATGAGTATGAATAAAGGGATATATGAACGTACTCTCATATGACCAATATGGTCAGTTGGGTCACTAATCCTTGCTTCCCGAAGATTCCGCATTTTGTGAGAACTCGGTGAGACCTTGTCGTAGAGCTTCGAGATGAACCCCATTATCCACGAAAATGCTCGTCACCCCCATTTTCGAAACCTTCAAGAATTTATAAAAGGTTAGTACATTATATGTGTAAGTTGTACCCATAAATTATGGCATTGAAGGATTTTACCGCTTGGATGTTCCTATCCTCGTCGTCGAAGAAAAGCATCGAGTTATAGGGAATGTTGGTCTTCTTCTGAATCCTCTTAAAGTGATCGGTCTTGTGTGTCCAACTCGAAAAGATTTCCTACACAAAATGTAAATAGATATTTTTATGGTTTTTTCCAAAGCAATACTTATCAAAACAAAATAATCGCGTGAGGAACATGAACCCTTATTATCCTATTCGTCATGAATCTATAACTAATATATGGGATGAAAAAACAAAATATATTACAAATAATATATTTTACACTTATTATGATATTCAACTATAAGTTGAAGTTATAGTTGAAGGCTTTTATAATTTATAGAGATGCATGCAAGAATACAAATGAAAAGATGCATTTGAATATAATTACCTGTGCAACAAAATGAGGTTGCAACTCTAATGTCTCAAGGAATGATGTGGCTATATCTGCAGTTGGTGATCTAGAAGCAATAGCAACGTCAATTCCCTTGTCTTTCAGAGCATAAATAATGCCTTTTGCATGAGGAAACAACGATGGTTTCTCTCGTTCAGAGAGACCGTCACTGTCAAGTAAGAACGAACGTAATAATGGTTAGAACGTTTCCAAAAAAATATTAAAAATAATTAAATAACTAAACGGATAAATTTTCATAATTTACTAAAAAAATTGCTATGTTTTCGGGCAACAACTACACTAGTGTGGATTGGGGGTTATATATATACACACAATGACCAGATCGATGGACAAATGGTCAAGTTAGGGTACAAAAATGTGTTATTATATATGAATCTGAGCTCGTAACCTATGAAGACCCTCGTAGAAAACTTGGTACAAAAACGAATAGAATTCAATTTGACGACAACGCATCGTGCTAGATGGAGTTTTGTTGCCAATCAAAGACCTCGAGAGCACAAGCTCCTTGTTCTCTGACGTGTGAGCTCTTCTCGTGGTGACAAAAGGTCCAAATCTTAAATATCCGATTTGAATCTTGTACTACTCCGAAAAAGTTGTAATTCATATTCAAGTTATATCAATAGTGAAGGAAATAACGTTAATATGCAATCAAAAGTTTACAAACACCACTGCAGGGCTATGCAGAATTGATCGGACCGAAAATCCGGACTGGGACCGGATCGGAATCCAAAATCCCAAAAATAGTCGACTGTAAATTACACCGAATCCGCTGCACAACCCTACCGATCCGGTTCACAATTCAAGGTTTTACTTTTTGGCCCTACATCATGCATGAATTATGCGTTGAGATAAACCACCTTTGTACCCTTCAAGACTTTTTCTATGGCGTCTTAAACTCTTTCAGCACAAAGCAATTATATATCATGATGGCAACGTAATTGGTGTATGTAAATCATTCGAAATATAAGAAAAGGTAACGAGTAAACTACACAAAATCACTCTTAATAATCAATCATTAGCAATAAACTACATTTTATAAAAATTTTAGCATAAAATCACCCTTAATATTTATCTATTTATGATAAACCACCTCTTATAATTTTTGTGGCACAAAACCACCCTTAATTTTTAAACGTTTGCAATTAACCACCAATAATAATAAAATTTATACCAAATAATTTAAAATTGAATAATAAATAAGGTAAATTTCCATTATCAATATTATATCATAAGTAGTTTCAATAGTTTAACTAAATCTTAGAATTTATAATAGAAAACTAATCAAAAAATATGATTATTTTCCATGTACTAAAAATAATCCAAATTTTAATATTACTAATTAACTCGTACATAAACTATCGTCTGGTAAACTAACAAAAAAAACTACGGAAAAAAACTTAAACCTACATATATTTTTTTATCCGGATTTTTTTGTGGTAGTTTTTTTCAAAAATTTATACTTTTTATTGCAATTTTTCAATAATTATTTTGGGATTTTTTAACATATAAATTTTTCTATAACTTTTTTTTATAGGATTTTTCAAAATGTAAAATGGTCATCATAACGTGATTATTGGTCGATTAAAACAATTTACAAGTTATTTAATTTAAAAGTTAAATTCGGAAACCATATCATCAATTTCGCCGGAGTTGAGAGTCAAGACCGTATAAGAATTGGTTTTGTAGGCTATAATGTCTATACAAGTTAGTAATTTTTAAATTTTGAATTTATTTTTGGTATATATGGGTAATTGTTTATATTCTTTTATAATTATTTTTCTATTATAAAGTGTAATATTAAACCAAACTATTAAAACTAATTATGATATTAATATAAATAATATAAATTTACCTTGTCTATGTTTCAATTTTAAATTAGTTGGTGTAATTTTAACATGTATAGGGTGGTTTATTGCTAATATTTATAAATTAAGGGTGGTTTTATGCAAATAAATTTGTAAGGGGTGGTTTATTACAAATAGATGAGTATTATGGTTATTTTATGCTAATTTTTTTTTATAAAGGATAGTTTATTGAAAAAAGAATTATTAAAGATGATTTTGTGTAGTTCACTCAAAGGTAATTGTTAAGATTTATTTATATCCTATTCATCTTAATATAAATAAAGATGAATACTTTAAACGATATTACATTATATATTATCATTTTAAAGTAATGAATGCATAACTCAATTTATTTTATACATTGAGTTTTTATATAGTTTTTATAAATTATAATCTAATAGACTTTTTTCACATTTTTGTAGTCACTATACTTATTTACTTATTTTGTATTATATGTAAAAATAAACATACAACATATATATTTATCAATAAAAAAAATAGAAATTTGGCAAGAAAAGTCGATCTCCTCCTCAATGTCAAAAAAAAGGGAAGAAAATTCAACGCAATTTACCGAGTCTGATTCAATTTGGTTGTGCATGAAGTTAAAGAATCATCAAACAAAAAGGAGCATATTTCAGGAAGATCGATCAATGGAAAACAGATGAACTAATCAATGAAATGAAGATAAACAATCAACAAAAGAACGATTGAAGAAGGGTACCAGTAGAAAGGCCAAAGAGTATAGTCAAGATCGAAGACGACCAACCGAGGAAGGACAGTGAACAATCCCAGCATTTGAAGAGCTTCTTCCTTTACTCTCTCATTTTCCATCTTCTCCATCTCAGGATTATGATGGATGTTGCAGAGATTTTGTTTATATTTGGGTGATTGAATTCTGAAAATTTCCAAGAAAATGGTGGAGGTATAGATTGTTGAAATAATCAAACTTTAGAAAAAGACCTTATGTTTGAATACTTTGTGTTTAAGAAAAGTCTTAAAGATACATTTTCAAACACTTTAAAAAGGGGAGATATTATGATTTTTTTTTTTATAAATCTGATGAATGAAATTTGATAATAAATTTGAGAAAATTAGTGTAAGAGGCTTTTTTTTATATTTTTTTTATTAGCAAAAGTAAAGAGAGTAACAGGACTCTGTCTCAGTCGACGAAGAAGGAAAGGCGATTCCATCCCGATCTCTTGTCGAATCGAGGTTGGATGAAATTCAGTGGCCATTCAATCTTGTGAACTAATCGAGACCGAAATTGGAGAAAGAGATATGGCCACGGGCTGATTCTTCAACTCTCATTTATGCATCCATCTTCGAGGGGAGATTGTCTTCCTTCCTATGATATTCCCAATTTCTACGTAAATGTAAAGTCAAGTAGTTCGTGAGTTTTAAAAAGTTGGTTGATGGAAATGATTATATATTTTTTAAATATAGTTATTCTTAATTATAATACACAACACATACCTACTTTCGATTAAAAAAAACAATTGTTAAATTTTCTTAATTATATATTTTATTATTAGAATACAAAAATTTCTATTTTATCACCGTATAATCGGTAAAGACTCACTTACCCATTTAGTTAAAAAAAACTATCTATATAAGGGCTTGTTTAGTATGCATACATTAATCGGAGCTAAAATCAAGGATCAAATGGAATGACAAATGATCTAGGGTGCATTCGGTAGATATGAGTTTATGGAGATAAAACTATGGGAAATTATGATGTTTTCTTTATATCACACAAAATGAGGCTCAAATATCTTTTCAACACAAATTACGTACTAGGGGTCATTGTTACCAATCGAGAGTTGGGTCTCATAAAAGTCTTAGGCATATTCCATATCAAGTACAACCCCAAGCATCGGTCGTGGGTGGTGACACATTCGCATGAGCTACGGGCGGTTTTTATGTCTCATTACGAGTCACGATCCATTGGTATTTATGACCAGCCATTGGCGGATACATATGTTGGTGTATTGACAATCATGTCCGCCATAGATGGACTACCTAAAGCGGGCCGTAGTTGATCGTGTTTAAGGAGACAATCGTTCAATCTTTGTGTGATTTGTATCTTCATTTCGACAAGTGGGCAAAAAATGCGTAAGATACTAATTTTTTCAAGCCTCACTCAGTATTTTCGGTTTCATAATATTGATTTTTATTTAGTTTGATATACTTTAAATGTTGAGTTCCAACACAAGTTGATGAAAGATTCATTGGATACAAGTATAAGAGGATTTCATTTGTTGGTCGAGAACATCAACTTGATGGTCAGTTATCAGATTTTGAATGCACAAGCTTCGTTCGAGACTTCTCGGGTGATAATTTGGTTGTCCGTTCGGATCCCAATACATGACGCCCTCTATGATAGAGTCAATGAAGATTGTTTCGGAATTTCTATCGAAGGGATTTGTATGGTCTGATGTATGCTCACGAGTTTCTTAAGGTTTTTTTTATAGGCTCACATTCCATTAAGTTTGGATCAAACTCATCCTTTTTAATTTGAAAGCATGCTTCTTTGGAATCCCGTTGAACAAGTCCACAACGACGATGACACATTTCCGATTGACCCACACATCGTCTCCTTGAACAGTTCTAGAGAGATGATGAACTCAAATTCGTTGTCCAATAATCAAATCACGCAGTAGGCTTCTACATACGACGAATTGATAGCTCCTAGGAGCACTACAACGCAGGAGCTGATATGTATCAAGACTAAGGGCAAACCTATAGATAGTTGGTCAACGAGGATAATACTGAGTTCTTTTGAGCATGGATTTGGTTCGGAACCAACACCATGAGGTCATCAATGAGGTATGGGGTGTGGTAGAGGGACTCACAATGAGGAAGTCCGAGATGAGGGTGAGTCAATTGACTTGACTCCGACTAGTCATCTCCGAGGTCGACCACTAGATTCAAGGGGAGGGATCTTGGTCGAGGAAATGATGGGCTATATAAGTGGGGTGTGGGTAAGATTCAAAAGTTTATGTTTTTCTATGTTGTCGCGGAAAAAGATGTTCTCGGAGATGGTAATTTTGGTTACCGAGTCAATGCCTTAAGTCTTGGTAATTTTAGTTCCCGTGTCATTGCCTTTAAGTCTTTGGTTTCGGTTTTGTAGGCGAGTGTAAGCTAACTATCTCATAAATTGTCTACAAGATGACAGAGTTTGAAAGAAAAATTGTCCAAAAAATTACTTCGCAAACAAATCAAACACAAAACAATTCTATGTAGTAATCAATTCAATCGCAATGACCATATATAAGATCATAAAAATCATATATACGTTATATTCAAATGATAAAATCAACAATACATTGCTCATGGTGTAACAAGAGTCGGTTACCCTAAATTATCAACACTGTCAAATTTCCCTTAGAACACATTTGTTTGATTCTTGATCCCATCAATCGAGCCCATAGATGAATTACCCATATCTTGAACCTGAGCATCCATTGAGTTCAAACCAACATCACCTATATCCGGAGAACGTAACAGAGTAACCATCGAGTTCATACTTAATTATTTAAAATTCGAACAGGAAAGAAAATACTCATCGGACTCGTACCCGCATTTCCCAAATTTGGAATAGGCTTTAAAACGCTCATTTGGTTAATAGTTGGATTTTTCTTACCCATAACCGGATACATTCATCGGATTCATAGCTGGATTACCCGTACTTCAAATGGGAAGAAAATCATCCATGTTCTTAATATCCGGAAACATGCATGGATTTCAGTCTTGTATTTCTCACGCTCGAACCACAAATTAGATGAAATCTTGAAGAGCTTGTAGGTGTGTGCCTATCTCATCAAGCCAGATTTATACCTAGATTTATAACCCTCCCATCAACTAGTATCTCATCTTCATCATAGCATTTTGAAGAGCTCGTAAGCGTGTGCCTATCTTATCAAGTTGGGGCTTCATCATCTTATTTGTAGACACTATGCATTGCAGCTCAGTCTTTACTCTCTCCTTAACACTCTTAAAGGCCCCCACATGCCTCTCACCGTACATCATCGAGGATCTATCATGTCTCCATCCTTCGTGAAAATACTTATCAAGATCCTTTGCACCGATGGAATTCTGAAAGAGTAGACTTTGGTGACTGAGAGAAGACTAAGATCCACACCACAAACCCGGTCAATGTTTAGATCTCGTTTGCTTTTTTAAAGAGTCCATTTAATTTAAAAAAATAAATAAATTGGGTATTGTTTTTCATATTCATTTTCTTTCTTATCTTTACATTTCCATGAGAGATTTCAGAAAAAACCATAAATTAATGGCATGTGAGAACGCAGAAAAGACGCAAACAAAATTGAATTATGAAAGAAGTAAATTATAATGAATATGTGTGTGTTGTGTGGAGTTGTATATATAGGGTTGTGATTGTTAAGCGAATCTTGTAAAAAAAAAAAGGAAAAAGATTAACATTTAAATGTAAAGGAGAAATTGATTCGAGTTTGTTTCTTGACATAATTGATGTGAATTGAAAAATAAATAAAATCAAATGTCATAATAACAAAGAAATAGGTTATTGCGGTAATTTTCTTTGTATTCATTTTTTAAGATTGAGTTACGAGTTAAAAACTTTATTGCCAAAGTTGATTGCATGAATGTGCATTTGTGTGTTGATTTTAAATGGAATTATAACTTGTGTGAAAGATTTTGTCGGCTAAGGGTGATTGTGAAATAAATACTCTAGGATATGTTATGTTTATATAAAATGTACAAGAAATTGATATAATTATTTAAGATCGTTTTTCTTTTTAAACTATCCCCTTCGATAATGGCCGGGTTAAGAATATAGATTAAAAAACGATTTTGATTTAATTGTTTAGTGTTTTCAAATTATCTTTTCAAATTTATTTGTTTGTAAAACTTTAACTTATTTCAACTGTTTTAAGTTTTTAAGTTTACAGGTATAACCGCTATTTGTCAAGAAAAAATTTAAAACTTACATATGTTAAGACAAATATTTATTTATTTTTGGGAAGGAGAGTCAGTAACCACAACGTATCACACGTTTATTAAATAGAAAATTGACTAAATAATAATAACACGGATAGTCCGATCCAAAAAAAAAAAAAGAGGTAAAGTATACCCTCATGATGTACAATGGACCACCTATACATCATTTATACTATAAAATAACCGATAACAGTATTTATACTTTAGAAAATAAAACTCTAAAATCATCACTTTATTTTTTTTATAAATATAAAACGAACTAAAATTACATAATGCCAATAATTATAATTACTTGTTATGGGTTGTTTTGTAAAAGCTTTTTCAATTCAACATAGAAAAATGTTAATCTTCGTTTATAAATTAGGTTAATGTTAAAATTTATCCTCGTACATATGGTTCGAAAAACTAAGAGGCAAGAGACATGATATGTAGTGTATCAAAACAATGCAGATCCACGTGCGTGATTTGATTTGTTATTTTAACAGGCGATATCGAAAGCGAAGAATTGAAGTGAATAAAGTAACTCGTAAACACAAACAATTTATCTCGTTCACAGCTAAAAGAAGCCTTAATATTTTGGGATGTGGGTTTCATTTTCCTGTTGTGTAGAGTGCTTGATGCTCAACGGTAACTTTCAAGTTTTGCTCTCATTTAACAGTGAAAGGAAGCATGTTAAAATACCATTGTTAACACAAATCAGTTCTTCGTACACACCTGGTTAGTGATCTCGGAAAAGGCAGTTCGGTTATTAGTTGTCTATGCCCCCTCCCCCATATGAGGTCATGAGACAACTGTTTTGCTTATTAATAAAAACGCGTTTGACTTTCTTATTGACCTGAGTGTATTATTTGACCCTTGTAAGGGAATAATTGTCTTTTACAGCTTGGTGTAAGGGGTCGGTCTACCTACGAGTGATTGCTACTTAGTAATTTTGTTTATTAATAAAAGCGCGTTTGGATGTGCCGTGTGCGAAGGCGCTAATCCTCCCATCCTTTACCAAGAAAAACAATTGTTGATAAAACTGAAAGTCTCTTCCGGAACTTCCTCTTGAGTAGCAGGATCCAAGGTCACCGTACGCTAATCGCTTAGAATAAAGTTTGGCATCCCATGGAGGATGACGGTCTTGGTCTCTTTGGAACAAAGCTTGCATTGGTAAATCGATATTTGAAATTGATCCTTCCTTTGACTACAACATAGATTGCCGCCCACTTCTGCCAAAATTATTGGAAGCTGACAATTTTTCTTAAACACGAACTATAAGCAATCTTTACAGGATTATGATTAGGGTGAAAATTCTCAATTGACAAGTTTTTGGTAAATGATCGATCAGCTAAGTAATATGTGGATTAAAAGTTTATTAAGAAGAAATAATTGGGGGTTCGTTTTGTAAACTTGGAAAATTACTTGCTTAATCCATTGAATTAATCTTTTCACAATAATTACTTCACCAGACACACTATGGGCCGGGTAAGTTCTTCTCAAAAGTCAGACTACAGCATGTTGATCTTGAACTCGAGGACATGGATGCCAAAGAAGACACCTTGCATATCTTTTTTGGGTTTAGCTGATGAATTTTATCCATGGAAGGAAGTACAATGAAAGAAAATAATGCTATACTAATTGGTTAAATTATACCATAATTAGGCCAGTGAAACCAAGAGCTTTATGGTATTTGATGCAACACTGGCATTTGAAACAAAATTCCAACATCCTGACCTTACTTCACAACTGAAACTGGTATATTCCTGTGACCTTAGACGCAGTAAAGTCTGGACTGCAAAACCGAATCTAGAAGGATGCTAAAATGGAAAGACGAAACAACATGGAATATAAATCCGATGATATCTGACCTAGGTTAGACAATCTTCCATGTCAGATGTCGATACCCAGCCCATTGAGCTGCAAGACGCATTCCAACGGCTAAGGCGACAGCTAACAACGGAAGAGGAAGACGTCTCTCTGATGCTACCGTGGGTGTGTTACCAATCTTCTCTTTGTCTGAGCTTTTCCAGTGGTGATAAACAGCCAAACCCGTAAATGAGATGATTGTCAGCGCTCTGACCCATGGCTCTCCTACAGAAGCAAGAACTGTTGCCACAGGCAAAGCTGATGAAACGTTATCTCTCTTCTTGATGAACCGGGCAATGCAAAACAAACCCAACAGAAATGTCCAGAAAAACGGTTCAGAGATGTAGCCACTGACTGCTGCATACCCGATTAAACCAGAGGCTGTTAGGAGATACGGTTGTTTGCTGATGGAATTAGGAGAAGTGGCTTCTGCTATGGCGAGAACTGTTGATGCGAGTATGACTATTGTAGTCAGCTCTGGGACTGGAGCAGATGATACAATGCTGGAGTAAAATGAACGAACGGTGTAGAGGATGTAGGTGATTGGGTCGCCTAGGAAATCGGTGATCACGCCTAGTACAAATTGCAGACTGAATCCCAGATAACTCATTATGGTAAGTAGATTTTTTCTCCAATTGCTGAGCTCCCACAAGACCATCCTCCATGTGTAGATGAAACAGGCCAGTGCTGCAATTTATCAATAACATAGATGTCAATAATTACAAGTGGAAAGGCGACTTGTAAAAAGTATGCATAGCAGAAGTTAATCACTCAACAACCAATATTTAGCACAAATGACCAGTCACATCCCGACCTTCACAGGGTTAGCAGGGAAGAGGCCAAATGCAGGAATACCAACACAAGCACAAATCTTGATTATTCGTCTTAAGATCAGAAATTTGGACATCAAATCTCTTTTGAAGATGTTTTTGTATCATTCATTGACAACTGATGTGAGTAAAGAACGGTTCTTTGGAGTTGTCACTAATATGAATACTAATATTTCATGACCGTTTTACTATTTCATTTTTCAGGCAGAAGGATTACCAGATCTTTGGGTCTTTTTGAGTTAGGATGATATACTCTTACATGCTCATAGTAAGGTAGGTTACATGATAATAAGACCATATAGCCTAATTATTTTGATATTTTAGGATCCATATTTGCACACTACTTTTAAAGTTTAACTTCCAGACTTTAACGATGTTAAATCTTGAAGCTTTGTAAATGACATCTATAATCTACAGTATGGTTTCTACTAAAATTAGATTTACAGCATTCAAATCAAATCACATTGGTTTTGTAAAATGCAACATTATGGCTAAATACTGATATTGACCAGTTTGGGCATTGTACGTGCTGGTGTTATAGTATAGAGGGTTCGTTTTAAAGGACACCACACCAAACAAAGCAAAAGCAAGGCACCAAACCGCCATAATGCTGCATCCAAGATGGCATGTCAAATCTCAACCCAAACTAAGTGCTCTCCTCTCCGTAGTTTCAATGCATATTTTCCAGCATATGAAAGTTTATCTTATATTATCCCAATAACATCATCAGTTGATTTCAGTACAGACACTAACATACCAAAGAGCTTGTTCTATCAAGCACATCCAAACTGTGATTGTAGTCAGTGATCCCTAATATGAATAGATTTGTGGAGGGAGCAATGGAGAAGGGTCATAATGTAGTATATAAAGTGCCTATTTACTTGCCAAATGAAATATACTTCGAACAGATAACTATGCATTTAGCAGGTAAAGTAAAATGGAAAATATTGTAAAGTATTATCAATTCGAAATTTACAAGTTTACAGCAGCTGAACTCCAGTGACCACCCCAAAAGAACAGCATGAATCAGACCGTCTCTTATCCTTTCAAATCCCAGAAACATGACTTCAATTCTCATAAGAAGGAAATAGTAACAGTGCACTGAAAAATACAGATGATGGATCACACAGATGCGTCTATTCAAAAAAGGGCCAACACAAGAAGAAAAAAGGTGGCACACCAAATTATATGACAACGAAATATGCTGACCCATAATCCCCCCACTACTAAAAAATTCAGCAGATAGTGTAACTATCCTATATCTCTAAATAATGCCTCAAAGAATCAAATTCAATCCTCCAAGTTAGAATCGAGACCTTTCACAATTTTGCATACATAATTATCAGAACCTTAGGTCATAATCCTCAATCAAACTGTCTATTCTAGGTTCCTCATACAAATTCGCCCTTCCACTGAAAAGACTTCTAAATCCCTTCCTAAAGCAATCCACCAAACAACTTCCCTGCAGTAAAATCCAAGCAATTGTCTTACCATAAGTATTGTAGCATACACAATGATAATAAATTCCGTATCATTTAACCTGAAATATGCAGTAATCAGGGGAAGGATAAGACTGAGGGGAAGAGTTAGAAACCTATGAGCAAAGCCCAACGGGGAGGCCGAGGGAGAGTAACAGGCTCTGCTTCACCATCAAATTTGAACCTTTCAGGTGTCGTACCAACTCCTCTAAACTCTGCGTCATCCGTATCTTCACCATCCCCAAAATTGTCATCTTCAACCTCTGTCCCGCCAGCATTCGTCGCTCGCAAGGGAAACCTAGGGCTCCGAACTGATAATTGGAAGCGAGGAGAGAGACTAAGCTGGCCTAGGCATTGAATTCTCGACGGAGTTAGATGGAATTGAAGATTTCGAGTTGGATTGCGGACATGGAGGAGAAGCGATTGAGATGTAGGTTTTGGATGAAGCGAAGGGGAGGCTTGAAATGGAGTGGATAGACAGAAGAGGCTACGCGCCATTGTCATGGATGGAGAAACCCCACCGAGGTCTAAGTCTCCGCCATTAGAGATGTTTAGAGATGAGGGCTTTTGTGCACCATGAGTGCCAAACGAAAAATTGGTACCATTATACACTAAAAAGTTTTTTCTTTTTTTCTTAACAAAAAACCATAAATTAATTTTTGACCGATTTAATTAATAAGAATAATTATAGTTAACAAAAATAAACTTAATTCGTAGAAAAATGTAAGGGGAAGGATATCCGATCCGATAGTTTTGTAAAAGTCCGATTCGAAGAGTAGCCATATATCAGACACTTTTATTAGGATCGGATATTCGACTTTTTTCTCAAAACCTCGATCTGATGCTCCGAAAAATATTCACGATCGAATCGGACTCGAATCATCGACTACCATATATTTTCATACTCGGATTTTTTTGGATTAGATTCAAAATCGGATTAGAAGGATCGGACTTTTTTGCTCACCCTAGATGACGTAAGATTTTGGTTTAACATAGATAATATGAATTTTAGACATACTTATACAAAAGACACTATTTTATTAAATTCAAAAGTTAAAACAAATTCAATTTTGTCAAGGAGAAAACCAACACTTATATTAAGAAGGTATGGTTTTATTTTTTTTATAAAGGAAAGTAGTTCAAAATAGTATATAACATGTCGTCTAGTGGATTGAAAGACAAAAAAAGATCGACAACCACACTAATTGTCATAAACAAACAAAAAAAAAGAAAAACACATAAATATAGGATGAAATCCAAAAAAACAAAGAGCTTTTCAAAGGAAAGTATGATTATTCAGTCAACGGGAAGCGGCGAGCACAACATCCGTCTTCGATGGAAATGCATAAGTAGAAAGCCTAAGAACAACTTTGAACACCTCATATTTGGACTCAAAACAAAGTCTTCAAGAGTCGATCACAAATTCATGTCTCTTATTGGACAAACTAAGAAGACGATACTACAAAATACGCGAGTCTTAACATGTAAAAGTGTATGGCTTTATTGGTTAATGATTAAAGATTTATAAAAAGAAAACTGATTTTTTAATAAGTTTTTTTATTCTTAACACCGAAATTCAAACTGTATTTTTTTTCAAACTGTGTTTTGACCGCATACCCTTTGAATCCTTTGATATGTCAGTATTTTTAAAAGAAGCTTGTTGTTAATTGGACTGAACAAAGAAATTTGTGTCTCCCAATATCAAAAAATTTGATACCATTGTTTAAAAATGCTTTATTCAACTCGGGGTTTTTAAACTCCGAAATTTTATAAGGATTAACTTCAAGGTTTATATGAAGTTCCGTCTCATTGATATATGTTGTTGACCGATTGACCCATCTGATAATCTCGACCTCTATACCAATTTTTTTGAAAATTCCGAACTTCGTGTTCTCATCCGCAAGGATGATTTAGGTTGAACTACCTCTAGGAAGTAGGTCAATCTAACCGCTTTTTATTATAAAAAAAATAATAATAATAAATAAACAAAATGACTCATAAAAATCTATAAACTTAGGTAGAACTGTTCATTTTCCGGTCTGGACCTGGACCGGAACAATCAGGTCCGGTCCTAGAATTCCGGTCCAAAACCGGTCCGGTCCGGACCGATATTTTTTTAAAAAAATAAATTTAAAAAAAAAAATTAAATTAATTAAAATTTTAGTGAAATAAAATATTAAAATTAACTAATTAACTCTCGGTCCGGTCCGTAATAGTCTTGGTGCCAAATAAAAAATTAAAAAAATTAAATTTTAAAAAACAAAAAATAAAAAAAATAAGAAAAATATTACTTTAAAAAAATAATAATAAATTCCGGTCCAGGACCGGACCTTGACCGATTTTGGACCGGACCTGGACTAAATTTTCGGTCCATTTCCGGTCCTCCCTTTCCGATCCGGTCCGGTCCAGATCCGGTCCAGGTCCGGACCGGTGAACAGCCCTAAACTTAGGGGAAAATGAAAACCTTACATCCGATATAAATATAGATTTTAAATGTTATATCTCCAGGTGGCATAATGTATGCCTCTTGTATAGTTCATCTTTCCAACCAACAACTTTAACTACCAAGTTGCTTTAATTTTCTCTCTCTATCCATATAACATTCACATACCATTACCCCCTTCCTTTAACTTCTACAAAGCACATATCCATATTAGATTCTAAGCTTTTGATCCTCTCTCTTATCACTTCAATGGCGCTGCTTCAAGCTCGATTCATCTCCTCGTCTTTCGATCTCACTAAGGTATGTATCTTCTGTATTATTTTTAAAATCTACTCCACAAAATTTGCTTTTAGCTGATTTTTTTGAATTTTTTCCATTTTGGAACTTCATTGATCTTCAACTTCTTTGTTATTTTGCTGCAGATCTCTGGTTCAACTTCGACATTTCGCAAAAATGCGGATACCCGTGTCAGATTTTCGACTTCTTTCAAGTATACTTATGATTAACTTGCTAAGTGATCTATTTACTTCTGTTCTTGGTCTTATTTGTGCTAAAATATGTTGATTTTCAAGTATTGTTCTTGGTTAATCTCAATTTGGGGATAGGATAATGGTCTATTTTTGAGTTGTTAAGAGGATGAAGTGAAATGACGATGTTTCAGGATGATCAACTAAATGACCGTCAAGATTGTATTATACTTACCCTTGCTATTTGTTTCGGTTTTGTGATTCAGACGTAACCCAGTTTTGAGATTGAGAGCTTCAAATACGTCTGCCGGGAACCTCAAGGAGGAAAGCTCTTCGAATTCTGAAACATTGTTCAATGAGATGAAAAAACAGTTCTTAAGTTTCAAAAATAATGTATATATGTAAGCATTAGTGTTTTTCTAATGTGTTTTGTGGATTTAGAACACAATTTGAACCTATTTGATCCTGCATTGTTTTCCTATTCTTCAAGGAAAAACTTGGAGCAATTTCAAAGACTTGCTGAGCTTCAAGAGCCAAAGGTAATATAACTTTGTTCCGCTTGTCATATTTTATCTTCAAAAATCCTATGTATGATTTTGTTGACTGACGTTTTCGAGGTAGTTTATGGTGATTGCTTGTGCAGATTCTAGGGTTTGCCCTTCAATCATCCTTGGATTCAAGCCTGGAGAAGCATTCACAATCAGGAATGTAGCCAATCTAGTGCCTCCTTTTGAGGTCATTATTCATCTACCTCGGGTTCTCTTAATTAGGATATATAAAACCTTATCAGACTTACGTGTTGGCCTTTGACGCATGATCCACTTATATGGACATGCATTAGGACGAAACTTTATGAGCCTTACGCGTTGTCATGTTACACGTGATACGCTCATATGAATGTGCAAAACCCCACGTTATATGGTCCGCCATAATTTATACATTTTGTCATCAAAGTAATGTTTGGTACATACTGATAGACATCCAAGCAAGCCCTAAGCCCTTGGTCTACTATTGAAACTACTAAAAGTACAAGTTTGTGTCGAGAGTAATTTATGAAGTTTTACGTTACAGGACGGGCCGACGGAAACAAATGCTGCACTAGAGTTTGCAGTCAATGCTCTTGAAGTAAGTTTCTAGTTTCAACATAATGTTAAAACGTATCATTTGTACGTGTTTAGAAATGAATGTATTTGTTGTTAAATGTTCGAGTTATGCCTTGTTCTTAGGTTCCTAACGTTCTAGTTGTCGGACACAGTCGTTGTGGCGGAATCCAGGCTCTTATGAGTATGCATGAAGATCCAAACTCGAGGTTATTTTTGCCTTTCCGGTCTTATTGAATATATTGTTGTGTAATTCATGTTGAACAAGGGAAATAGAACATTTATGTTTCCTTAGGAGCTTTATAAGAAGTTGGGTCAGCATCGCAAAGAGGGCAAGACAGAGCACCGAGCTTGTTGCTTCTAGCCATGGTCTTGATCAACAATGTCAATATTGTGAGAAGGTACTCTCATTGAACTGCATTTTTATGTCTCGGGTTGTTCAGCGGTCTAAGACCAAAAATACACGGTTTGTTTGGACCTAAATCGGTTGTTCAGGTCCGGTCTTGGACCGGATGTATTATTCCCTTCTAATTTTGATTTGGAAGTTTTAAGCTTTAAAAAAAATAACTGGTTTGGATCGGAACTTCCCGACCCTGTTTTAGAAATCGGACCAAGACCCTCTAGTTCGGACCAAAACATGAACCGGCTTACTCGTGTTCATATATGTTATGTTCATTCTCGTGTTGTACGTCAAAAGTGGTATTGATATGCTTCAATCACAAATTGTGTGCTATTGTCTTACGTTCAGTTTACCTTGAGCGGTTGGTTTCGGAGTTGCTATTCATATTGGACTTATATGTTAGTCTTATACTCTTATTGTTGTGGGTTAAATTTGAGTAAAAGTATATGATAAAATGTTTATCCTTCTATCATTCGGTTTTTTTTTTTTTTTGAAAATTCTACCGTATTAATCTCTCTCCATAAGTATCACAGGAGTCGGTCAATTTTTCACTGGAAAACTTGTTGACATACCCTTGGATAGAAGAAAAGGTTGCAAAAGGTTCGCTCTCTCTCCATGGCGGATACTACAACTTTGTCGATTGTACATTTGAAAGGTGGACACTCGATCACAAGGGCCAAAATGTCACGAACAAAACCGATGGCATTCCTATAAAAGATCGAGAGTTTTGGTCATAGTGTATGTATCATATTCATATAAATATAATTACTATATGACGGACTTACAGAATGTTTAGTAGTGTGTTTATATTACGAGTTTTTGTTTACTTAAGACTTATTATATACCAAATCAGGAAAATTTGTACTCTTTTGTATTATTTTCAAAATTAGGTTGTATCGAAAACCAAGTGTTTCTTTTATTCGTAGTTGATATGTTTGGTTTTCTTGCGTCAGATGTCATCGATATTCGCAAGAGGGTGCAACGAGTCTTGTATTTGCTATCTAGAAAGGGTTGACGGCGCGACTTGTTGTCCGCTTACGTTCTAACTCGATGTAAATTATACTATATGTATAAAATTGAAAAGAATGGGTAGAGAGCTTTTTTTATATTGATGATACAAAATCGGTTCCACGAAATCCTATACACCATTTATTCCAAACCCGATAGCTTTTTCATCCTGCCGCCGTCGGAATCAACTACCAACCATCGTCCACCGCTCGGAACCGGCTGCTATAGAACTGCCATTACCGTCATCGTGGGAGGAAGAAGTCACGCCCTATGGCCCATTTCTTCTTGTAAAATTGAGGTTTATTTGTGAGAAAAAATAGACAATTTTTCTTCGATCTTATTCTCGGCTTGTAAATTACTCTTTGCTGATTCAATATTATTAAGTATACTTTATTAAATATGGATTTTTTGGAGGGAAAAAATACATTTTAAAAAATTTTTCTTTTAAAATACTATTTTTTGAGAAAAAAAAAACTTATATAGAATTTATAACAAGTGAATCAATTCATTTTCAAAATATGTCTATTATAAATAGTTATTCAAATATACTCATACATATATTTTAAAATTTTATTGTTTATAAATTGCCTTATTTTTATTTTAAGTATCTAAAAAGTAGTTCTTATATAAACTAACAAAAAAATTGTATTATAAAATATAAACTTTAATATGATGTGTAAGTAGAAGTAAAAATTAAAATTATAACAAAAAATAACTCTAACAAATAAAAAAAAGAAGTAAAAATTAAAACTATTTACTAGAGAAATATAGTCATATTTTGAAAAAGAAAAAAAAACAGAATTATGAATTTAAAGTAATTGATTAATTAGAGATATTTTGATTAAATAATCTAATGTTTTATTAGAAACTGATTATGGGTGATTCAGAATATAATTAATATTCCTTTCAAAAATAATTATAATTAAAACTATATGAGATGATTTTACTTAAAAAAGTTATAAAAAAAATAATTTGTTAAAAAAAGCACATTTCCTCTTTGTAAAACTAGCTAGAAGTCCAACTATTTATTAAGCTGATTTAATTGTATGTGTAACACAACATTGAACCAACTAGTCGATCGGCTTCTTAATCAAGCGGCAATTAATGAGCAACAAATGCAGATAAATGATTAGCAAGATAGTTGCCTATATCTTCATAAAACTATTTTTTGTATTTCTAAGTTTTTTTTATGTAATTTTTAAGAACTTTTTTTTATCTCTTTAGAAGACGTGAATTATCTTTGAATAATATACTGAATATTCAGCTAAGAACTAATTAAATATTACAAACATGTTATATAGAGAGAGTTTGTGTGTATATAGGAAAAATAACCCAAAATAATATAACTATTAACATTGAACCGAAAATAATACCAACTTTGAAAACTACTAGAAGCTATACAAACTATCAGTATATTCACCAAAAATAATACGTCATACTTTTCCTGCAAAAACCCTAGCTCCGGCGATGACGTGGCAGCCGGAATGTTACATGTCATCAAGTAAATGGATTAAATATGTGATGTGAATTTTATTTTTAAAAAATCAATTTAATAATAATTAATATATTAAAAATAAAAAATTTATCATCTTTAAAATTTCAAATAATAATTTTTTAACAAAAATTTGTACAAATAATTTTAAAAAATATATATTTTTTATAAAAAAAAATTTTAAATTAAGTTTGAACATTTTTTAAAAATAGGTTTGTAAAAAATATAATAATATTTATTTTTCCAAAAAATATAAATTTAATAATTAAAAAAATTTTATTTTCCAACAAATAATTTTCGATTTTTTTCTTCGGATTTTTGTACAAAATAAAATTTTTAATTCTAAAAAAAATAATTTTAAAAAAAATATTCGAATTTTTTAAATAAAAATTCATCTTTTAACCTAATCCATAAAGATTTTTTTTTCTAATTTTGTTAAAAACAATATTTTATTAAAAACTAGTTAAAATATATAATAAAAAAACCCCAAAAACTTTTTTTAAAAAAAAAATTTACAAAAATTTTATTTTTATAATAAAATTTCATTAAAAAAACAATATATTTTTACAACCTATTTTTTAAAAAAGTTCAAATTTTATTTAAAAAATTTTTTGTACAAAAATGTTTTTTTAAAATAAATATTTGTACAATTTTTTTAAAAAATTATTGTTTAAATTTTAAAAATAATAATTTTAAATATTTTAAATATAATAAAATTAATTTTTTTAAAATAAAATCCACATCAACACATTTTATCCATTTATTTGATGACATGTAGTATTCCGGTTGCCATGTCATCGCTGGAGCTAGGGTTTTTGCCGGAAAAATGCGACGTATTATTTTTGGTAAATACATGGATAGTTTGTATCGCTCCTAGTAATTTTTAAAGTTGGTATTATTTTCGGTTCAATGTTGATAGTTGGTATTATTTTGAGTTATTTTTTCGTGTATAACTTCAACTAATTCCTTAACTCCAATTAACTTTTGAAAATATAACATTTGTAAATTAATAAATAAGATTTTCCAAATTAAACCCATAAAATAATTACGATTACGACTGATACCCGATATTGTGCACGTACTATATAGGCTATATAGCTAGTTGACCAAAAACGATAACCTATCTTTATCTTCTTACTTATAAACCACGTACGCCCATCTACAGCTTCCCAAACGGGCCCCTAATCTATCATAACTAGGGTTTTGGTTCATGTGTTGGCATCCTACTGTGTGAGCACGACCACGGTTGAGAGGTTGGGGTCCTTGGGGATAAGTTGTCCTACGCAGCGACGTTATATGGGATAAAATATTTGGGTTCGGTTCGAGCTCTATTAAACAAAATAAAATTCGACTCCATCTTGTTTATTTTTTAAATGAATTCAATAATAATACATAATTTTAAAGTTCGGTTTTAGGTTCAATTTAAGGTTAAAATTCGTTTATATATAAAATGCGTTGACCTTGAGAATATTTCAAAGTTCAATTCGTTTTTGTTTAGAATAACATTATAGGTTATCGTATTAGTCAAGCTATTAGGGCTTGGTTCGGGAAACCTCGGCTCGAGCTCGATCGTTTTTTTAACGAGTCGACTACGAACATATAAAAAAGTTAAAATTTAAGTTCGATTTGTTCGACTAGAATGACGTACACTGAAAGGTTGTTATATTAGATAAGTTACTTCGGCTTGAAAAAAGTCTGAACACCTTCATTTTCTAAATGAATCAAGTGTGTTCAATTTTAAAATTGAACACAAAGTTAGATTGAGCTCGGATTTGATCGTTTATAAGTTTTACGATTCACCACAAAAGGATATTAGTTTTATGAATTAAAACTCATATTTCAAATTAGTTTTAAGATAAAATATCAAAGACCTTTTATTGGGTCATTGAAGCGTACACCCTTGACGTCGTTGAAACAACCCGATATACAAATTAACAATGACAGATAATAGGAATTGGAGCTGCTAAAAGATCTTAACCAAAAAATCAAACTAAAAATCACCCGATGTTTGATAAACTATACAAATAAGAAATTTTTAAAAAAAGATAATGATTAGTCAACGATCAAACTTAATTTTGATAAATGGTAGGGAAGTTTATTAACTTAATTTGAAAAAATGAGTGAGTTTTAAAATTGAGTCATTTTTTTTTTTTTTTGTCGTAATGTCAATAAATGTTGATTGTCCATAAGTATAGGATTAATAATTGATGCTAATATGCATCAAAAAAATTATGTTAATATAAATATAGGTTCTCCAAAAAAAAAAGTTTGATTTTTTTGAAATAAATTCATAAAGAAATTCGAAAAAAAAAGAAAATTTTGCAATAAAAGTTAAAAAAAAAAATTATTATCACTATTCATTTAATAGATCAAAAATCAAAAGATAAAAATTAGATAATTTTAAATTTCTATCATATTTTTCCCTTTTGAAAGAAATATGTCTCAAAATAAAAGATATTGAAAGAGACTAATTAGAAAATAAATCGAGATAAGATTTTGTTTTTTTGTTTTTTGCAAAACCACAATAACAACATTATATTAATTTGCGGTACTTAGATTAAGTGAATGTAATATATTCATAAATATACGTGCTACCAATAGTATTTAATGAATATAAAGAAAATAAATTTAAAAACTTAATGCACATAAAAACATTAGTAGGATCACGATGGATACCCTTCGGCATTGCATAGTTTGATCCTAAACTTTTGTAGCTACACCTATTAATGGCTAAATACATTATTATCAAGCCGTAAATCTACGGACGTTCTTGTTCAGATTTGCAAAATTTGCAATTTTTAGATTATAGAATTATGTTCATGTGACATATAGGCTATAAAAATATACCCAATCGTGATTTAAAGTTGGTAGTAAAGAGGATTTAAATTGGAACCAACAAATCAGGCTTACAAAGCTAAACTCATCATGCATTTAAATAACTTAATAAGATCATCTAATCTATAATCAACCCTAAATGCAAAGAAATATATAATCAACCCTAACAAAAGGTAAGTAACTCCTCGATACGACCTTCCGAATACTAGTAATTTTACAAAAAAATTGATCCGTATTTGAGAAAAATCATCCGAATCATATCGGATATCCGAGTTCTTATACTTATATTCAAGATATGCATTTTTACTAGCGGATGTCGTGGGATTAATCTGAAATATCTGACTGAATGATCAATTATCCGATATGTATTCATTATGGTGCCGAAATATTTGGTCGAATCATCAATTATCCGATCCGTATCCAATCTAGTACCGAAATATTTGACTGAATCACCGATTATCCGATATGTATCCAATCAAGTGATCTTATTAAATACTGATTATTTTTTATCCGATTTAAATCAACAATTAACGAATTATTTTAGATTCGGGTTTTATCTAGTCAAATTATCTAGTTCTTAAATCGAATACTTTTACTCAAAAAAAATTAAATTTAATAGATAAAAAAAAGTGTACCACGTGGACCAATCCGGTGAATGCAACATAGAAGTCTAGAGGTGAAGGGCAATAGGTGATCCGAGCTGTTATTCCTTATAACTCTACCCTAAACGGCTATAAAAACCCAACTCAACCACGCAAAATTATCACAACATCACAAACTCGAATTCCTCCAAACACAATCATGTCTTCCTACACTCTCATTTGCATCGCATTTCTCCTCGTTTACTCATCTTCAATCGTCGAAAGCACCTTAGCCGCCCGTTCCGAGCCGACATCCGCGTCGGACACAATAATTCGGCCACAATCCGAATTCATCCGCCCTAGGACTCCTCGTACTAGCAACGTCAACAAAGCCGCCTTGGACCAGTCCAAGGACGAGGTTTCATCGTCACCATACCCTTACTACTTCCCTTACTCCGGGCCAGGCTACCCTTACTACGGGCAACAACCCTACCTTCCTAACTACAGACCGTTTCCTTCGGTTTACCCGAATACCGGCCCGTACTCGTACCCACAGCCCTTTTTCAACCCGCTCATACCTTACGGCCCGTACCCACCGGGTTCGACTGTCGTTGGACCTCCATCTCGTGTCTCGGCTAATGCTCGTCCTTGATCATTTACGTCGCTAGCTATACAATAAAGCTTGACGTACTTATGGTTGATATATGATGTCATAAATATAATATTATATGTGTATTTTATGTAGTCTTTGTTGGCTATGGATGAGAGGACTTGTACGTTGTTCTCTTATAGTAAGTATATCTAATATGAGACTATGATCTTGATATATGTTATCAAGTAATTATATAAGATGTGTTAAATTGAGTTTACGTGATTGTATAAACTGAAAAGATATATATATATTATGGGTTATAGTATGTTTGTTCTTTCCTTTTTCTATTTATTTGATACTGATCGAAAAGTGATGACAATTGGCTAACGTATAATAGGTTAGTGTTTCACAAAATCAATTAATTAAATGAGAAATTCGTCTTTTTTAAAAAAATTATCTAACTGAAAATTTGGTTTGAACAAAGCATGCAAGATTAAGATGATCATTAAACTCTATTTCGTGTTGATAGAATTTTTCAGTAGGATGTACACAATTTGGTTTAAATAAATTAAAAAACTCATACGATCGTATCGGATTCCGGTTCGGTACTTTCTATGTTTGCAAAATTATGATTGTTTTGGTTCACCAATTATTTTTAAATAATTTTAGTTCATCAAGTTCGTAATTTTACGAGACTGATCGGATCCAATCAAAGCTGTTCGTCCCCCTTCTCGACGTTCCCGGAGGGTGGGGTCAGAGTAGCTCTACCCGGATCGTATGAGTATGAACGATTGATTATGCACGCTCTCCCTCAAAAAGAAAGAGGCAGCCTTCCCTCGGTTCCCCATATAGGTTATTCTAGATTGGTCTTTGATCTAGGGTTTAGAAGAATTTTGGTTTTTGTACAAACCGGTTTTCTTATAGAGAAATAGATAAACATTATAATATATATTATGAATAAAGGATAATTTTATACAAAATATCGATAATAAAGGATTGTCTTGTTCATTTGCCCTAATTTTCCATCCCTTCTATCCATTGAGATTCAAATTACCTCCTACAACGGCTAAAAAAATGCCCCCTCCCAATTGAGAATTAGTTTTTGTCGAAATCGGTTGAATATCATATCTCTTCATAGTTAAGGTTTTGTTAGGTTATTAGATTAAACTAAGGGTTGTATATATATTGTTACTTGCTCAATGTATGGAGTTTGATGTACGGTATCTTGAACTACTTTTTTTTGTTCATGTATTAGGCCAACTTCAATATATTTTCGTTGTTTCTCTCTTTTAGGTATTTTTAGTTCATATATACACCCATATCGATTATTTTAATCTCTATCACAAAATATAGCGCAAAAAAAAAATCCTGGCTTGATAATGCACTCAGGTGTAGTGACAAATTTGTGGCGGACTAGGTGATTTATTGTATACTAACGCATCAACAAGTAAGTGTCGAGACAACAAGGTAATGAACATGGATCGGCTCACATATCTTATCGTTGGATTGTGGAGTTTGGTGTACAAAACTATGATTTCATAGCGTCCACATATGTAATCATAAATTTGTGACGAATTGGGTGATCAATTCTTGGGTTCTATTTTCTCCATTGATTGCATATAATCATAATACTAACACAAAGTTTACTATCTCGGACAATTATGTACCGGTGGTTGGGTGAAGGAGGTCAGGGTTAAGGTGTAAAGAAGGTGGTTGATGATATGATAAAAGAAAAATGACAAGCAATGGTGGTGGTTGTTCATGGTAATCTAAGTTACTATTCGACATATTCGAGTTATGTTGTTACAAAGGATTTCCTTCACTAAAAATGTGTAAAAATAAATATTTTGAGTTTGGATATTTAGTTGGACATCAACAAATTTGTATAGATGCATCATGCATGTCGGGTACAATATTTGAAGTCTATTTTGGACCTAACTTTGAATTTGATGGCATATAATTATATATGTGTACGTTAGTTAGTCCATATAGTATGTTAATCATGTTAAGGACAGTAAATAGTTTGATTCGTGTGTAAATGAAGTCCATTGTGCTAATGAGTGAATATCAAGCAACTTGGCCACTATTATGATTGGACTTCTAACCACAACCTACTTTCACAGAAAATTAACCGGTCTGTTTAATAAAATGGTACTGTTAACATGGCGGTAATTTTACAAATAGCATTGTTCAACGAATTACCGGCCTGCTTTGAATAATTTTTTCTTTTACTTTTTAAAATATAAAATGTACCACACACGCGCTTGTTTCAAACAGACACATGTGTTTACGCACCAACTTCACCGCAATCGGAGTGCGTTGAGTTTGAACATGTCAATGCAGTCGGGCTTCTTTGTCATTTTTCCTGTGCATATAAGATTCCCTTTATATTTGTATATATATTTGTAATTGTGATTTTAAAATAGATATTTTAGATTTGATGTTTTAGCAAAAATATAATATATATGAATATGTTTTTAGTAAAATTAGATTTGGAAGTTTGAACGTGGTAATAGATGTTGTTGTTAATGAAAAACATTTGGTTGAAAAACCGTTTGAATTAACAAGGTACCAACATTTTTTTCTCTTTGATTTGTTTTGATTTCTATAGAGCTCTTCAAGCTAAATTAGAGAATTACATTACAATACCATTAGAGCAAACCGTTTTCGGTTCCTTCTTCATTTCGAGTTATTATAGATTTCACCGGACCTGAAACACCTTTCCTTTCTCATAAAAGTGCAACAAATTAATTGACTAGTTTAATTCTCCTCTCTGAATCACAGGATGCCACAGTCATCGGCGACCGTCTAAAATTGCAACACATTGAAAATAAAAGTCGAAACACAAATTTATTATAGACTTACAATGACATTCGATTTAGTCACCACGTTAAGTTGTATTTTGATTGTTTTTTTTTTTCTAATTGTACTTAAAAAGTGTCATATGATGTATGTTTGGCTCTCAATAGTTGAATCAAACCTTAAATTTCAATTTGAACATTAAACGATTTTGGAGAAAACTCAATACCCTATTTTGTAATTATGATAAAATTTATGTTATCGATTTTCATTTTTTTAAAAGTTTGATGCGACTTTTATATTCGATTAATCAATGATATAAAATACTCCATTTAGTTCTCAATACTTGTCATTTAAACTCTAAAATTTTAATTTATAATATTTGGTTTTATAAGTATTATACTGTTATTAATACTCAAACTTTCTATAAATATAATTCTAACTTTCTTTTTATTTATTATTTGTATTTTCAAAGCACTATTTTATATATTCTCATATAACTTTTTATATTTTACCATTAATTTTATACATTTTTTAAAAATTATTATACATTATTAGTACTTTTAGATTTTTTAATATTTATTTTTTACCCTAACAACATCTATTACATTGAAAAAGATAAGCCGAAATTACTCGATTTTTTCCGCTTCCAAACACAGAACGGTAGCAAACCTGCCCTCAAATAGTTGTGCTCCATCATAGTCATTAGTCAGTCTCATTTGAATGATATTTGTAAATGTCAATAATCTTCATAATTAACCATGATAATTCGTAACCCACGGGTGAAGAATTAAGGTGCTCACAACATAAAGAAAAAAGGTAATTAACCCAAAAGCTTCATTTGATTAAATTAATTATTTCCGACATAAATGTGTAATTATATTCCCCTTGACCCTAATTTGCGACTAATCATTTCATACTTAGGTGGACTCCCTTAATTCACGCCTAGTGCAAATTGTGGGAGGAACTCTTAATTAGTGTCTCCAAAAGATTAAGCCTAATTATCTCATTAATGAACTAATTAATTTGGGAAGAATGTTATAATTATATGATGCTCACCTTATCAATAATCACATGATTTATATTACCATGGGGTTTATTATTATTATTATTTTTATAATAATTGATTTAAAAAAATATATATATTGTGAAAGGGAAAGAGAGCTTAATAATCTAGTTGTTTACTACGAAATTATAAAAGAAAGTTGCATTTTTATGCAATGGTGGTAACTTGTAACGTTGAAACTATGAGAAGACTTGTCTCTTTCATCGATTGAGCAACATATATCATATTATTTATATATACAACAATTTAGAGGAAGATCTTGTCAAAGTCCGATACAGACGGACCGCATAGAGAGAGAGTCATGTGCATCCGAGCGCACATGCGCGTTAAGAGGAGTAGCCCACCAACCTTATATACTAGGCACGGAAATCCCAATCTTTCGATGTGGGAACTAATTATCTCCAACAGATCTATCTAATAGAAAATATAAAGATATAAAGAGATACACTCTAACGTAACTATTCAAGATCATATCTTATTATTCCACCTTAAGTTGGAGACGGACACTATAAGCTTGCCGACTAATTCACTAGAAGTCTGAAACGCGTTGGACCCAATGCTTTGGCCACGAGTTCGATCAACTAATCGATGGATATGGTGAAATGTGTGCACAATAGATTGGACATTACTTCTAACCGTTTGATAATCAATGTGCATTGTCCTCTCGTAAAATAGGAAATTGTTGCGGCATGATTATCGCAATATAGACGCATCGGAGGGTGGTGAAGACACTCAATGAGGTGAATAAGGATTGTAACCATATCAATTCGATCACATGTGGTGCTTTTCATAGAGCCGGTATTCCGTCTCAGCAAAAGAGCGGGAATGTGTTACATACTTGTTGGTTTTCCAAGAAATCGGTGATGTACCTAACATAACAACATATCATGTGACGGAGTGGTGAGTGATGGGACAAGAAACGAATTAAAATTGGAATCACATTAGGCATAAACAAAAATATTTCTTTTGTTGGATAGGAAAATATCTTGAGCTGGCGCAGTTTTTCAATAACGAAGAATTTGTAGGGTTGTAGTGCGTAGCCATTGCGGGGTTGCTACATCTATTGAGAAAGGACATGAACGAAATATGCAAGCTTCGGACACGTGATAGGAAAATATATGAATCGGCCGGCTAATATGCCATATCACTCAAGATCAAGTAAAAGTCAATGTCATCAAGTTGTAACTTGTGATTAGGCATAAGAGGAATAAATACAGTTTGTAGCCAAGTAACCCGACTTCTTGCAAGATATTCGCGCATTATTGGCAATGATTTGGCCATAGACCAGCAGGGGCACGAGTAGTATCAATCCCGAAAATGGGAATCTCAAGGCCTTTCATGTAAAAACAACGATGTAAATACTACTTGAATTTCGTGATAGTCGATCAATTGATTTTTGTTATGATCAAATCGTTCACATAGATTGAAACTTGTAGATTAATTCTTGATTTGTCATATGTAATAGGGAGTAATCAGCCATGGAATATAGAAACCCATATTGAATAAGAGAAGTGGTGAGCTTCTGGAACTAGTTACGAGGGGTTTGTCGCATGCAATATAATGACTTTCTTAAGCAACATAATTTGGTCGAATGAGATTTGAAATCCGCCGGTGGATTTATATAAACTTCTTTGGCTAGATCTTCATCCAAGAAGGCTCTATGAATGTCCATCTAATGGAGTTCCCAATGACAATTCGTTACAACAACAAGAAATAACTTTACACTTACGAGTTTCATGATGGGAGCAAAGGTAACAGTGCAGTCCAAACCTTATTGTTGACATATTGTTGCTTAAGGCGACCAAGTGAGCCTTATACCTCTCCACTTCACCATCGGACTTGTATTTGATCTTGCATATCCAATTACACCCGATAATAGTCTTGTTCGAAGGTAGATCGACTAGATCCCATATTTTATTCCGCCATAGAGCTTCCATTTATGGAAGCATTGTAGAACACCAGTGAGCATGACCGGCGGGATCGCTAAACGTACGGGGTTCGGTATCCTGATGAGAGATAACGTCACCAAGGGTAGGGCTTCGTTTTGGTGGAGGGGGTGACGCCATATACCGACAAAGAGAGTAAGGTTTTGGGATATTTTTGGTGGAGTTGAGCCTTGTAGATTGAAAACAAAAATATCCTCATAAAAACTACATAAGGAGTTACAAACATTTGGTTTGACTCAAGATCTGACATTTTCCAATATTTTTGTGTTTGTGGATATCCATAAAAACGCATTTGCGACTCCATGACTCAACTTGTATGTACTTTGCAGAAGGAAATAACAAAAGTGGGACACCGCATGATGTGATCCGGGAACCTGACGCAATTGACTTCACTTCAATATAACGTTCTTGAGTTCTTATTCCGAAGTACGTTTGATGCGATTGAAGTTTTGTTGAAAAATTAACTTCAAGACCTACAACTATTGTCTTTAAGTGTTCATCCGGGAACCCAAAGTTGTTCAACCTTATGGTCCGAAATTCTTTCTAGACAACCCTTTAGGATTGAAGTCATAACTAAGGCTACATTTGTCCAATGTATGTTTATAATACTCGTTGGAAAACTGATTTAAAGGTATACAACAATCATACAAACCATGAGAGTTGGTTCGTTCAAGAGATGAATCATAAATACAGTTCTTCCATAAGCCTGATTTTTGGCCAAAGGTCAAGAGCCCATGACAATGTCTCATTACATGGATATGTTAATGCCTAATTAAATATGACTTTCGGCATAATTTTGAACTTTCATCTAGCCTTATTTTTCCTATTAAAAGTCTTTCATTTTACAGAGAAAAAAAATAAGACTATAGATTAAGAATCATTGGGAAAATACTTTTGTTTTTGTTTTTTAGTGGAATGCCGAAACCTCCATCTTGGTGAAATGTTGGGTGAGTTGTCTTTGTGAGATGCGAGGACGAAAACATGAGTTCTTATAGGTGAGATGCTTATGATAATTAATGCTAGTATTGTAGAGTGAACGTTGAGATGCCTTGTATTTTATTTTTCATCATCAAAAATCTAATAATACATGTGTGTAGGGTTTTTTTTTTTAGTTTATGTTTGTCTTGCATTCTTGGATCCTTAGGATATGGCTTATCACCCCAAGACACATAAGTGTTCAAGGGGTGGATAATTGCCGAAGAAAAATCATGTGTTTTGGTTTAATTGTTGATGTGAGATATATATTTATGAGATAACAAGATGTTAAGACACGTCTACCCCAAAACTTAATGGGTAGATTTCCTTGAAACATTATTGCCCGAGTAACATTTAGTAAGTGGTGACGCCTACACCCTCTCGTTTTTTTTTAGGTAAAGGTAAATTCATAGGAAAAAAAGTGAAGCAGCATAACTCGGTCCGTTAAGACCTAATTATACTAAAATAACAAAGTTTATGTACATGTCTACGACTTGTGGTCTACGGCCAAAATCTTCACACACAAAGTACTCCGACAAAGCTTGTAATCCTCCTGAACATACAACTACCTTGAAAAAGATGAAATGGAAAAATACATCCAGAACTAGCACAACTCGTGAGGCTCATCTACCCTCCCGTTTTGTCAAGGATTGTCGACATAAAATGTGTAGATTTTTGTGAAGCTTTGTAAATTTGAAAAGTTTATTAGTGTTTGGTATCATAACCTTTTTAAATAGATTAGATTTTTGGGTAGAATTTTGAGAGTTTTTTTTAGAGTGGTTCGTATTAGTTGAGAGATTTTAGACGAGAATAGATTTTGATAGATTATTCTAAAGTTTTTAAAATTTTTTTCCAACTTCACCCTTTTACTAAGTTTCTTATATTTTAAAAGTATTTTTAATATTTGGTCTTTTTAACAATTTTTATTCTATCTACAAATCTTTTTCTCCTAAACACTAGATTTTTTTCATTAATTTTTAAAATTTCACAAAAAAATTCTGTAAATCACTCAAACAATTACCCAATTTTTTTTAAATTAACCAATAAACTTTGACTAAGAAAAATCTCGTGTTACCTAAAACAACCTTAGTTTTATGAAATGATATTTTGTAGAAAAATAATTTTAAAGAAAAGATATTTAGTGGTGACTTTTTGTAATTTAGCAAGTAATAAAATAATTAAAAGTAGGGTAGGCACTGCACATAGAGTTTGGGTATGATTACCCTTAAAAAAGAAAAAGGAAAAAGAAGCACACATAATAGCATTATAGCCTTCACTTTGTCTTCCACACAACGCACCTGCAAATTCCACTTTCACGCCTTCACTCTCTTCTTAACCCAATTCCCCAATTTCAAACTCTTCCTACTCAATTTCTCTCTCTGTCTAGACATCTGCTATTGAGTTGATCTGTTCTAGTTCTGCAATTTCACCAGCTTCCTGTGTAAGTTTATATCCCTCTTTGTGCTTAGATTCAAATTCTTTGTTTAGTAAAAGAATCATCATGGAGTCTGTTTGTAAATTCAATAATTTCTTGATTTGCTACATGATGCTCTTCAGATGTCAATTGGGTTTGTCTCTTATCTCAGTGGATCTACTGGGTACCAGTTGCTTTAGAAGATTTTACTACTTCCGAGCTTTAATTAGTCCTTCCATTATTTTCCTTCTCAATTTTAGGGGATAATTACCGTTAACCAGTCGTAATTAGGGTTTCTCCTCCCCCCAAAACTACCCTACTGCACCCTAAATTTGCATCTATAGTAATATGAATGAAGTTCCTGTTGAAATCTGACATGTTTGGAATCCAGGCTTACTGAACAATGGGTTTTCTAATATGTTTGATTTGACCCTTGAGCTATTGACAAGAAAGTGATTATGGGTGTTAAATTGTCGGAGACTACTAGACTAGACATTTGTGGTGGTTTGTTGAAAGAATAAAAGATGGGGTGACCTTGAGAAAATACTCATGGATTATGGGTTTTCAACTGTATTTGTTTTTGGTGTTCATGTCCTTTTCCCTTGCAAGATGAGAGCAAACTGGTTCCCTATGATGGCAGTTAAGGCATCCAGTATTAGTTATTAGTGAAAGGATAATTCGTTCTATTCTAAGATAATATTTACCAAAGGAGCCTAGCATCTTAGGTATTACATTGATCTCTCAGTACCGATTTACTGGCTTCTCGATCATTTTTGCTCCATCTTGTTTGTACACAACTTCTAGCATGACTAACAATGATCTGAGCACACATTCGTGATGAGGGTTGATGTGCTTGACTTGGAATATCTTCATGTTCCTTGAGATTAAAATCAAATATTTTTAGGTTGAATAATTAGTGTTTTTTAACTAAAGGGTTGAATCACCACTTGATTGATGTATGATAAGTCTAATAGCTTTTATCTAATTCGCTAAATACTTTGTTGAAATGAACTTTATGCGGATTTTCATACTCTCATTTTACAAGATATCCTTTGTTGAAATATCTTACAAGATATTTAGGTTGTGTTTTTTTGTGTGTGTGCAGGAATGTTTGTTTGTCTCTGATCGTGGCTTCTACAATCTGATTAGTTATAAGGCAACATCAGCATGCGTTGGTTCTGTCTGTCAATCTCTTTGAACTTGTATTGCAAAGTTATCTTGTAAATCACCCCCATTTTCACTAAAAGCTATATTCAATCCCTAGTGTTGTCTCAATGGGGTCCAATCACTTTGCTGTTGTTCCATGGTTCATTCCTATCATCATCTAGTGTATTTTCTGAAGCTGACATCAATCTCCTCATTTTTTCTTCTCATCCTCTTCGCTGTTATTCTCCATATTAAATTGTCTTTCTAGGGTTGATCTTTGTGTTTCTCTTCGCCTTCAATCCTTCCATCAGTGTTTGCTTCTTGAACTTGTGTCAAAGTTCCATTGGGAAGTGTGAACAGTAGTTATGGTGTGCCAAGCAGCTACACAGACGAGATTTCGCACATTGAAACACGAGACTGGGATAGCAGGCAAAGCAACCATCATAGTTAGAGTTATAGCTTGTTTTCAACCTTTGCAGGATTGCCAGGTTTGTGCTATTTCTATGCTTTAACTAATCTGCATTTAAATTTTACTTCAACTTCTAAGATCCGCTGTTGATTGTCGGACAATTATGACTAACCATATTTCTTTTTTCCACTCTTTACCAGGCTGAGTACTTCCGTCATTTGTTGAAACCTGTAACGTAGATTGATTCCACTTTCGTGTTTCTTTTGTAAGCTGGAAGCCCTTTTTTTTGATCATTTTTATTGTAGTCTTAAGTGAAGAAGAAGCAGAATCAGACTAAATTAGTGTTTAATCGTGGTATGCCTCTCTCCCAGTTTTGTCACTTGAAGTTTGACAATCATATGCTTTGCTATCTAGAATTTTGATTTAGCTCTTCTTTTTCTGTTTCTGCCAAACTAGGTAATTGTTTCCGTTTAATGATTGAGCCAAACACTTATTGGAATTGTCAGCGGGAATCCGCTTGGCACCCACCCAACTTCAACTACCTGACAGTGAATGCTGCCACCAGGCCGCTCGAGCCTATGCCTGTGGGTCAGAATGTTTACAATGTTTGTGGTTTGCCTCCTAACATTGGTGTGACCGAAGATGAAGGGTGGCTTGTGCAACGCCATTCGTTTCCTAATACTATGGCCTCAGTTCCTACTACGAATCCATACCCAAATGAACATCAATTTTGTTTGCACAGACCCTCTGGGCATGATTGGAAGGAAATTTCTCAGGAAAAGAAATTTCTCATATTTGACCGTTCTGGGGATGAAACTCGGATGATGCTTAGTACTTTATGTTCTCCCATCTGCAATCAAACACCTCATGGGCAAGCTTGT
This sequence comes from Fagopyrum tataricum, assembly GCA_002319775.1. NCBI lineage: Eukaryota > Viridiplantae > Streptophyta > Magnoliopsida > Caryophyllales > Polygonaceae > Fagopyrum > Fagopyrum tataricum. The sequence continues at coordinate 5,211,133 of CM008281.1, forward strand.
CCTACATTACCTGATTTGTCTGAGGATTCAGGTGAGAATCGTGTATTGGATGAAAACAGTGATTACCATGAAGACACAGAAGAGATCGATGCCTTGCTCTACTCGAGTGACAATGACATTGATGATGAAATCTATGATAACGAGAATGAAGATGAAATAAGCACCGGTCGTTGCCCGAGTGCTATGACTGCCGGTTTTGAAATTTTGGAGGAAGTTGAAGATTTCGATGAAGTTACTAGTTATGGGCCCTCGTCTAAGAGGCAGAAGCTACACCAAGATGGTTCGTGTAGCAAATCGTCATCTATGGAGACTAAAACAAGGAAAAAATCAGCAAAATGGTTTGATGACGATGAAAGTGTTATCGTGAAACCAAACTCTTCAATTGTTCAGCAAGATATCTCAAGTATGACTTCAAAAAGGTCAAGAATGCATAAGATTCGTAACACGTTGAGAATCGTTCAGAAGCTCATTCCAGGTTCAAAGACCAAAGACCCATTGGTGATCATTGATGAAGCTATCTGTTATTTGAAGTCCTTGAAGGCGAACTCTCCGGAAATGGTAGACGCCGAAGTCTCCAGCTCATCAACACCATTTGTGTAAAGAAACTGCAGCATTAGTACTGTAGTGAAAGGAAGAGACTGTGTTGTAGTTTGAAAAGCTCAAATCTTTTGGTGGATGTGGAGAGAGCAGTCTCCATCGCAGAATCTCTTTAGTTCACGCGCATTAGGTAAATTGGGTCTGCCTTGTCTCTACTAGTCTTAATCACTGCCATTGGTGTTCGTCTCCATCTAGCATGAGTTACACACATCTGAACCATATCTTTGTTAGCTTCATAAAAAGCATGTCTTGAGTGCTGATGTGATACTTTGCTTTACTTTGGTTGTTTCCACTAAATATTGAAACTCTGCCTTTTTTAGGTGTGGTAATCCAGTAATTGGAGTGTTATTGGTGTGCTTTTTTTTTCCTGAGTTTTATTGTGCTGAATCTTTGTAATTGGCTGAATTGGAATTTATAATAGTGTTTGGTTTGATTTTCCATTGCTTGTACTGTTAGTTATTCTTATACTTTTTCATGTGAGATCTTTGTCAATATGCTGGTGTGCACATTTACACCCTTTTTGACATTGGATGCCACTAAGAGCCCTTTTGAAAAGATGGAAAATGATAGCCAAACTTCTTTTTATTGCATAGAATTCACCTTCTTTTCAGGTATGTACTCTGTACTAGCATGTAGAAGGGTTTTATGTACATGTATATAACTGAGTATAAATTGTGCATTAAAAATACCCTCTTTTTTTTTTTTTACAATTATACACTTTATAAAATTAAAAAGTACATATTTTACCAAAGTATAAACTGTTTATATAAAATTGTGCGATCATAATGTACAATTTATGCACATCTGCACAAAGGCGGGTCTGAGGGGGGCAGTGTATCTGTTGACCTTTTGTAAATTAGTGTTTTATTTATTTTTTAAAGAATTGCGGAAAATAAACATGTTCACTTGTATATGAGGAAATGATAAGAGTTATTTGCAAAAGTTATCTTAGTAGGATATAGTAAAAAGTTTTTTGTTCAAATCTCAAAAGAGTCGTTGCCAAATTTTTTTTAAAATTTAGTGGATAGATTAAAAAATCTTGTAAATTAATTTTAGTTTAATATAAATGAGAATTTTTATCACTAATTAAAAATATAAGTATTATTAACCTTCACTATATAAGGGTTAAGGGTTACAATGTTTAACAATATCACAAAAAATGGACATAAATACAACAAAGAAGCTTACATGCAAGAGCCAAACCCATTGAGAATATAAGAATTCTAAATACATATATCTATTATAATTTAGAAACCATAATCACAACCAAGAAGTTTTCCATAGCGTATGGAAACATCCAAGATGATAATCAAAATTTTTATCGACATTCGTAAAAAGAATTAAAACGGTAGTATATAAGATTGGTAGGCTACATTTTTAAGTATCAATTGGTTTCCGACTCAAATGTGCAAAAATTTTTGTGTTATGCCGGCTCACCACAATTTCACTCATTAGATATTTTGCGTGTTAAATAGTAGCTAAGTAGATTGTTAGTAGTGATTTTGTGAAAAATTAGTTGATAAGTATATTTGATACTCTTTTACGAAAGTGCCAATTGTTTGAATGATATATATTTTCAACTAAACATGCTTCATAAGTTAATAGATACTTTTGGGTGATGCAAAGTATACAATGGGAGGCCCAATTAGAGTATCACAATAAGGAATTCAAAGCCCAATGTAAGCCTATATTAAGGCCCAATATGTGGATCTCGTGAGCTGTGATTCGGATTGGATTGTTCAATTTAGTCTCGGCAAATCGGGTTTGTTTCCAGTGCGATGACTTCGGGTTTCCCTCCGGTTAAGAATTAGGGCCTCACAAATACTTTCTCTCGTTATTTTCAGTTTGTGATTCGATATTTTTGTGTCCTAGACGTAAAGGAATCATATCAACTCATCCCGAACTTGATGGTTAAGCTATAATACGGCGACAACGTGTACAAAAAATAGTTTGATGTCAGGACGAGAAAAAGCTTAACATCTCTCGTCCTTATTACTTTTCTCAAACGATCATCTTATTCGAAACCCCAATCATAACACCCGGAAGTCGGAACACACCGTAACCGAGTTATATGAGTTACATTTTGAGTAGCTTGAAACTTCAATAATATGGCCTCATCTTGTTATAAACATCTTTTTAAAATTCAGTTAAATTTAGAATCGATTTGAACTTACTCGTTTGACTCAAATAACAACCCTAATTATTAAAAATCAAGATTACTCAATACCCAAGTTTGTCCGACGATAAAATGACACCAAACTAAGTGGTGTCCATTATATTCAAAATTGTATTTTCTTACAACATACCTGTAGAACTTAATATTAAAAGGTTTTTCAAATAATGAGACTATTATCCATAAAAACAATCCAGAAAGTCTAAAATACAAGATATCATACGAAATTTTCCTAAATTTTAAGATCCAAAAATATGACTATAGTCCCACAACATTCTACACGTTGATGAGAAATGTCTTGTTGATGTTATATACTTGTCATTTTCTACCTAAAATACATGTGACTTGTTTTACTCAAATACGAAAAGCCGACTTGTTCATTGTCATATCTTAAAACTTCAATAATATGGCCTCGTCTTCTTATTCATATTCATTTTAAATTTGAGTTTTCAATAAGTAAAAAATAGCTAAATAAATAAGTGGATTAGAGAGAGAAAAACAATAGAAATTTAAGAGACTGAATTATTTTTAAGTTATAATTGGTATTTTAGATTTTTAATTTGTATAAATAATAAATACCTTTATGATTAGAATGTGCGTGATTTATTAGTGAATATTAAAAATACTTTTTTTTATCGAACGATCTACTTAGAACATAACGTAAATGAGACAAACATTTCAAAAATTCGTAATTATCGTAAATAGTTGAGTTTTTCAAAACTCTCCAATATCTCCATAAGGTTACTATCAAACACCCTTAAACTCGTTTTCTCGATGGCGATAGCGTGGCGGTATAGATGTGTGCATAAATTTGCGAATGGGGAGCATGCCTATGGGTGTGTTTACTACAATCACACCGGGAAATTCATAAATATGGGTTTGGGTCTTTTTCATAATTAATGTTTAATATGGTCCTCTCTTGCATTTCCATTTATTCTCGGACAACTTGTCCCATTGCTTTAAATTCAAGCTGATTTTTAAAATTAAGGGTAAACTCTTCCACACTCAATTCATGCTTATTTACAAGTTATCAACCCTGAACTTAGGTTTGTTTGTGTATACGATGATATCAACTTACGAAATTTCAACTAGAATACGGAATTTCGGATTTATTGTGTTCAAATCACAGTAAAATAATACGAATAGACGTCTTGAACAAACGTGGTTTCATAAGAATAAACAACTTTTAAATTCGCAATTCTTGATAAAAAATCTATCTATAAGTTTATATTTCGATGATCAATATCAATCACACATATAAAGTTGGCGGAATAGAGTCGTACAAACTTATATTACGAGATTTTAACACACACAAAACAAAAAATATCAAGATCATCAAATCAAATAATACCCATTTCAGTCCACAAAAGTAAAACTCTTTCTTGAATCAATACAACAAATCTCATAGAATTCTAATAACTCTTTTCCTTTCATATAAGAATTTTAACTCTAGTTGATGTGATAACAAAAAAAAACACATTTTTTTTTTCTTGCCTAGAAACAAATGAAAACAAACACAAACCCAAAACAAATTTCACCTCAAGAAATAGAATTTCTCCACCTTCTAGGAGTCTTCCTAGTTTGATCAGCCTGTGGAAGATGAACCCCAACAAGCTCTTGCCCTTCCATATTCGCCATTTTCGTAAGCTTGCTGAGCTTCTTCCATCCGCTACTCCACGCGGATTGCTTGCTACTCGGCTTCCCCATCTTCTCAAACTGTCTTTGCATTGCCTCCATCTCATTTTGCAGCTCAACATACTTAGTCTTCACACTCTCGAGTTCAAACTTGAGAGTGTTTATGTCTTTCTTAGCCGTTGCCCAACCTTCTTGGAATGACTGCGGCGTTCCTTCAAGGAGCGTCTTCCGGTTTGGTATCATAGGCTGGTAGTTATTATGGTTAGGATCGCCTCCTGATGGCTCTGCTTTGATAGTGTTGTTGGCTAATGCATTGCTTATCTTTACTTGCTCGGAAAAGAGCACTTGAACAACTACTCGTAATGGTAGCCTCTCGTTTTGTGCTGCGTGCATACACGCATCGATTGAGAGCTTTTGACAATCCATCACCCTACATAGCCTCTTCCTTTCATGCTCGGATAACGTTGGGTGTGCCTGTTTTTGTCAATCCCACATCGATTATAAAGTAATAAAGAATCTGGTCACGAAACTCGTAAAGACTTAGAAGTTACCTTTAGATACGAATCAATTGCGCGGTAAAGGCCATCATCACAACTCCTCGCGGATTCAGGCAATGCCTCCGCAAGAACTTGAAACTTAGTAAGCGACAAGTTCCGGTCTCGAGCCACTTCAGTCAAGTAACTATCCACAAGCCTAGCGACTCGAGCCTTGGCATTGGTGTTGCTACCCAACGAGTCTTGCGAGTTCTTATCCGGCTGCAGCCTCGTGCTAGGACTCGAGCATTGATCAGCCGTCTGCTCTTGCACCAAGAAGTGCTCTAGTAACCTCTGCACAAGATCAACATCATACATTGTGTTTTCCCCTTTCCCTGTTTGATAACACGGAATCAGAAGATCACTCAACAACGCTTGCTCGAATTGCATTCCAACTCTTTTCTCAAGCTCGGTCACAAGAGCCGGAGCCACCTTGAGCATATTAGCCATCCTTAAAAGCCTAAGCAAGAAGCTGCAAGACAAACTATCCTTTTGAGGAGGCAGAATGCTAATCAAGCTCTCTATGATCATCCTCTTATCCTTAGAAATAGTTGATTGTGTCGCGGAATCATAACTTTCCGCGATTACCATATGAAGCCCGCCTCCCTTCCAGCTCGATTCCTGCTGGACACTCGAGTCCTTGATCAATCCCGGCAGCCACTTCGACGCGTAATGCATAATTGCAGCTCCAATTAGCTCAAATCTCATCCCTTTCACCTTAATAGCGGTTATAACTCGAACAAAATGATCTATTCGAAGAACCGAAACATCTTCAAACCACCAATCCGGAGGAACTTGATACGACGAGCCCCTACCTGGACTCGGACTATTCGGATTCGAGTTCGTTTCATTCCACCTACTCGGACTCGAGATCTTCGACGTCGGTCTACCCGTATAAGCCCATCGAATCCCTTTCGGATTCGCACAAGCCTTCCAAGCAATCGATTCACTACACCTCCGTACAATTTGGAGATTCTCAGCCCAAGGTGAAAGCCTCTCACAACTCTTGAGTACAACAATTGAGTCTCTCCATGATGAAAGCACAACATAGCTTAAAAAAGCTTCAGTCTTGAATATAAGATTGCCTTCTTCCAAATCCTCAGTCATCTCGAGATACTCGGCGGCACACCGGAGTCCCGAGATGTTCGAGGCTGTAAGATCCACTGCAATGCCATAGCAGAATTTAGCTGCAAGCTCAAATGCTTCGCCTCCGCCGGGGAGATCATCTAGTATCACTTTGCTCAATTCTCCATTGCTAGTTTCATATATGAGTCTATTGAGCTTCCCACTTCTTGATATCAATGGATACTGATTCAAACAAACACAAAGATCAAATCTTGATTATCTTAAGTTTTCTGAAACTAAGTAAAGTTTGTACCTTGTGTAGGTGAAAACTCATATCAGTGATTTGAACAAGGAGATCACTTGGGATATCAGTAGCAACAAACCTAAGTTAAAACAAAAGATTAGTGACTAAGAAAAACATATGTTAATGAAAATGATCATGAGAAAATTACCAATTCTGCCCTCTTTGTTCAAACCCATCAGTCTTAAGGCCTTGTTTGGTATTTGACAGAGCATCAATGGCATAGTCTCTGCCACAAACAGATTCAGATTCTGAATCCCACATGATTGGAACAACAATTAAGGTTTTCTTGAAACCCTAATTAAAGTTTCTATCTTTTTATGAAGAAGAAGCAAGAGAGAGATTGAAGAAGATAGAGATGGTGGATGTGTTTGAAGGGTTTTTTCAGTGTGTGATTTGTAAGGAGAGTAAATAAACTCCACATGGGTATGGCTTGAAATTATTTCTCAATTTGTAGGCCTATGAAAACCAATCAATTATCATAAAAAATAAGCAAAGATTTCTTCTTTCTTAGCTCTTGTTCTTACAACAGGCTGTGATGAAATGGGCATTTTGGTGTTCATTTGATCTATTGTTCCTTGGATGCACATTGGAATATAATGCATTTTTCTCTCCTTTTTTATTTCTCTCTCTTCCCCCCCCCCCCTACTCATTCTCTCTCTCACACACTTGACACTTCCTAATGAGACATAGCTTTTGCCTTTCAGTCCTTTTTATGTCACTTTTTGTTACCATTTGAAGCTATTATTTATGAGTTATGATATGTTATTGATAGAAAAAAAATTCTTCGTATGTCATGTATCGACTTTGTACCAAATATGGTTAGCTAAAGTAGATTGTAACATGCACTTAGTTTTTTTTGTTTGTTTTTAAATATCAAAAGAGTTTTTATTTTTCTAAATCATCAGTTTAATATTATATTAAAATTGAAGTGAATTATATTAAGTGTCCATCCAATAAAGAATCAAATTTCACATGTCAAATCAACGATGAATGTTTATTGAAATTAACTTAATCTATTTTTTTATAAAGTGAATCTTAATATTGTATCAATAAGGTGTTATTTATTGAAAAATATTAGTAACGAACTTTTTTTTTTTCTATTGTTTTCAAAATTAAAATTTTAATTTCCAATAAAAGTATCTTAAGACACATTATTTATTTATTTTTGCTTTTAAGCTTTATTTATTTACCTCAATATGTGCCCAAAACATTAGATAGATATTTAAATTTAAAATGAAAAGAGTATTTATTTTCATGGAAATATATTTGATAATGGAGTCTATTCAAACGTAGGACGAAATAGTGACATATTGAAATCGTAAAGATCTCAAGTTTGAGTCTCTCCTTTACAAAACGGATCTTTGGGTAGGGTGTTAATCGATGAAAATCTCCAATTTTCGTGGAGAATTATCGTCGGGTGCAAATCAAACGGATTTTTAGTATGGAATGGGATTGCATTTTTAGTATGGAATGGGATTAGAGGTCCATGCTTCAACACCATCTCGCCGGAGTTATTACGGGGATCCTTGATGGATAGATTAAATGGAAAAAACCGATGATGACTTGGAAAAAAACCTTAGTCGTTTAAATTCTCGTCGGCTACGTTTTGCGGAGATGGATATTTAATGATCGAAAGAGAACAAATTTTAATCGTCGGACGAAACATAAGACATATACATTATACTAAACGGGAATAAGAATGAGTACGTCATTCCCTGCTCGAAACTTGCCGTATAAACACCCTATTTTTGGAAAAAATTTTCTCATGGTTTGATTGATCGTAGGCCGTTTTTTTTATTTTTTATAAACTCCACTTTTCATCATGTTAAATATTAAAACTCCTCTCAAAGAATATTAAACGCTAACACGTTCACTTAAATTAAGATTAGTGGTCATTACATCAATGCCTTTAAAAAAAATGTCTTAAGTGTGTATGTTAATTTTTTATTTCAATATTAATAAAAATTAGCTATTTAATAATTTTTCCTATATAAATTTATTAATAAAAATACTTTTAAATTAAGATTCTTTAGTCTATAAAATTCATTTGATTTCACATGGTTGTTTGCAGGGAATAAATTTCAAATTTGATACTAAAAATACCCTAATTTGTTTTTATAACAAACAACAAAATTACCCAGAAGCTGTAGTGCCAGACCAACCAAGTATTCACATAATAAACTATTTAGCAAGATCCTATCTTGTAATAATTAGAGTTTAATAAGCATATGAAAACAAGCATTATATTAAGGAGGAAGATGAACCTCAAGATGATGAAAATATAATAAAATGAAATCCAAAATTGACAATCTTATCTTGACCCACATGTGGAACTTTGATTGCAGAATGAGGGACCCTTGAATGAGTACAACCGGAAGCTGATAAAAACACCCCATTCAATTCAAACAAATTCCTTTCTTTCTTTTTTTTTGCAATGTTTTTAGAAATATTTGAGGGTTTTCTTCTTCCTTGAATCTGCCAAAGGCCCACTTTGTTATGGTGATAGTGATGGTGTTATTGTGTGTTATGTTTTATGGGGTGAACACAATGTTTTGGGTATGTAGTTTAGTGATTGAAAGGATAATATAATTCAACTGTTATGTTCATCTTTTGCACGAGGGTGTTCGATTCTTATTTTCGGAATATAGGGTTTGTTTGGATGCAAAATACATGTTTTATGATACGAGTGTCATGTTTTATAGTATGTTTTAGTATAAGTTAGGTTTGGATGTTCATATAAATAATACATATAAATAATACAGTATTATACAAATACAAACCTTAAAAATAGATTTATTTTGGATTACTTATATTACTTTAATGATATATGGTTTAGTCTTAAAGTTTACGTAAACCTCTTTTTTGGGATTGATCCGGATTTAAAGTGATAGGTCATGTTTTCGGTCTATTTTTAAAAGGATTTAGTTTAGGGTTGATTTATTCTCAAATTCGGATCAGACCTTTTTATTATAATAAAAAGGTTCTACATACTAATTTAACTATAATAAAATTCAGCCAGAAAAACTAATCAACTACAATAAAAAAATGAAACCTCATTCAACGGTTCAAGTTTAAATTGGATCTATAAAGACTCTTGACTATATATATATGAACCCGATCAGTCGATATCCAATCAAACTCCGACCTAAAATAAACAAACGTTATAAAAAAAAATAGAAATTATAGAAGAGTTTTGAACTGGAGTAAAATAAATTTATATATTAGTGTAGTAATAAAAGAAAATACAAAATATTATATTAGAAATTCCAAACTAGTTTCTAGATTAAAGGGCTCTAAAGACTTTTAATTTAGAGTGTCATAACATTTATCTTACGTTGCACTAATAAGAGCTATATGACACAATGGCCCATTTTCCCTACCCATGGCATTTGCTTCTTCATTGTCTTTCCAAATCATTGCTTCCCTTGTGTTTGGCTTCTGGCCATTTCAATGGAGTTATATGCATTCATGTTTCGTCTTGTAGATCTGTCAGTCGAATCGAGCAGGTAGGTTTGGTAGGGTAGTATTCGAGTTAATTTACAAAAATAATTATTTAATTAAAAATAAAAATAAAATAAAATCTCCTTCGATTGATTTATGGGTCACATAATTTTGTAAATTCTAAATTCTAATTATTATAGAAATACGTATTCTTATATAATTATGTCTTTGAGTTTAGGGTTTCTTAGTTTTATATTCAAATGATCTTGATTATTATGTTGAAATATCTTTTGCCAACACTCAATACTATTGGGTTGGGTCATCTTCTATACTTTTCTAGACAGTGTTAAATCACATTTACTCAATACATCTACCTTTAATGAATCTAACCCTATTACTTTTCTTGTTCCAAGGACAACAAGTATCACTAATAGGTGCAAATTTGGGTTCAGTTTTGGATACTATATTTGTATAATTGTGGTTAAGATTAGGTTCAGTTTTTGCATCTATCTATGATTTGTGGCATGAGTTTGAGTGATTGAGAAAATTGGCCCTAGATCTATCCATTATGTCAAGTGAAGGAACTTAGACATGTGTGACTTACTTTTGATTAAAGGAGTTAGAAATTCATATCAAAAGTTATGTCAAGAAAAAGGAGTTCAAAATTTTATGAGATTTATCGGGATGTAAATTATGAGAAATTCACCCTCGTTCTAAAAAATTATGAAATTATAAGGGAGAATTATTAAATTTATATATTTTCACAACGAGACTTAAGTTAAAGCATTAATAAATAAAAAGTCAAATTCCGACATTTTAGTTAATTCATGTTTAGAAATTTTGATAAAATGATTTCTTTTCATATAGTAAATTAAAATAACTTTTTATTTAAATATTAAACTTCAAGTATATTTCAATTATCACAAATTATGGGAACTTAAGAGCATCTGCAGCCTTGAAATTCAATTTTGATTTCGTTACTGATTTTTTTTTACTTTAATGTTAGAACCCAAAATATGTGTCGGATTTGGCTCTAGTTACGATGAAGTTTTTGAAAATAACTTCACCTAGAATTGAATGAATCTCAACTATTGAATGATAATCCAATGGCTAAATTAAGTTTATCTTCTCTCTCCAAATCTTTTTTTATTTTCAATTACCTTTTCTGATTTTAATGTTTCAATGGAATTTTGAGAACTTCACCTAGAGTAATTCTAAGGAACAAGACCGGTCAAATTTAATTTCTTTACGGAGAAACTTTCTCTCTACTTATCACCTTGATTTTCTCCCCAAATCTGACATCTTAATTATTAAATTGTGTCTTATATAAGTAAAGAAAGCCAGAGTATATGAAATAAAGATGCCCTAAGATAAAAGATTTGCTGTAAACATCATTTATTTGAGGGTATATTTCAGTAATCATATGTCTTGGAACTTTAAGATGCAAGAATTGCAGTAAACATCATTCTTTCCAGCCTATGGCCTATATATCAATTATCATAATTCTTGGAACTTTAAGATGCAACTTCTGCATTATAGAACATGTGAATTATACTCCAATATTTTAATTCATTATTAACCCTAATTTGAACTTGCAACCTTTCACAATTTGGGCCCATTATTGGGCCATTTTATGGGCCGGTTAGTGTGTTTCTGTCGGGTACGTTGCATTATCCGGGCACTAACGTGTCAACTTTGTAAAAAAATCATTTTTTTCCCCGAAATCTTTGTGTAAAAAATCATTTTCCGGGTACGTTGCATTTCCAGAAAATAGAATATTATCTAATCAATCAAAAATCATGTTTGTTTATGACTACATTGGAACATTAGAGATTTTTTTTAACATATGAAAGTGATATAACTATTTCCATCACCCTTTAACCAAACGGACACTTATAGTATATTGGAACTATGTTACGATGTTAGTTGGTTCAAGATTAAATTTGAATAGACCTCTATGAATTGAGTTTCTAAAACACAGGAATTGTTCATGTAATATGTCTATTGGTGGTATAATTGTACAAGGTTAAAGCAAGTTTAATATGGATGTTGTGTGTAGGGCCGTAGGCATTGGCAGACCAGATTTATAACCCAGTCAGTCGATCCAACAATCAACCCATATTGGACTTTATTGTCTCCGCGGGCCCATTCCCTTAGTCCAAGCTGGGCTCAGTTGGGAATGAAGTAGTCACGTAATATCCAACAACCAACTGGGCTCAGTTTGTACTTTAAAAAAATGATGTATTTTGTGTTGAAATCAATTTATAGAACATTTGCCGGAGAGTTTTTTCGAGCACATTTCCGGTGGGCTCCAACCAAATTCAGTGCCGGAAAACGGGAGCGTTAACTTCATGGTTTTGAGCACTACAATTTGGTATACTCATATGTATAAAATGATGTCCAAATGAATGAGAAAGTAGTGCGCAAAGATGATTTTATTAAATGCACTTTCGGAGATTTAACTATGAATGATCTTGTCTCACATCGACAATGAAGAGATTGACGAGACTCCATATGTATAGAGATCCCTATGCATATTATGGTTAACTAAGTTTATGGAGATGCTCTAACATTTTCTAGACCACACATGCGCCAAGCCGCAATGCGGTTCAACGGTTTGGGGTAATCGGAATGGCTTCGGGCCATATTTACTCAGTGTTGGGTTGACCACTTATCATCTTGTTTTTGTTTTGGCCCAACACCTTCCTCACCTGGTTTGATTTAAAGTCAAAGATAGACACATTTGAGATGCAAGCCTAATCCGCCGGTCTAACATATCTGATCCATTTTGCGTTTGAGGTGGTTAAACAAGCAGTCTAATCCACTCCCACTCTTTTCGAAATGTTGTCCAACTAATCGACTTATTCCTGTAGGAATGAATGAATGAGAGTGATTATATCTAGCAGAGGAAAACTCCCTCCAAACTCCTATATAAGGATAAACACACCCAACGATCATTAGTGACCTCCCCCTCTCTTCTCTCTCCTTACTTCAAAATCGTTCACTGTTTAAGAGTGCAACACAAAAGGTTCTCGTGGGCTTCTAGAGCTAGTTACGCAGTTTGAAGCAAAGAACAATTGTATTATAGAATTCTTAATCGATAAAAAACCCTTCATAAAGGGGTCAAGTTAGAATTAAGGAAATAATGTCTCGCCTCTACCACTCTTCTTCGATCCAGACTCGTACGACCGGGTTAGTTCTAAACTTTCCATTACTATTCCCAATATTGAAGTCCTACATTTTGAACCCTCAAATGTTGAATTTGACAAAAATTTAAACTCTAAATTTAAATTTGAAGATTCAATGAGATTTCAAAAAAAATTTAATGCCGTATTTTTTAATTACGTTATGCTTCGACTTTCGTTTTTTTTGTTTTTTTTAATAATATAATGCGACTTTTATGTCCGTTTTAAGAGAAGGGAGACATTGTGGCATAAGAAAAGTTGAGCTCCATTAACATTTCGTTAACAAGTGTTAACGAGCCAAGAAGGAAGCCAAGTTCCTCTCAAGCTTTTTCCTTTTCTTTTCTCTTTTGAATTGAGTAATTGTTTCTTTGTTGACTTTCATGGTTCTAATTTTTCGATCTTGTATTCTTAGAACCTAAAGTTGTTCTTTGAATTTATTAGCGAAATTACTTTCGGAATGAGTTTCACCCCTTCAGACTCTAGAAATAGAGGAAGTTGAAAGCCATCAACAAATATTGTGTTGATCTTCTCCTCATATGTTCGTTCAAATATTTATTAGTTAATATGGACGAACCATACCTTCTCACATTGCTCTAGGAATTAGATTGTTTGTAAAATCGATTATTTAGGATCGTTGAGATGATGAACTTCTAACATGTAAATGAATACCTTCTCACACTATTTAACCTTCAGAATTTATTATATCAATATACAAATTATTTTTAAAACATTTTCAGGATTGTTGAAATATATATGGAATAATATGTTCTATACATCGAAATATAGAGAAAATAACACATTAACGGGTAAAACTAACATGTTTCTCCTTCTATTTTCAATTAGTTTTAGAATATACGGTTGACTTATAAACGTAGGTTTATCGAATATACACTCTCACGTCATTTGGACCCGACATGAATAAAAAGTTAACAATAATCATCAAAATATATAGAAAATATATCATTCATATTTTGAAGGAGTATATCTTCAACCATTTTTACTCTTATTTATCATATATTGTTTGATTTAGTCAGCCATTTGGAAACTACTAGAAATTGTCCAAGAAAAGTAAGTGTGAAACAAATCATAACATGAAGCATAAGTCGAACTTCGTCGCCCGATTGCGTGTATATATACTAATGAAATATATATCTTTCATTTATTTTCCTCCTATGAAAATATAGGAATATATATAGAGTGTACGTAGAAGTAAGTGTGCATTTATGTATTAGCCTATCAGATATTAACTTTTGTTTAATTAAGTTGATTAAGTCATAGACTTATCTCTTGGACAAGATATAATATATTGATAAGTATATATATATATATATAAAATTATGCATGAGTTGATACGTTGTATTGTGATGGTCAAATTGCACATTATCTATCCCTTTATTTGTCAAACTTTACTAACTCATTTGACGAGTAAAGACATTCTTGACTCAAATGTCGAATATTTGATGATAGTTTTTGTAACAAGATTAACACAAAATCACCTCCGATCATAGCACGAACTCTCGGACAAAAATCGAAAAGAGAAATAAGATAAACAAAAGTACATGGAAAATTTCGGTAGATCTTCACACACCTTCTAATCGGATAGGATAATCATAGTCTAGATAACATTCTTTAAGTCCGATTTCAATCTTTTCACTTAGTTCACATTTGATAACATTCTTAAGTCCAATTCTAATCGGATAAGACAATCTTAGTCTAGATCCGTCATCAATTTGATAAGGTGTACAAATCTAATGATGCGAGAACAATCCTCTCTATCATTCCGATATGAAACTTTGGTTATGCAATATGAAAGCTACGTTCGAATGAACGAGTTTAATATTGCTAATTAATCTTAAAAATGAAATCTTGTTGGACTTATCTGTAGGATTCGAACATAGCTTTCATATGATCTCGAACATGCGACAAAATATACCTCATTCCAATCGTAGGTAAATTTGAACATCAGGACAAGACGACGACTAAAATTTAGATTAAATTTAGACAAAATAAGAAAAAAATTAATTAAAAAGTCGATTAAACATAGTCCGTACCCCCTAACAATTCCGTTAATTAAAAATATATAAGTAAATAGCCACAATTAAGTATTGAGCTTAGTCTCCTTTTCATTGATGGGCTCTTGGGTGATTTCTCCTTACACCCACTACCTTAGGCCGACCTTAATGACCGATTCTTACCGGGAGTAGTTTTTAATTGATAAATAATAATGGTATAGATTTTGGTATGTCACGTCACAAAAGCATAAATAGTCAAGGTAAAACCAACTATTTTGAACAAGTAAGAGTCCACATCGTCATAATCTTATAATTATTGAATGAATTGTCGGAGAAGTATATAAAACTATTCCACATCAAGGATAAAGTTTAACACTACTTAATTATTTAATTGTTAATTAATTTTAAGATAGAACTAGTTCACATACACACGAATATTTGTTTATAAATGATTTGAAACTTACGTATGCTAATGATATAAACCAAAGAATATTATCGATGTGTATAACTTGTTCAATATAAAACTATACGAAATACTATAATTATTATTTACAATAACATAAATATCAATAAAATTTTATATGACATAATGGACAGATAACATAAAACTACTAGTTTATTACCGATATTTGGTAGTGTTGAACCTTTTAGAATCGAATGATTATGCAATAAGAAGACACAATGAAAAAATTATTTCCAAGATTAAGCGATTGAATGTTTACCCGGAATAAGAAAAAATATTCATGCTTATAGCAACGCGAGATATTGACGATGAATCCACTAAAATTAGGTGATCCATATATATAGCGCAAAGTAAAGCGGATTATAATAGAGCTTATCTCGTAGAAAATAGCTTATCCGATAAGTTTTATTTTTTGTAATTATCTTACAGGTTTATTATTTTTAATTAAAATTTCAAGTTAAAATAGAGTTTTTCCAGTAGGATTAATATCGATCAAATCTTACGTTACGTTAAAAGGATAACCTGCACAATTTTTTAAAAAAATCTAATTTTAGTATAAAAAAAAAGATTTATTGGTTTAATTTGTGATTTAGTAAAAAAATAATATTTCGAGAAAAATTGTAAAGCCACCAATCTACGTATGATACACTAACACAACTAAATGAACAAATATCACCACTAGATATGAGGAAAATAACCATGGTGGAATATTTGCCTAGACAGAAATCAAATTATTTTTAGCAACAAAAAACCAACCCCAAACCTAAAAGTAATTGTTAAAAAACAATGAGAGGAATGGGACCAAGCCAACATTAAAATGAAGGAAAACAGTCAACTTAGAACTAGAAGGAAAACTAAGAATATTAATAGCAAAAACAAAATGCAAATGTTGTTAAACTAAACTTCGATGCATCAACACAAAAACTCCAACCAATTTGCTTATGGATTCATTATCCGAGATAATCAGGGACAATCCCTTGGTATAGGAAAAGGAAAGTGTAAAGCGGAATCAGTAATCGAAGCAGAAGCCTTCGCTCTGCGAAAGGGCCTACAAAAGGCCATACGTTCTGGGTTCTCAGCCATTGAGATCGAAGGGGACAATTTAACGCTCATCAATTCGATCAACAAGATCTGGAAGCCACCAGGGGAGACAAACATAATCATTTCAACTTATCGAAAGTGCATGATACATCAACCAACAAAGGCTTACACGAGACATTTTCTATATATTTTCATACACCTTCTTCCAGTATCCCCCACCGTATTTTGTTACACAAAGCAATGTCATGACAGATACATAACCACATTTCAACATTAGTTACAAATTCAACTATCACAGCTACATAACCAATAGTCCATGTACATAATTCAACTATCATTGTGTATGTCATTTACTTTCACAGCTACATAACTATTCTGTCTGTAATCAAAATTGATTGTCTAAATTATTCACACTAATGAGTCAATTTCAGAGCACATTAGGAACAAACAGACAGATTGAGGGGAAATAGATCGATTAAGTTAGGAACAACCGAATGATTGAGGGAAATAGATCGATGATACAGTTCAACAGTAGTTACGAATTGCTGATTTTCTACATTCACTCGAATTTAGGAACAAACAAAACAATTGAGGGAAATAGATCTATGGATTCATAACTTCGATGAATAAATTATAGAACATACCAAAGATTTTCGGAATTTTATCGATTATTGTTTGATTGAGGGGAAACCACGAGATAAATTTTAAATCGAAGTTGTGCTGATGTTTTGAGAAGCGAAATTTTTGATCACTGGACGAGCTTGATCAAGCAATTGATTCTAGCCATCATAATCTGGAAGCAAGAGATCTCTATTCGTTTGGAATCGAAAATTGTAATGGAATAGTTCGGACGAAGATGACGGTTGAATGGTTCCATTAAAAGCCTTGGTATTTTGAGGGATATAATTGTCAAACCCTAATAACCTTCAGATTTTTTCTTTTTCCTTATCATTTGTATGGGTCTACTTAGTTCATACATAATACAATGGACTTACTCTATGCTCATTAGGTAGAAACGAGTCCCCTTACCCATTTCAGCCTTTTATAATTAAGGTTGAATTCAATTTTAATTAGTTATTATAATTCGGGCATTTAGTTTCGGTATCATAATTTGTGTATAATTTTTATTTTCCTAATTAGTAAAAGGGCAAGTGATATGATCATCTTTAACTACCGACCAAAGTTCCAAACTTTTTGTTAAATCTGAAAGATGTAACCAATGAATGTAGAACCATATAAACCATAAAAACGTACATATTATTTTGATCGAAATGTTAATCAACAATATCTGACAAAAAATTATGAAACATGGGATGTGAATAATATTATACATATATATGTAATAGAGGAGAACGAACATTTATATAGGATATGTGTTATTGTTGTTACATCAAAGCTAGAAAATATTACATATAATATCACACAAACATGTAATTATTGTAATCGTCCATATTTAGTAACCTCCAAGCATACATCAGATCAAGCTACAAGCATCACTGGTAGAGAAGAGAATGGTTTACTTCTTTTTGTAATTAGGTGATGGGTAGTAGTACGATGGCGGAGAATAGTACGTTGGAGGTGAGTAATCATATGATGGCGGTAAGTAGTCGTATGATGGCGGTGAATAGTATGTTGGAGGAGAGTAATCGTATGAAGGTGGTGAGTAGTACGTTGGAGGAGAGTAATCGTATGAAGACGGTGAGTAGTATGTTGGAGGAGAGTAATCGTATGAAGGAGGTGAGTAGTCGTATTTTGGCTTGAAGCGATCAAAGTCGTACTTCGGAGGGAAGTGGTCATCGAAGAAATCAGCCGTAACTAGGCTAACCATGAAGGTTAGAGCGACCATGAGAGCAATCAACGGTGAAAGCTTCGCCATTGTTCTCGCAAATGAACGAACACGTCGTACTAGGTTGTGTGTTTGCTTCTTCTTGATAAGGTTTAAACAGCTTATATAGTGTTTTTCTTGTTTTGGGTAGACAAGGTCTAAAGTATGTCCATTCATGTTACGTTTGCATGAGTAGGTATTAACTTGTATATTGCCCTAGTTGTTTTTCTATAGATCAGATACAACTTACAAGACCATTTCAAACCATTCAATTGGTTTCACACTTTGTGATTTCTTAAATGAGTTAATAAATTATAGGAGAGGTTACACCAAGGAAAAAAAGGAAGAGATTAATATACCAACTAATTATAATGTAAGCCTAAATTTAGGCTGATGTATGTTGTAGTAGACCCGGGCAAGTCTACCATCCCGTGAAAACGGACGGGTATGACGCATTAAGGTTGGCCTTGCCAGACGGGTACAGGCAAGGGGATGTAGGCCCGTTTGGGCCGCTAAGCCCATCCTGAAAGCCCATTTTATTTATTTATTGCAAATAGTAGAAATCAAACAGGATACCTCAAGATAAGGTTCAAATGTTCACGACCAATGATTTACTTTGAATTATGTGTTATAATTTTATTTATTTTATATTTAATATGTATAATTTTTATTTTTTCAAAAACAAATATATAAAAATGGGGCCGCTCGTCCGACCCGAATCCCACTCCTGAAGGGTGCAAACAAGACCTCAGACACGAAGTCCGGGTTCGGTCCAAGTCCGGCCCGAATCCGGGGATGCCCAAGTCTAGTAGTAACTTAGACAAAATGTATTTTACAGCTTAATTAGTTTCTTTAATTGGAAAGTAGACTTTAAATACCTAATTTGGGTGACTTTTAGGGTCATAAATTAGCGTACACTCACAAACAGGATTACTAATCGGACGTCGGTCGAAAGACACTACAAGGGCGCAATATGCATGTGTCATATCCTTGTGCGCTGTGAGAGCCTATTCTTTCGGACCGAGTTTTGGTCCTTAGCCGAGATTGGCTTTGGCCGAGATTGACCTTTCCGCACCCGCGGGCATGACTGCCGCCCCTGCGGGTTTCCTCCCCTGCGGCTCATGGAACCGCCCCTGCGGTTTCCGGCGGCTGCAGCCGGTTTTGTTGACTTCTTTGACCCGTGCTTTACCCTTTCCCTTACATCTTACCTTGCTGAGCAAGGGTTTCACTTCACTTCTCATTCCACTCCGGCCCTTATTACATCCTTCTTGCTTCTTCATCCCTTCCCTTGATCTTGCTTGAGTTTCCCTTGGAGTTTGCTTGAGTTTGATGTGTGTTGTTGATGTTGATTGATGATGTGCTTAGCTGATGAGCTTGGGATGCCAACTGAGATAGTGCTTGTGCTCTTGTTCTGTCTAGACCTTCAGTAGTGGTGAGTCCTTGCTTCTTCTCCTTCTCTTCTTCTTTGATTTCATCTTTTTAGCTTAGGATTAGTAGTATTGATCATAGGGTGATGTTGGAATGTGTATGTTTCTTGCATGTGTGTGGTTTTGGTTGAGAGAAGACGTGATTTGATCACGTGAAGAGCCGAAGAGAAGCCGTGGGATCACGTTCTGCACTATCGCCGCCCGGAAGACACCGCCTCTGCGGAAGCTGTGCCGCAGCGCCCGCGCCAGCGCCTTGCCTGCGTTGCCTGCGTCCCGTGTCACCGCGCCTGCGGCTGATCCCTGCCGCGCCTGCGGGTTGTCTACTCCGCTCTTGTGTCCCTTGATCACGCAGGTGCGTCTTGTCCCGGGACTACCCATAGTGAGGTAGTTCCTTTCCTTTCCTAGTATGAGAGAACTAGTACCATGCTAGGTATCGATTTATGATGAGTATGATATAGATATGCCGGTTATGGCTTTGAGGTTTACGAGTTGGATATGATCCTTATGGATCCCTTGGGTCTAGGTGTGACCCCTTCGTGTGATAGGAGTTTGATATATATATATGTATGCCTTGTATAGGCCTTGTTGTCCTCCAGTTTGGAGTGGAACTGAGTGAGAGCTGATCGTAGTGATACGACTTCTGAGATTGAGGTAAGTCCATAGGACTTACTTAGCTGCCATCCTTATATTGGATGTGTGCATGAGTGGTGTTTGTTATATGCTTTATAGCATGCGTTATGATGGTCACCGACCTATGTTATATTGACCGCCCATTGTAGTGGTTGTGACAACTTACCTTTCATCCCGTAGTGGAGTCTGGAAAGTTCTCTGTAAGCTAGTTAGTTCTGGTATACGGGAAGGACACCTACCACTCCATATTGTATACGGGAAAGTGCGCTGATACCACTCCTGCTAGCTATTGCACGCAAAGGCGAGGATTATATTCATTCCTCGTGTCACGTATTTTCATATACCGATTTATATACTCTTGTGTGATTAACGTTATAAAGATAATAAACCGGGTAAATGTGTGATATCATGATGATGTGTTAATATTATTGATATGTGTTTGTGCTCTAGCATCTTCCTATATATGTGTATGGTTAGCTAACGGTTTTATACCGTGTTGTAGATCCTTTGCAGGTTAGGAGAGCTGCAGAGTGATCCAGAGGAGTGATCTGTTGAGGGTTCCGTACACTGGGCGTTATCGTGGGATTTTGGGTTATCATTATTGTACGGATTTCTATTTGACTTTGTACTCAGCAGTACTCTGTATCATCCTTTTGATATATATATATATATATATATATCAGTTTTATATTTTGTTTTAATCTATTGGTGCCTTGTTGTAAGATTCAGTGAACTTGTTGTCAGGCTAGGGTCAGGATCCACTGTGAGATCCTAACCCAGTAGCACCTTGAGTCCTACGGATTTGGGGTGTTACATGCGCCTTTTGAGGTTCATAGTTGGAGCGCATGCCCATTTCAAATGCGCCCCAAGAGAGTCGTAAATTCCTCACATTCTTCTTTTTTTAGATTTCTCAATTAAAAACTTTGTAAAATTTATTACGAAAACTAATAGCTCTCATATGCCCAAAATACAAAGCCCTCCTAATCCCAGGGTTTAGTGCAACATCATCCACCACCTTCAACTCTAGCTAATCATCTCCGTATCAATTTCGAACATGCCTTGATGTTCCTAGCCCGACTGAACACCCTTCCCAATCAATTTCGAACATGCCTTGATGTTCCTCATTTTCTCCGTTCACGCCTCCTCCCGCCTCGCCTTAGACACCCTCCCCGTCACCGGAAACTCCACTCCGACGTCAATATCCTCTAGATGGTCACGGAAATCAACTTCTCCTAAGAACTCATCCTCTTCCAGATTCACTCGATTGACCACACGGTTGTCGAGGGTTAGTATATTGACTTCTTCATATTTAGGTCGCAGTACCACTTGCCGCCACGCTCCTTGAGATTGCGTTGACAACCAGCTTTGTCGTAAGCTACACGTGTGCATCGAGTTTACTCTCAAGGGACAATGCAAACCCTTTTAGTAGCATTGGGGTGCATGCGGACTGCGCATGCACCCCAACAACTGGGCCGCACAGTTGTACCTTGCGCACTCAGGTTGTGAATGCGCCCGGATGGAACGCATGCGTAGCCCACCACTACCTCCGTTCTGTGCTTTGTTTTTTGTTTTTCTTTTTTATCAGGCTACAAATATTAGAAAATGGAAAATATGAAGGCACCAATTAGAATTAAAAACATTGTATGGACAACAACAAAATTTTCGAAAAATAAATGTAACGCATCTTAGTACAATTAAAATAAAAACCACTAACAACGAAAAGATTATCAAAATATCTCGAAATTACTATATAATCTGCATCCATAACCGAGAAAGTATTTCCTATTTAAAATATATTCTAGTTAAAATATAATATGCACCGGGTCAAATTTTTATAACTTTAATTTGGATATTATAATTCTTTTTAGCCGATATATCAACCGCAATAGTAATACAAAATAAATTACCATAAACTAGTTTTATTGTCACTTTTTAGATATTTCTTTCATTTTAATCCTTGGTTTTTGAAATATTTCGAAAGATTTGAAATTTGTGTAACTATATATATATATAACCCAAAGTTAACCAACACACCACATTCACAACTAACAACTAAGAAATAATCGATGAAGACGAAATGCAAAGTTGGTGAAAAAATAAATAGATTTCCAAATAACCTTCTTGAAACAGTGATATGGCTTTTTAGAAAAGCAAACGAGTAATGTATGCTAACAAAATTGGAGTTTGAGAGTTTGATATTCTTTTTCAAATGGACATTGTTCTCACTTAAACATCATTAAGTCTAGGAGATTTTTTGTGTGTGTTTATCCGACATTTAAGAAAGAATCGATTATATTTTTATTGAGATGGGATGAGAGGTTTATGGAGGCTTGTAGGATTGCCAACAATTATTTATGATCATACGGGTCTAGCTACGCAAGCCCCCCGTCGCATATCATAAAGATATCTTCTATTATTTTTCTTTTTTCCATAAACACTTGTTCATAATTTTTTCGATTAAAGGGTGTGTAAATGAGAACGATGTCCCATCAAAAAAAAATATAAGATTTTCATTCTCCGATTTTGTTAGCATGACATATCTCTCGCTTGCTTTTTTAAAAAGTCCATAATAGTGTTTTGAAAAAGTTACATGGAAATTGATTTTGTCCTTGATATTAATATGTGATATTCTAATTTCTTTTGTATTATTATTGTAAGATTTTGATATATGTTTAAATTGTTCGAACTTTCATATAAAGACAATATAAATCGGCTTCATGCATGTTTCTTTTAATTAGAATTGACATCATAAATAATAGTTTATTTTTACGGGTAAATATTATACAATAAATACAATATATCTTGTGGAATTTATCTTGTCAATCTAGTCTAAATGGTTTAAGTCGTCGAATTTTTCGATTGATAACCCTAACTTTTCAATTTCGATTGTTCCTTTGTTGAAACTTTTTTAAAAGGGATTAGAAATATACTCTTCTATTTCAAACAACAGCAATAAAATTCTAAGCGAGAAATTTATCTTGTGAAGGATAATCATACATATATCCTTGGAGAAATCCTAGGTTGTGTGTGTCTCTTTGTTAAACTTTTTTATATATCCGGTGAGTCTATTCTTTTTAATATCCGGTGAGTCCAATGATTGTGCGTATGATGAAACTCTAAACACAAATCAACTCACAACTTACCTTCCAAAATCAATTAGTAATATAAGTTTAATGCTTAAATATTCATATTATGCTCGTATACATTATATCTTATGGGGGAAAGTATCCACACATCTCAAACACCTTTACGTAAGATTTAAACAACTTATATGTTTTTTTTTTCTTGTTTAAGTAGACTTGGTCTTAAATATGCTCATCCGGTTGGGGAATCCTCTTTAACGACTCACACCAAGTATATATAAATGAGTATTTTTATTGCGCACTGACATTCGTACAACAACCTCACATACTAACTCTATTTAGAAATCTTTATTACTCTCTTCTTGATGGAGTTATTACAAATGAGGGGTGACATCCCCATTTATAGTCATTGCCACCTCCTCTACATGAAGGTTTCGGAACTCGATTCACCTAGGTCATTTCGGAGCCTTCTCACTCAATCTTATCCTATACGGTTTTAGAACTTTCTCTAGGTTTCTTCCCTAGTATACAAGATCCCACTGATTTCTAGATGTATCCGTCTTCTTCTGGGGAGATCCACCTCCTTCCGGAAGGTTGCGTCACCTTCTGGAATATTCCGATACATTTTGGAATATTCCGCATCCTTCCTAAAGGTTTCATTACCTTCCAGAAATTTCCGCCTTCTTCAAGAATCTTCTTTCTACCTTCCGGATTAACTTAATAAATCCATATGGTGACACTACATCCTTTTTGCACTACTCTTCCTTCTAAGAAGCATATATTCTTCTCACTCTTGCGGCCTCGCATAACCAAGCGTCTCGATTGAACACCTTGCACCATCTCGTTGTGCCGACAAACTTGTATCCCTCCATTGTCATCACACCCAACGAAATGATCTTCATCCTTCAACTTCTCACCACATTAAGTTGAAATGACCAAACTCTCTACGTGTAACACTCGATGTTCTAGGAACTCGGGGAGCCACGGGCTAGGACCTCACAGTGGGTCCTGATCCTAGACTGACAACAACTTCACCTGATCTTTTACAAGGCACAATATAAGAAAAATCAAATAAAGTCTCAAAACATGCATGATAGACATAAAAGTGTGGAAGCGAAAGTCAGCCGTCATTCCAAGTACTAGAATCCAAAGAAAATGTACGAGTTTATTCTCAAAGAAAACAAAGAAATCCAAACCTCTCGACTAACACGTATGTGATCTTGGTTGAACACCAACTCCGGATCACTCAATAGTTGTCATACCCTAATGTGTATCTATCACAAGACCATATAATTGCGGAAAGTAAAAAAAATCAGCATGTTGCACTCACACTGTTTTATTATCTTTATTAAGGTGATTCACTTCTATTAATTCAACTTATTTTGTGGCACAAGGATTTCCCGAACCTCGCTTCTGTCCCCGGATACCAACCGGAGTTGATCCGATGCACCTCACCGTATACCAATATGGACTAGTTGCAGAGAACCTCCCAGTCTCATGACATAGCTGGATAGTGATGCCACGACCTGTTATTCATACACTTAGGTCTAATAAAGCGTAGTGTCATCCTAGTCAAGTTATAATTAGTAAAAAGTCAACATATACCACTCTATGAATACATTCTAACACAAGGAAGAACTGGCTAAGTAAGTCATAACCTGGTCATAAGAAAAACGTCTTAGTTACCAAAAAATAACATCTAAGAAGCTCTAGCAAGCTTCTACGCCAATAGGGAAAGCTTTGGATAGGAAGAATGAGAAAGCCCTAACTCTTAAGAAAATTATGGTTTTTACCCCGAATTTCTTTAAAACTCTAAAACGAGTCTCTAAACTTCCGAATATAGTCTAACCACTTAGTATGAATGTTAAACTATCCCAAATGAGTTCTAAAGCTTCCCAAACTTTCAATTCACGGAAAAAACCCTTAAGGAACACTTGAACGCAACTAGTTAAACTCGCTACTTTGACCTTAATTTAATATCATCAAACGATCCTAAAAATTCCGAAATAAATCTTATGTATACTAGGCCATGACTACACCGAGATGAAAAAGCATCAAAACTTCTAAAAACCAACTCAACAAACCTAAAAAAAATTCCAAAGGTCACCGTCCTAACATACATATTCTAAAACTGATTTTTTTTCCCCCTCAACTTAGGAGGTCATAAAACTCGATCCAACCTTTGGATCTTCCTAAACTTTTAACTGTTATACCACCATATACATACTATCATATCTCCAAAAATCAATTGTAGATACTTAGTACAACATACCTAAAACGGGGTCCAAAGGTGGTCGTTTGAACACAAAAAATCTTGGAAGCTAGCAGTTGAAAACTGGGTTTTTAAGGCTCGATTTCTAAGTTCTTGTGGGAGTATAGAGGGAGCCATGATATACAAATACACAGGTTATAGGAGGTAGATTGGAGGGGGTAGAATCTCTCCTTTTTCTTCAAGGAAGATATGAATAAATCAAGAGATTAGGTACCTTATGTGTAGTAATTTCAGGAAGCAACATGGCTTTCTTCTCTCTTGTAGCTCATAGGTTCAACTAGAGGTACAAGAGGGGGGAAAATGAAATACATGGATTCCTAGATTCGGAGGAGAGTAGGTTCGGTGCTTACTAAAAAAGATCCGAGAGCTAAGACGTTGCTCGGATCTGCGGGAAGGAGGTGATGTCTTCTTGATTTTGTTGCTCTTGAAGGTAGCTCTCGGTTGCCCTTCGTTGTGGTCTGTTGCGTGAAGGTAGGAGATGAGAGAGAGAGAGCGTTGGTGACTTGTTGTTGGTCCGTGTGCAAGAGAAGATGGTGCCTTGTTTGCTCAGATCGACGGAGAGGTTGTTGTATGCTCGGATCTGTTCTAACAGAGAGGGAAGAACCAATCATGCTTCACTGGTCACGTTCCTGCTGGTTATTGCGTGTGTGTGAGACACGAAGGAGAGGAGAAGAAAGTGTTATGGGTTCTCTAATACTAGTGTCAGCTAGCAAGGATCATGGTAGCAGTCTAGGGATGGTCCCCTCCACACAACTGGTGTTGCTTCACCAGGTACGGAGGGAGATAAACGTTTGGGTAAGGAGGAGATATTAAAGGTAATGGTCATCGGTTTAGCTAAGGATTAATTGGATAAAAGTGTGTTATGACTAATGTAAGATTAGGCCCAAGGTGTTGGTTAATTACAAGGCCCAATTAGGAAGGTGTAAGATTAGGGATTAACGGTTATTCGATTAACTCGGTATTTGTGAGTCGAGTTTCTGGCATAAAATAAATCCATTTGGAAATATGAATTAGTCCAACAGTTTTTACCCTAATTCATATTTTCAAATATCTTTACTGTATCCGAAAATCAACCTTCGTTTACTTCTTAGCTTTGGTGCCACTACATCCTTTTTGCACTACTCTTCCTTCTAAGAAGCATATATTCTTCTCACTCCTGCGGCCGCGCATCACCAAGCGTCTCTCTTGAACACCTTTCACCATCTCGTTGTAACGAACTTGTACCCCTCCATTGTCATTGTGTAGAGTGTGACTTGTACCATTGTGGAGCCTCGTCCTCACAAAACTGATACCTTAATTCTTCAACTTCTCACCACCCACTAAGTTGAAATGACCAAACTCTCCAAGAGTCTCCAAGTTGTCAAACATTTCTTGGTCTCAACATACATGCATCGAGGCGGCACTATCCATCACCCCTCGGACTTGGCTATCTCCTCACCTGTCGTCAAGTAAAAGTCCTCATAATCAACTTCACTGTCAACATCACTGGCCACATTTGTATGGGAGTCCCTTCTCTTCTTTCCCATGGACATGTCTCATAACTTTTTCAAGTCCTCCCTCATATGAGGACACTGGACTTGGATGTGACCCTTATCCACGCATTAAAAGCACTCGACGTCTAACAAATCTCTTTGCGATCGTGAGCTCGATCTACATCTCGGGTCATCATGCCTCCTCCATTGACTCCTCCCTCGTTCTTGCTTCCCTGCAACTAGTATGCGATATTCTCCTTTGTCGATATCATCATTCTTCACCATCCTCTCACATTCCCACAAAGCAACGGTTACCTCATCTAGAGTGAGAGACTTCGTTCCTACAACTAACGTCTACACAAAAGACTTGTAGAACTTCGACAATGATGTTATCAACAACAACGCATGCTCCTCTTCTCCAATCTTATCATTTGCGTTTAATAATTGGCATATTAGTTGATTAAACGAGTTAACGTGGTCATGAAGATTACCTCCTTCCTCCATCTTTAGCGATTAAAGCTCCATCTTCAAACACAATCGGTTGGTCAACGAATTCGACGCGTAGATGCTTACAAGCTTATCCCACAACACCTTCAGTGTGGTTTCCTCCAAAACACCATACTTAATCTTGGGAGCCAATGTCAACCAAATTGTATGCACCACCTTCCTCTAGATGCTTCGCCACTTCTCCTTGCTCAATGATCCAGGCTTATCCTCCTCCTAAGCTTTGTCAAGACCTTGTTGCACCAAGAAACCTTGAATTGATGACCCCGAGTTATTTTGGATGGGCTTCGGATTGTATATAGACCATTTTAATATAAATAAGACTAACATTTTTTTAGCAAGGGTTCTGATGTGATACAAATCGCTTTGAACACGAGGATTCACCGGCGTTTTTCCTCCTTTCTTTTTTCACGAAGTTTTTCTAAAGGTCGGAGATGAGAAGATGAGTAGAATTTTAGGGATGACAAAGAGATGGAAATAAAGATTGGTTTTGAATATGAAGAGTAAGATCTCCAGCCCCTCACCATGGATCTCCTCAACTCGATCGAGTATCTCTCCATCATAATCTTAAATTGGAAAAATATAACTTATTTGTTCATGAAGCTTTTCTCTTCAAGAAATCTTCTAAGTCTCTCACCTATAAGGGTTGAAAACTAAACATCTTACATAAAATTCGGGTTTTTTAAAAAGCAAACAACACTATGAAAGCACAAAGACTACAATTACTTCATTTTTTTTTTGCTTGTCTTGGAATAGGCATGTTTAAGGCTTTATATAGCCACAAAATTGCAACATAGAAATACCCCTAATAATTACTATATGCTAAGGTATTTATCAAAAAAATGAAAGAAATAAGAACAGTTTTTCGAGTAAATTCAAACACACAAATGACCACATTTGACATTTATTTAAAGATGACTCTTGGAGCTTATTATTTTCACTTGGACTACACATTAAGAATGAGTTAATTATCATGGCTTGGACGTCCATATTGAAGCAGAAGAGGATACTTGAGATAAATTGGACTTCATTCAATGTAGGTGTGTGAAAATGTGTTCAATGTTTTGTTGAATATTGACTTGTTAACCTTCACTTGATTAATACATAATTTCATGCATTATATATGAATGATACGAGCATATATGTTACATAAAATATGCATGGATTGGACGTGCATATGCATGACTTGTAGAACCACATTGCATGCCTCCATGCATAATCGTGGTCAAAAGTCCTTATACGTATCATAGTTCTTGCATTGTTTATCATTTTCACCCTTTTCCTTTTCAAATCTCGAATTTAATATATTATAAACTTATAGATCTTGCAATTTTTAAAAAAATTAGTATTCATGGGTCTTTTAAATCTTAATTTTTTCCTCAGTTATAGTCATTTTAATGAGAGTGCGCAAACTTGACAACGTAGCTGGAGAGTATAATTAAGTTGGCTTGCCTTGGACATGCTTGGAGCGAGATTTTTCAGATTGATTTCGATAGGTGTCGGTTTAGTTTCGGGCATGACTTTCAAGACATAAGGACTATAAATCTAACCAAGTCAGACTTCCAATGGTTTATTAGTAAAGGTGTCTTGGCCAACCATAATCATTTCAATGGTTTGTGGCAAAGTGATTTGTTCGGAATAAAGACGATGACGATTTCTTTTCCTGGGAAGCAAAAAGTCATCTTCTTCCCCTTAAAAAGGATTCATCCTCGAATCCATCACATCAACCTTGGAAAAACCACCAATTTTAACTTCAGGTGGTGCTTTCTTAATTGAGGATGTATGGGCAACTTCTTGGTTTGAAGGAGCTTTTCTTTGAGGTAGGCGTTCCTCGACGATCTAATGAAATACTTTAAACAAGTTCCAATTTAATCCATCCAACTCTCCATATTCAGAAACCGTTGTTTTGGAGGATATCCTTTTGGACTTCAGCACTCACCAAACATTCTCATGAAGGGGTTGAATTGTTTCTCATCCATCTTTGTGTTTTGAGGAATTCATGTCGTTTGGCTCTAATACCACTTGATGTGATTGAACTCGCTTCGAACATAAGAATCCACCGGCGTTCTTTCTCCTTTTTTTTTTTTTTGCAACATTTTTCTGAAGGATGAAGATGCATGAGTACAATTTTAGGGATGAAAAAGAGATGAAAATAAATATTGGTTTTGGATCTAGCAAGATCTTCTGCCTCTCACCTTGCGACATTTTTCAAAGTATCTCACCTATAAGGATTGACAACTAAACATCTCACCTAAAGTTCGGACTTATTTTTTAGAGCAAACAACACTATAAAAGCACAAAGTTTACAATTACTTCATATTTCTTGGCTTCTTTTTAAATTGGCATGCACAAGGCTTTATGTAGCCACAAAATACAATCTAGAAATACCCATAATGATTGCTAGAAATGCTAAGAGATATATATAAAGAAAATACAAGAAATAGGAATAGTTTTTTCTTGTGCATTTAAACATATAAATGACCACATTTGACCTTTATTCAAATAAGATTCTTATTCTTTGTTCTTGCTAGTATGACATATCTCTCGCTTGCTTTTTTAAAAAGTCCATAATTGTGTTTTGAAAATTTTACATGGATTGATTTTGTCCTTGATCTTAATAATGTGTTATCCTAATTTCTTTTGTGTATTGTTGTAAGATATTGATATATGTTTAAATTGTTCGAACTTCCATATAAAGGTCATGTAAACTGGCATCATGCGTGTTTCTTTTAATTAGAACTAGTGTATTATCCGTGCCTTGCACGAGATTCGATAAGTTTATCTTTTTAATATATTTCATTGAGTTTTTATGCATAAAATATTATATTGTCTTAGAAATTATTTTATAATAATTATATATATTATAGAATAAAATAATAACATATTTAGCTATATATGTATATATATATGAAATAATATTGAATTTTTTTTTTTTTATCAAAATCAAATATATAAGATTCAAAAATTTACGATCTGTATACTGAAAATCTAGTTGCCCAAAATCTTCATTGCCCATCAACATTAATTTCTTTTCAATAATCAACAAAATATATAAGATAAAAAAAACTTAATTA
Organism: Fagopyrum tataricum; assembly: GCA_002319775.1. NCBI lineage: Eukaryota > Viridiplantae > Streptophyta > Magnoliopsida > Caryophyllales > Polygonaceae > Fagopyrum > Fagopyrum tataricum. The sequence continues at coordinate 5,241,869 of CM008281.1, forward strand.
AGATTTTTGGAGGCTTGGGATTAAATGCTGAAATGACACGTGTCAGTTAATAATTTTATGCGTGACACGTGGCAAGAAGTACTACTCCTATAATATATATATACTAGTGTATTACCCGCACCTTGTGCGGGTTGAGTTTTAAAAGATGTGATAATAAATGCCTCTTTTAATATGCATAACATTAGTTTGACACATTTAAATCCTTACAAAAATACGGAATATTATAAAAAATAATATTTTTTATATTAATATTAAGGTGGGGGTATTAAAATGGGTCATTTAAAAATCACTTTCGTAAAAACAAAATAAATTATTTTTCTTAACCATTTTTATTTTTGGTTGAAATTGTATTGTTATTATTTTTAAATTTTTGATTCAAAGTTAAAACTAAAAATTCCAAAAGAAAATATTTTTAAAATTCAGTTATAATGGTTGTGATTTTTCTATAAAATTCAAATTTGAAATACAGTAACGAACTATTTGAAGATATAATTTATTTTAGTTTAAGAAAATAATTGTAAATGTAAATTCTAATTAACGTGTTTTTACAAAAATCAAATTTACACAATTAAGTGATTAATTAATTTATTTTTACTTGATTCCTAAAAAGTAGTAAGATTCAAAAATTTTATTTATCAATTTGGTTATTAAAATTTGTTACGTATTGAAATTTAATAAAAAAACATTTTTTTTATTTAGTTGAGTAATTTAGATTTATTTTATATATTTTAACATTCATTTTATTTTATTTTTGTCAACAACTTTTTTTTTCCGATTATACTTAATGCTAGTCAATTTGTTTAGTTTTTTTTTATTTTTAAAAAAACGATTTACACAATAATTTGGATGAATTAAGTGATTAAATTTTGCTATTTTTAAAATCCGATTTATTTTGGCCCTAAATTTTAAGTGACAGCCGATATTTTAGAGCTTAATTTTCTTTTGATTATTTTAACAATTGTAAACATATTTTTAATTGGTGAATAAGGATTAGAACTATTTAAATTGTGTAATTTAAAAAATTGGTAAGCTGAGGTAAATTTTCGTAGCGACACGTGGCAGCAGAGGCTTGTAAAATTTCCGTTGGGCTGAGAAAAATCCTGGGAGCGACACGTGGCAATAGAGGCCTCTGCTTTAATATATACTAGTGTATTACCCGTGCCTTGCACGGGATTTTGATAAAAATATTATTTGTTATTATATTTCTTTAAGGGATTATGTATAAACTATTTTTTTGTCATTAGATAGAGTAGATAATAAACAATAAATATTTGTACACTTTACCTATAATATTATATAATACATTAATAAAATATCTAACCGTATAATAATTCATATTTTGATTTTTCTTCCCCTTATTATACTGATTCATATATTAATAGAAATAGTACATTGGTAGCATATGATGTTAAATTAATTGTTATATATAAATTAAGTTAAGAAATAACACAATATCAGGTAATAAAAAAGGTGATTGGAAGGGATGAATTTAATTAAGATTTGATTTTTATATTTCGTTAAATAATTTTGTAATGAATAAAGTTAATTAATATTTTGGTGGGCTGTGGTTAAATGCTAAAATGACACGTGACAGTGAGTATTTTTCTGCGTGACACGTGGCAAGGAGTGCTACTCCTATAATATATATAAGATAAGATATATAAGATTGACATCATAAATAATATTTTGTTTTTTTTACGGGTAATTATCATACAATAAATACAATATATCCTATGGAATTTATCTTTTCAAAGTGGTGTAAATTTTTTATGTCTTTGTGGAAAGTTTTCTAACCCTAAAATTTCCAATTTCGATTGTCTCTGTGTTGAAATTTTTTAAAAAGTCATTAGAATTATACTCTTCTGATTCTAAGATTAGTCTCAACTGCATGCTCCTTTTGTGGTCTGGTGGAGAATTCGATCCATGCTATTCTAGGTTGTGCCGCTATTCAAGACGCTTGCGCCGGGTCGCCAGTTAAGGTCACGGCGTTGACGCTATCCCACTTGCCAATCATGAGTTGATTGAGGAGATATAGACCATCAATGGGACGGTTGCAGTGCGGGATTTCTTCATCGCTGCATGGATAGCCTAGACGTGTAGGAACTAGCTGGCCTTGTTCGGTGATTCCCCGTCAAACTTCGATGTGATTCGGCGCCCTCTGTCTTGCACCGTGTGGTCTAATTTTAGATGACATTAAGGCTATGGCTGATTTATTCGACGTTTGTTCTTTTGTGTATGTCAGTAGGGTTGGGAACTCTGTTGCTCATGAATTGGCAAGGTCTAGACCTAGACATGGGTATGAAGAGTCTTTTGGGACAACTATCCCTCCTGCTATTGCAGATTTTTTTTATGTGGATATTTCATAATCCAATATATTGATGATTTAAAAAAAAAAAAAAAGTTTCAATTTAATATAAAATAATAAATTCTAATTTAACATTTGAACAACTAAAAATTTGATATAAATGATGTCAATTGTGAAAATCATTTCAAACATACACATTGTAGGTAGGAGAAGCAAACTCGTTATTATAAAATGCACAACTTGGACCATTTCTTTTCTTTTTTCAACTTAAACATCTTTAAAGTACATATCATTGAGTGTAGATAAATGAATACAATCTTATATTGCACATTTAATAAACAAAATATATTGGAAAATTTTAAAGAAACTTTCAACGATTGTTCATCTTAGCCTATGGTATATATTTACGACCTTGTTAATATCATGATTGGCGACAAATATTTGAAAGACTAATTCTTACATTTTTTAATTTATATGTTCATATGCACGGGTTGTGCACATAACATATATAATTTTCCGTGCAACATGCATGGTGAATCACGGGGTGTAAGGCTGATAATGGGTCAGATAATGAGTGTATGTAACACGTACTCCGTCATCCGATCCGTCACCTAAAATCTGCACTCGGCCCATCACCTGAACTATAGCTTTTATCACCTATAACCGTGTCCGTAGGTGAACGGGTGAATCGGGTATTTTTTGGGTGAAATTTAACCCATTTTTATAAGCTAGTATTTAACCAAAATTAAACTAAACGAATTGTGCAAGCTAAAATTCTATATACAATTTAATTCAGTTTAAGTCTTAACAACTAGCATGATTGGAACAAAAATATAAATATGAAACATCGTACATATCTCCAAAACATAGAATGAACTAAAAGTGAAAAAATCAAAATCATTAAAACAAGTAGCATTGCACAAAGTTTGACTCCAAATCTCGTTGTAATTTAAAAGATGACACATGCTATTTGACTTGTCTTCTTTAGTAAAAACATTTTTTTATGTTACAAAAAATTGTTTACCCTTGAAATTCATGGAACATGGAATTAGTACTGTCGAACAAGGTGATATAGACACATAAAATAACAAAAGATTATGAACTCTAGAGTTTATGAAATTTTATTGCAAACATATATTATTTATGTATTAAAATTATTTATATTAAAAATATATTTTATCCGTGAAATCATATATATCATTATATGGCTTTATTCTTAGGAATCATGATGCTATAACGGTTTCCTGACTATGGACAATGTGACAATATATCGGTTCTTCATGCTGAAGCATGTGCGCTAAAGGAAGGTTTGGTTAGGACATATGATTTGGGGATAAATAAAATTGAAATTGAAGGGGATTGTCTATTTGTCATTAACTCAGTTAAGCAGTCTGAAAGCCCCTATAAGAACTTGACCTTATTTCGTCAGATATTAATAATGTTTTAGTGAGTTTCTGCCAAGTTAGGATTTAACATGTGTTTAGAGAAGTCAAAGGTGGTGTAGACAAGTTTGTGGGGTGGGACACGACTTTCCTCTTGCGTTAGACTCATCTATTTTAGTGGTAGATGATCTCATCCGTAAGGATGCTATAGGGTGGAAAGTCTCGAGAATATGATTTATCCTAAATGCTTACATATAAAAAAAAATTCATTTTAAATATAAAAAATATTTATGATAGAATGGGTGATGAGTGCGGTGATGGGTACGGGTGATGGGTCGGATGATGGATCGGGTGATTAGTCTTGAGATGTTCATCCGTATTTGACCCGTTCCATCACCGGTTACACCCGTCACTTTTTTTTCTTAACCGCATGCTAACCACATGAAACATACCCAAACATGCAAAAAAAACATATTTCAAATTACTTACAATTAAACAATCCGCACAGATTTCATATTCAGTAAATTTGGTCTAACCGAACTCACCCATATTTAACAAATTTTCACAGCTTATATTAGTTTACCCGTATCTTTTATGTTTATCTAACCTCCTAACTAAAAGTGGATAAAAAAAAAATTACCAGTACTCATTTGAGATGTGGTGTTAGACTCTGTAAGTGGTTAGTTTGAAGATTCGAGTTTAAATCCTCCTGACAGCATAAACTGATATTGAGAGGACCGATCGAACCGCGTGATCTACATACCTCTTAAAAAAAAATGAATAAAAATATTTATCACTTAAGAATCATTTAGTATTTCCATACCTAATAAAAGACAAGAGCCTATTTCAATTAGACAAACTTAAGAAGACACACTTGTACCCATTCCTCTTTCAGAAAGTGGCTATTTAATATTCAATTATCCAATATACATTTGGTTATCTATTTCAATGACGAAAACACCTTTAATAAACTATCAATTAATCAAATGCAAATTGTCTAACCTATTCAACATTTGAAAGAGTCTTCAAAGCATGCATATACTAATTTCACAAAACGTAACTTTCAATCTTCTTCTGCACATAAAATGTGAATAAACCCAATTAAGACCATTTCCAATAAAATACAACATTACCTCTATATAAATAGTTCAACATTCATTAGGATTAAACACAACCTCAAGGTAGTTTTCTAGCTACTTTGAACATAAAAAATACTCCTTAAGATCTCAATCCTTCTCTTCGCTATGGCTCCGGTTTCGCAATTAATCGCCTTTCTGGTGACTTTGAGTTTCATCGTCGGCCTTGCTATAGCCGGTGAATACGACTCGTACTACTCCCCACCAAACTATTACTCGCCTCCAAGTTACTATTCACCACCGTCATACTACTCGCCTCCTAAGTATTATACTCCACCTTCATACTACTCTCCTCCAAAATACTACTCGCCTCCTTCGTATTACTCACCTCCTTCATACGACTCTCCTAAATACTATTCTCCACCTTCATACTACTCACCTAAATACGACTCACCACCTTCGTACTACTCTCCCCCATCGTACTACTCGCCTCCTAAATACTACTCTCCACCTTCATACTACTACTCGCCTCCAAAGAACGACTACTCTCCCCCAAAATACTACTACTCGCCTCCAAAGTACGACTACTCACCTCCAAAATACTACTATTCTCCTCCATCATACGACTACTCACCTCCTAAATACTACTCACCACCACAATACTCATACGATTCCCCACCATACTACTACAAATCTCCTCAATACAAAAAGAAGTAAATTCATAACCAACATATGTTGTTGATCAAACTTCCATTTGAACATACGGATGGTCGTTGCTGAAGATTAAGTATACGCTAATATATAATAATGTTTTTGTGATTCCAATTTCACTTATAATTATCAATCAGCTTCATGTTTTGATCTTGTTCATGGTTTGTTTTTATGTAAGTGTTAAGGCACCAATATATTTGTTTATGTATACATTTTGCGGATATTAATATACGTGATGGGTTTTGTGTTATTATAATTGTCTTCTCCGTATTACGTTAAGAATGCAAATCAAGAGCTTGTAAGTGTTTAGAGTTTACTTGCTTATATAGTTTTTTTATTATTTTATAATTCTCGTTTAAAGCAACTCAAAGCTATTTTTCGAAATTTATTGATGTTCCTTTGGATGTAACTCATGTATGGCAGCAGCTTCTAAAGACTAGTGTGCGTTTCATATGAACATAAGAAGCTGCTACCTGATCCCCTAAGAAAAAAATTTGCTAAAAAGGCATATGTTTAAAAGTACTAGACTTTCTCTTAATTTGGATATTAAGGGCGTGTTTGTTACTAGATTAGTTAAGGTTATTTTAGATTATAATTTAGAGATTAATTTTATTGACATGTTTAATTGAAGATGTAAATTTTAAGAGAGATTATAGGGAAGATTATTAGGAATTAAAAATGACTAAAAATAATCTCCCTCTAGCAAGGTTAAAGGGATTAATTTCTTTCAAATATTATAAATTTCACATATACCTTCACAAAAACAAAACCCGACACAAAAGAAAAACCAAAAGGAGCGCTTGTCAATCGTAGCCGTCTACCCCAAGGGTCCTCTCCGATCGCCTCACTGGTTTATCAAGTCATTAGTTTGTTCCATTAATCGCTGATCATTGGCTTGATCTCGATTTCATATGTGCGAACATCCTGAGGGTGAATCTATAAATTTCTTTTAATTAAGTCCATTAAAAAGCTCTTACCAAACCGCCCATCTAAATTATCTTAAATTAATTAATCTCTAATAAATCCTATGTAAAATTTTAATCTCTTTTAATTTCCATCTAAAATAATCTTCAAAATAATCCTAATCTACTAACAAACACACCCTAAGTTGTATTAAAATTCGGATATTAGATTTTAAGTATTATAAGCCGGTTATTGGATTTAAGTACTATAATTCGAGAATTAGTTTTGGGCATTGGTTTTGGAAATTATAATTTAGGTACTAAATTTTAGGCATTATGATAGATACATAATTATAAATTTTGAATTGAAGAAAAAATCACCCCTAAGAAGAAAAAAAGACTACCTAATCATCAAATGTAGTAGTTTTGTGAGATATTACATTTTGCGAAATAGTTTTTCACTAATAATACGTATTAATGTATTTGAAAGTTTGAGATATTTTAGACCACACACTTTATTCATTTTCGGATTATGCGCAAGAGTTTTCTTTGTGTGGTGTGCTTATAACTATTAGGAATTGACATTTTCTAACCATACATAACTTAACGCTCGTTAGCAATTTGAAGAAAAAAAGATATGGTATCTATCCAGAAAATTATCAATACCAATCATGATTAATAATCACTAGTAAATAATAGTTATCTTTATTTTTCCTCAAATTAATTTATTGATGTAAAATGATATATTCCAAAAAATTATATCAGGCACATCATCTAAAACGTGAAAAATTCCGAATATATACCCTAAAAAATTTAAAGTACAAAAACATCAACCGAAATATCCCTTACTTTTCTACCATTACATTATTTAATGAAAAATTCCTCTTGATACTATCAAAGTATTGTCATTTTTTCTTTTTAACCACAAGTTTTTAAAAATTCCTTTAGGTGCCATCAAAATTCTAAAGCAATCCTCTCCTTACCTTTTTTTTAATAACCTTTTTCAATTAGTTTATATAAATGACGGGAACAGGTGGTGGACGATCAACCGGAAGTTGCACCGCAATGGACGTTGAGGATATATAAATGACAATGGACAGTGTACGAGGGCATGTATACACCATCAACAAGCCACGGAGACGACATTGTGACCAACCCATCCAATGACACTCGGGTCTCCTCTAGGTGACGGGATGTCCAACGATCATGTATGGGAGCATATGAAACTATGGCTCCACGTCCATTTTTTGGACGTACCGCCTGGTAGGGCGGGATCCGTGGTAGGGGCACGTTAGCTCCATGGTCAGTGTAACCTGTCAATAACACCTCTGGTGGCTGCTCCTCCTGTGGTGGAAAATGAAATTATACCCTCTGAGCCCATATCACGTTAGCTCCATGGTTAGTGTAACCTGTCAATAACACCTGTGGTGGCTGATCCTACTCTTGTGGTACCTGCTCCTCACCAACATGTGTGTGCTCCTGTTGAACAGGTATGTGCTCATGCTCACCACCTAGAATGTCGTCTATGTGTGGATCACCACCAGCGGATCCCTCCGTATCATAATCTGGGACAAGTGATGATGGTGCACCAACATGTGCCGCAATGGGATCCTCCTCAACAGTTGCGTCAACAACGTGCTCCTGCTCAATGGGCCCCTCAACAGATGAAGAGACAAGTCTATCCCGGCGAGCTTTAGCAGCTCGACGGACAGATGTTGTGACAAGTCTACTGTTACGCTTCTTCTTATCTCTAATATTTTGCATCGCAATCTGAATTTGTTTTTATATAAAATTTGGCATTTTTAAATTTACTTATTATATAATTATAGTTTTATTTTTTTTAAATTAATCTCGCCGGAAACCCACCGGATTCTCGCCGGAATCCACCATAAAAGGACTATTCTAAGCTCCGTAAAAAAAAACGTGAAAAAATACCAAAGTTCGTAGACGATCTAATTCAAATTCTTCCTAAACTAACCGAATCTTCATAAACTAACAAAAATCCAAGCCTAAAATCAACGAAATCACAAAAACGATAAAAATGTTCAAAACTAACCTTAACCCGATCTCTTAGGCTTCTTCCAACTCCAAATTGTTGAGAATCCGAATCCCGAGCCATGATAAGATGAGAGAGATGTGGAGAAGAAGAGGTTGCGCCGGTAATCGTCAGAAAATCGCGCAGGAGAAGTGGAGAAGAAGAGGTTGTGGCGGCGGAAAGGGAATGCGCATGCGCATCGCCCTAAATAAGGCTTGGGGCGGATGCGGATTACGACCGCGCTTTATTTTTACCTTGGCGCAGTCAGAATGCGCATCCACCCCGTGTCATTCGTACGTTTTGTCCATCCGATTAACGTCACTCTAAACAATTTTATATAACAACATTTAGTTTAAGAGCCTTTTTTGAACTTAAGTCCCTGCCTCACTCTCTACCAATTGTGATGAGTAGTTTTTTTTAAACATGTATTGAAAAAATATTAATATATACTAGTATACTTGGATATTTGAGGAAAAGTTCCTAGAATATTCAACTCCATTATCCAGAAAAAATGGTCCGAATCGGATCGAATTCGAATATTAATTTGTCTGATATTTTCAGATCGGATTTTTTTAAAGTCCGATCATATTGATCGGATCAGATTATTTTGTTCCCCCCTAATAAAAGCTACTTCTACTTAATATATATAGTTAGCTACAATTAAAAGGACCGTGTAAAGGTATTCCCAAGTTTATACAACCTAGAGAATATGTAACTTTTGAGGCATTCTAAGTATTTGGACTAGTCTAATAAGATACAAGAGTAAACAATGTAGGAAAGAGTCCATTACAAAGACAACATATTGCTCAAGAATCAAGATCCAAAAAAAAATGTGTTACATTCATAAAAATTATTTCGGTTCCTCAAAAAATTGAATCTTTTCTGTTATACTGAATTTAATTATTTAAATAAAAGTTCTTATATGTATATAAATTTATTATATATAAAAAATAATTAAGAAAAAACCCGGGCAAGACTCGGATATAAATTAACTATTATTTATAATAGATTATGTTAATCTTTTAATTTAAAAAGCTTTTTCAGCAAACGGCTTTTTCCTCCAAAAACAATGACATAATGTAATAAAGATCTATAATAATTTTTTAATTAACCAAATGCAAATTGTGGAGCCAATTCAACATTTGAAAGAGTCTTTATTGCACAAATATACTAATTTCACTACATGACAGTTTCAATCTCTTTCTGCACATATAATAAAGTGTGAATAAAGATAACTAAGACCATTTCCAAGGAAATATGAAAGTAGCTCTATATAAATAGTTCAAATCTCATTAACATTAGACACATCCTCAAGCAAGTTTTTAGTTCAAATCTCATTAAGATTAGGCACATACTCATCTCATCTATGAGCACAATGACTCGGCTTTTGCAATTAATTGCTTTAGTGATTTTGAGCTTCATCGTCGGTCTTGCCACAGCCGGTGAGTATGACTCATATTACTCTCCACCAAAGTATTACTCATCTCCGAATTACTATTCACCAACTTCGTACTACTCACCTCCCACGTACTACTCACCGCCTTCATACTACTCACCTCCTAAATACTATTCTCCACCTTCATACTACTCGCCTCCTTCGTATTACTCTTCACCAAAATACTATTCACCACCATCTTATTACTCGCCTCCAAAATATGACTCTCCACCAAAATACTATTCACCACCATCTTACTACTCACCACCAAAATACGACTCTCCACCTTCATATTATTCTCCACCAAAGTATTATTCACCACCATCATACTACTCGCCTCCAAAGTACGACTCTCCACCAAAATATTATTCGCCACCGTCATACTACTCACCTCCAAAATACGACTCGCCACCTTCATACTACTCTCCACCAAAATATTATTCACCTCCTAAATACGACTCACCACCTTCATACTACTCTCCACCATCATACTATTCGCCTCCTAAATACCATTCTCCACCTTCATATTACTACTCCCCACCAAAATACGAATACTCTCCTCCAAAATACGACTACTCACCTCCCAAATACTACTCGCCGCCTCAATACTGGTACAACTCTCCATCATACTACTACAAATCTCCTCAGTACAAAAAGAAGTAAATTCATCATCAAAGGGTTATTCTTGCTTTATTTCCACAATGATGGTTAATGGGACTTCTGGTTGATCAAACTTCCATTTGGGTATATGGATGGTCGTTGCTAAAGATTTAGCATACATTATAATTATGTTTCTATGATTCGGATATAATTGACAAACCATCATCTTGTGCATGATTTGTTGTTGTTCATGGTTTGTTCTTTTGTAAGATTTACGCACCACTATAAATTGTTCATGTATACATGTTGTGGAGATTAATATACATGATGTTTAAGTATTATTATGATTATCGATCTTCTCGCTCCATATTATGTTAAGGCTACAAATTTAGATCTCGTAAATGATTACAAAATCACGTATCTGAATACTAATAGAGGGACTACAATAATGTCATGTGAATAATAAATTAGAGAAGTTTCGGATTGGATCTTTATACTTCATTTTTTTTCTTAATTATGTTTAATAAATTTTTAATTTTTGGATTGTGTTGTTGAATTTTATAGCTTTTTAAAATATACCTTTTGAACATCCGTAAGATAACTTTTGTCAATATTTTAATGAAAAAAAAGAATAAATTATTCATTTAGAAAATTATCTAAGCCTATCTCTCATATTTCAGGCTGGTTGAATGGAACATTCAAAATGACTAAACAAAATAGCTAGTAAATGATGTTATCTTTTTTCTTCTCAAAATGTTAAGTTATATATGATCAAATGTTAAGTTATATATGATCAAAGGGTATATTTTAAAATTTAATAAACCTCAATTTTATTATCCAAAAGCTAAAAAATTCTAGTACATAATCCGAAAATAAATAAAGTACAAGGACACCATCCTAAATTTCTCAATAAATATATAACAAGCAAATTTGTTGTTTACAAGGTCGGCGAACTATTTTTTATTTATTACTAATTAGTTTTAGGAAGTACTTCTATAGTGTTTATATGTTGGTTTGGACCTAACACGCAAATGTGTACGACTAAAACAAGTTTTTTCAAAGTTATAACGAAGATTAAAGGTCGATGCAAAACAGGCAATGGTTATATGTGATAGGTTTAGGAATAAGTAAATTTACACGGAAAACTAATAGTCTATTGTTCACGCAAAATTGATTAACCCCCTATTGATGAGCGATTTGAAGTTGTTAAACCCCTTGTTTTACATGCTCGGTAAAGGTAAATTTACAGAAAAGTGATAACAACATAACTAGACCCGTTGGAAGCCTAATTATACTAACAAAACAAAGTATATGAACATGGATGCGAACTACGGTCTATGACCCAAAATAACACATACAAAGTATTTTAGAGAGACATGCAATCCTCCTGAACATACCAACTACCCTAAAACTGAGCAAATTGAATATACATCCAAAAACGATAGAACTCATGAGGCTCATCTACCTTCAGGAAAACCATCAGCAACCATATATACTCACAAGCCAAATAAGTGCCAAAACCTTGAGATAGTGGTAAGTCCACCTTCGGCAAAGCCATCATCATACAAAAACCAAACCCGGTACATAAAGATATCAAAAGTACATCAAAGTAAAGAGCATAATACAAGTCCGGTAAAAACAACCAACTACGATGTAATGCTCTCTAGATCCAATGGAGAAGGCCTCATGCAACAAGTTGTAGACATGGGTCTTGATTAATCTCACAAGAATATAAATCGGAATTATGTTCTAGTCAAACACAAAGACATTCCTAGAATACCAAAGGTAGTAGACCGTAGCAAAAAAAACATATATCTTGGATACGGTCGACCATATCCTTCCATGAACAGTGTGAATCAACCAATCAAATACCTTTGATCTGGTAGTGATGTTTCTAGAATCCCGAAGCCCTGACCAACCTTACTCCAAACCTCTCGTACATAGGTACAACCAAAGATTAAGTGGTCATGTGACTCATTGTCACTTATGCATCAACTACATGTAGGATCAATGCCGTGGAAGTGTAATCTGTCACAGGTGGATAACCGGTCAATGATCTCCATCTATAAGATAGAGCGATAATTGGACATATTGCCCGAGTCCAAAATTACTTAATTTGAGCCAGTCCACCTCTTCACATTATGGTATGAGCATCTCATAAGCCTCGGCCACCTGGAATCTCTCCCCTTGTAAGCAAGACTCAAGTATACCCATCAATGGAGACGTCTAGTTAGTAAAAGCATCCATCTCATCTCTATCGCTTAGAATTGACTTCACTAGAGGTTAATTTCGACGGGTAACAATCCATTCGTCCGGCTCAGAAGTTTGAACATATTTGTGGTGAATCCATCTGACTCAAAGAATGTATCTCTTAGCATGAATGTGCTAGTAGTACTTGCACATAAAGGCCACATGCCAAGACCTGAGATCTAGGAGCTCTAGAACACTCTCCGTCTTCGGCAAACAAACTCGATCTAGTCCAAGAAACTCGGGGCCAAATCCACAAGAACTACCTGCAAAGGTAAATCATCATGTCAAGTACCAACAACGGGACTAGTAATAGTGATGACCATAAGCTCTCAATACCCTACAATACTTCCTTGATCAACTCCAAATGGCCAGCAAACCACATGTGTCTCTCCGCAAGCATAGGTGCCTTCCAATCTTGTCAATGAGAGAGGAGTAACCCCCATGTTGGAGAATAATAAGTCATTTGGGGACACCTAGATATCTGAAAAGAAACTCTCCATATGCAAACCCCAAGAACTAGATCATTTCAGACGCCTCCTCATCCGACACAAAAGCTAAGAAGATAGAGAATTTAGGAAGGCTAGTGTGACTATCAAACCTATGAGTATGTTGTTGAACATGGTGATTTTGTTGAGCATGCTAGTGCAATTATCAAACCTATTAGTTTGTTGATGAGCATGTTGAGTTTCTTAAGCCTAATATTATGAGTTCCGAGCATGTTGTTGTTGAGCATATTGAAGATCTTGATGAACATGATGATAAGAGATTATATGTGCATGTATCTGCATTGGTTGTTGATAACGACCTTACTTGCAAGGACAAGCATGGTCTAAATGCTGATAAGTTGAATGCGTATAGAGTTGAGTTGGAATGTGCCAATGACCATAATTATGATGTGTATGAAATTGGTTCACATGATAATATTGATCCTACTTTTTTCTTAGATGATTATTGCTTATTTGATGATGATAAGTTTCTTAAGGTTGATTAAGTTGTTGAGGTTTGTAGATCTCTTGTCCTTTTAGGCTTTTGTCGTTTGAGGAGACCCACATGAGGGACTTAATGGTTTCTTTTGAGAAGGATCATTTAACCCACAACAACCCATAGTTGATGCGTACCTTTATGATTCAACCGACCATGCTTTAATTTGTCTTAAACCTAGTAAGAAATATCTAGGTAAACTTGTTGAGGAGTAACTTTGAAAGTTGTCACTCATTAGAGGATTAAAGATTTCTCAAACCTATAGAATAAAATTGAAGAAGTCACATGTTTGGGATATAGTTGTTAATATTGAGTCAGATTCATTGATATCTTCTCTACCACATATATGAAGTTCTTAGGAGATATATATGTTGAGAGGTCTCTTGTAGGTAAATATAACTTTAGAGACGATTATAGATATAAATTAAGGACCCAAAGTTGTGTTGTTGTATTTTTTGGTGATATATCTTTGACAAACACATCATTAAGTGCACATGGGAAGTACTTAAGGGAATTTCTCTCACATTCATTGTGAGAACTTGAATGCTTATATTGAAATTGTTAAGTCTCGTACTTATGTTCTCATCTCATTTTCCTTAGGAGCTCGTGTACTAGGAAGATCACGAGTTGCACTTAAAGGAGACAAATCCCACATATTTATGCAACCCGGAGTTTGTGCCATATATATGAGAATTAGGGATGTTGTTGTACTCTTGGTCATCATTTTATATTCCTTTTGAGATCAATTCATTAAGAATGTTTTTGTCATTGTTTTACTTTTTCTTTGGTATTATGTTCATGTTACTAAAACTATTTAAGGTTTGTTCAGGATTAGTCTATGCCAATGCAGATAAGGATCAAAATACGTTTTTCAAGGTGGGTCATATTTAATATGTGATTCATATGAAGCATTCTTATAGATGAAAACACAATGTTTTGAATCACTGGAAACTTGTTTTGAGAAATTGATGTTCTAGTTATGTCAAACGTTCAACTATTCAATTTGTTTCTTTGTAAACACCATGTTTAATGTTGACTTTGTAAATGAAGCGAAGGTTCAACATGGAGTCAGAAATAAGTATTTCGATCTTCCACGGACACCTCCAAATACTTAAAGTGCCTTAACTACGCATAAGTTGTCACCTTCAATTTCGATAGATTGAATTTATAGTTTGATATCCTACCGTAAACCAATTCCCAAAACATAAATTTTAACTCCAATGTATATGATACTTGATAAAGACAAAGTGACTTTCTTTATTATAGAAGAATTTAGATAAACTATGTCTTTTTTTTAAATTTTTTTATTTATTTTTTGATACAAAGGTAAGGAGAAATGGAACGTCAATTATAAGAAACTAGCAAACTTAAAGCATCCTTTCGGATGAGGACATCAATTGCAGGAGGCAGGTAATCGCAACAAGTACTCGGGCTGGGACCAAGCAACGCCAACCTATCAGCAACAAAGTTGATTTCCAAAATGATGTGCTTAGCAATGACCCTCAAACCCAACAAGTATAGAAGAGATCTCCGAAATGATTAGATCCACATTCCACAAAGTCTTCCAAGTGAGGTCGAGGGAGTTGATGAACACCAGATAACCACCTTCAACTTCTACATTACTACATCCAAGAAGCGCGACATTTTGGAGACCCTCACGAAGCGCAAAGGCTTCAACTTCCAAAATAGAATTAGCTTCACAAATACCAAAACCTACATCCAAACACAGACCTAAGGAATAACGAATAATAAAACCAAATGAATATTGACCAGAAGTGTTCCTAGAAGTGTCAAAATTAATTTTGACAAAATTCAAATTCGGTTTCTTCCATTTAATATTAATTTTCTTCCTTCTAGCTATAAGGGGATTACTGTTACTAGTTGTTGGTTTCATGTTATTCATGTCTCAATTGTTAATGTGTTTCAAAACTAAATGATCTAAGTTATTTGGAATTTTTGCCTGTGAAAAATGAGTTGATTCTTAGCACTACAAACAAGCCACCATGCTACACAAAGATATATAAGATCAACTACATAAAGGGTATCTTTAATCTCCATGAAGTCATCACTAATCTTGCGATCATTAAAGTAATAGTTTTGTAGATGAGAGTTGATCTTATTGTTATTAATTGATTGAGTGGTGAATGAATATACCAGAAAAAGATGTTTGGAAATGTCAATATTGTAAGAGCCTTAGTCTTTGGGAGCTAGTTTAGCCTTAGCCGCCCCTGCGGGTTTGTGAGGCCGCCCTTGCGGCTCCTCTGTTGTTCCGCCCCTGCGGCCAGGAAACCCGCCCCTACGGTTTCCGGCGGCTGCAGCCGGTTTTGTTGACTCCTTTGACCCGTGCTTTACCCTTTGCCTTACTTCTTTCTTTTCCTTGCTGAGCAAGGGTTTCCTTCTTCACTTTCCAATCCAGCCTTCACGTCCTCCTTGCTTCTCCTTCTCTCCATCTTGAGCTTGATCTTTTCTTCCTTAGAGTTGATAGAGTTGTGTGATGATGATGATGATGTGGTATGATGTTGTTGCTGAGCTTAAAAGCCAGCTGAGGTACTAGTGGTGAGCAGTTCCTGGTTAGGCCACAACTGTGGTAAGCTTTCTTCTCCTTCTTCTCTTCATTCTTCCTTGTTCTTCCTTCCTTAGCTTAGGATTAGATGATTGAATGTAGGTTAATGTTGGAAAGTGTATGTTTATGCATGTGTGTGAATCTGGAATGATAAAGACGTGATTGGATCACGAGAAGAGCCGAAGAGGAATCGCGGGTTCACGTTCTGCACAGACGCCGCCCCCGCGCCAGGAAGCCACCGCCCCTGCAGAAGCCTTGCCGCAGCGCCCGCGTCAGTGCCTGCTCCGTGCCTGCATTTGCCTGCAGCCTTGTCACCGCGCCCGCACCTGAGTTCCCCCGCGCCTGCGGGTTGCTTGCTCCGCCCCTGCGTCCCTTGTGTCACGCAGGTGCGTCTTGTCCCGGATCTACCTAAAGTTAGGTAGATCATTTCCTTTCCTAGTATGAGTGGTAGTAGCATGCTAGGTAGCGGATGTTGATGAGTATGATATAGATATGCCGGTTACGGCTTTGAGGTTTACGAGTTGGATATGATCCTTATGGATCCCTTGGGTCTAGATGTGACCCTTTGTGTGATAGGAGTTTGATATATATATGTATGCCTTGTATAGGCCGTGTTGTCCTCCAGTTTGGAGTGAACCTGAGTGAGAGTTGATCGTAGTGATACTACTTCCGAGGTTGAGGTAAGTCCGTGGGACTTACTTAGTTGCCATTCCTATATTGGATGTGTGCATGAGTGGTGTTTGTTATATGCTTTATAGCATGAGTTATGATGGTCACCGACCTATGGTATTTTGCTTGCCCATTGTAGGGCCGCGATAACTTGCCCTTTCATCCCGCCGGTAGTCTGGGAGGTTCTCTGTAGGCAGGCCAAACCTGGTAAACGGTTCGGGCACTCTCCATTCCCTTAGGGTACACGGGGAGGTGTTCCAGGCACCATTCCAGCTGGCTATTGGACCCAAAGGCGAGGATTATTATTCCTCGTGTCACATATGTTTATATGGATTTACATACGAGTTGATTGCTGGACTTTATAAAGATAATGAACCGGGTAAATGTGTGATATCATGACGTGTTTAGTGTTATTTGATGTGTGTTTGTGCTCTGCATCTCTTATATATGTGTATGGTTAGCTAACGGTTTTATACTGTGTTGTAGATCCTTTGTAGGTTAGGAGAACTGCAGAGTGATCCAAAGTGGGCGATCCGTTGAGGGCTCCGTACACTGGGGCGTTATCGGGGTTGGGACCTTTTTGTTGTACAGTGTGGTTTATTTGTACTCAGCGGTACTTTGTATTACCTTTTGATGTGTATATATATATATATATATATATATATATATATATATATATATATATATATATATATATATATCAATTTCATGTTTTGTTTTAACCTATCTGTGCCTTGTTGTAAGATCAGTGAAGTTGTTGTCAGGCTAGGGTCAGGATCCATTGTGAGATCCTAGCCCAGTAGCACTCCGAGTCCTACGAATTTGGGGTGTTACAAATATGATGGTTACAAAATTCACAATGCATTAGAATTGAGATTTTTTGTTTGTCCAAATTTTCTTTAGGAGGGATACCGTCTATCGAAAGTTTCCACAAGTAATTTTTTTATTTTTTGGCATTACATTCAAATCTCAAATCCAAGATTTGTCTACGGTTACACCCAATTTCCTTTTTGGATCAGGTTCATCGCCGACTTAGTCGAGAACCAACATTTATCATCAACTTCCCAGTAGAGTCTATCACATATATCATTTTAGGAAGATTGTATTTCTTGATTTTCGCGATAATTTCATAAGGTAGAGTATCGTTCAATTGGTTGATACGATCATGATTCCATTTATTATTCGAGGTAAAATGGGACACTAAATTCGAGGTTTCAATTAAAGTTTTATCATCCACTATTTCATTAAGAGGTTGGTCAATAATCCATTTATCTTTCCCGAAATTAATCGTTTTTCCATCACCCCCAGCTGATGCCTTTTATAAACTCATCTTCTAAATTTATCAATTTTTTTCATTGCTAATATGAGTTATGTCTAATTTTATAATTCCATAGACATGAGCATTTAAGGTATTTTTCTTCAATGATCTTAACTCAAATATTATCTTGTTTCGCCATTATCTTCCAAAAGAGTTTCATTTGTACAACTTTATTCAGATCTTCCGCTTTTCTAATACCCGTGCCACCAAGGGATCTTTGCTTACAAATTTTATCCTAGCTAATAAGTGGATGAAAATTTGGTCCCTTATTCCAAAAGAATTTTATTTTTGTTAATTTGGTAGAGTTCTTTTTGAATATTGGCAAACAACGTGAATTCTTGCATTAAATAACTTGGTTTAGCATTAATATTAGCTTTCATTAAAGTAAGTCTACCTTCTTGAGATAAAACCTCTCTTTTTTTATAAGGGTGGTTGCAATATAAAAAAAAAAAAAAAAATTGTTTAAGAGCTTATATTGAAAGTCAGAAATTAAAAGGTATATTTCGTCTCCGCTAAAAGATAAGATTGGGGAACAAAGGCCTTTTGAATTTAGAAAAAATAAACTAGGCCCTTAATAATTTTATATTTATTTTGGGTAAAATAGGAGGTGAGCTTTTTTGTAATGATAAACACTAAAAAAAAGGCTCATTTTATTTCTAGGGGACAAATTAGGCCCTTTTTATTTATGCGATTTTTAAACGTACCGAGAATTTTTTTTAATTTGTCTTCAAAACTACGCATATCGCGTGCGGAATTACAATTTCTTTCTAGGGTTTTGTATTACGCGCCGTCACAAGCCCATTAACTACGCGAATGGCTTCAAAATGCGTAGCAATTGCCGAAAAAAATTTAAAACTTCAATTGCGCTCCTCAACAACGTAGTTTCATCTTTTTCATCCGAATCCAGTTCGTCTTCTTCGTGGAAGCCAGAGGAGGAAATGTGGGGCACAATTCGTTTCAAAAACAGCCGGAGGAAGAAATCCAGAGCAGGGTTCCCGAAAATCAGAAATTTAAAATTAGGATTCATATCAATCTCTGTTCGAAAATTTGAGTGCAAACTTCGGATTTGGGGTGAGTTTTCTTCTTCGAACCCTTCTTCGACTCTCTTATCTAAATCCAATACCTTCTTCGAACCGTGCTTCGAATCTGTTTCACATCTTAAAAAACAGATTCAGAAATTTGATTAATTTTGAGTTTCAAAATACGAACATGAAAAGGAAGAGGAAGAGTTGAGAGAGAAATTTATGACATTTGGGTGAGAAGTGAGGATAAAATGGTTAGAAAAAGGTTAGAAAAAGGGAGAGTGGAACCCATGAAGCTTGCAGGTTATTAGGTCTTCCATCTTTTTTTTCTTTTCTTTTTTAACTTGTTTAATTTTGCCTGGTTCCCCTAACATTTTGCATTTGCGTAGCTCCCGGAGGTCTTCTTTCTTCAACGCCGATTCGTCAGGTACTCACAGATATGGCTTGTTCTTCACTCCCGATTCTTGCTTCATCGGAAAATTAAACCTAATCCCAATAAAACCTTGAACAATTTCCAGATATCCAACCTCAAATCAACCCTAATCCCGATTCAACGGATTCGAATTTATGAGGTTCAACAGATTATAGTTTCCACCCATAGACGGGGAAGGAAAATCAAATGATTTGTTCAATTTTTTCCCCAATAAATGTGCTTTTTTTAAATTCACTTCTACTACGCGCATGAGCCGCGTGGCAGTAGTTTATCGGCTCCAATCGGCTTGAGATCGGCTCCAACTACGCATCCATAAGCGTAATTTTAATCTGGAGGTGAAAATAAAAAATACGCACCCGATTTGTGTAGTTCAGGTTATAAATAAATATTTTGACCGGTACATCTAACGATCCCCTTTATTTATTTGTAAAGATAAATTAAAAGGGCTAATTGGTAATTTTGATTTAATAAAGCCCAAACCCAATCCAAAATAGAAACCCTAACCTGAACCGAATCGAATTCGAGCCCGAACCCAAACCGGAACCCGAGCCGAAACCTGAACCCGAAGCTGAATCCAAACCCGAACTGAACCGACCCCGAACACGAACCAACCCCGAACCGCAAACCGAAACCCAAACCGAAACTGGAACTTGAACCCTAACCTAGATAAATCATATTTATTGGGTTTTATTTTAACTTTTCTCTAAAAATACTCTTTATACCCTTAATTTAAGAATAAAAAGTAAATAAAAAATTACTAGGGTCTAGTTTATTTTTACTAAATTCAAAAGGCCCTATTACACCAATCTTCTCAAACCATTGATTTCTAACCTTAAGTTTTCAATTTTTCTAACACATAATTAATTTTTTAATATTAATATTAATACATGTGAAAAATTATAGTGTAGTATTTTAAAATCCTCACAAGTGCTAGTACTGAACTAATTTATTTTAAAGTAACAAATTGTCATATATTTATTGTATTTGAAGATCTTAATAAACTAATTTTACCCTCATTAAATTAACCTGATTATGCAAAAACATGAATTTTGATTCAATACTCGGTTATCGACTTAGGTTTCTTTATTTATAACCGAATCATCCTTTAACCAATTTAAACTTTAACGTTCAAGACTCAAAACATTGATTTCTTAAAGCTTCAACTCATAGTAAGACACATACACAAATTAAACTATTATTTTATAATAGATCAGGTTAAACCTTCTAATTTATAAAAACTTTTTTTTTAATAATTTGAACGGCTTTTTGTTTTTCCTCCAAAAGCAATGATATTTAGTTGTCCAATGCATATTTCGAGGACAAAAGTCACAAAACATCTATTATAAATTTTAATTAGTCAAATGCAAATTGTGGAACCAATTCAACATCTGAAATAGTCTTTTATATATATATACTAATTTCACAAAACGTAACTTTCAATCTCTTTCCGCACATATAATATAATCCGAATAAAGATAACAAAGACCATTTTCAAGAAAAAAAAATGAAAGTAGCTCTATATAAATAATTCAAAATCTCGTTAACATTAAACACATCCTCAAGCAAGTTTCTTAGGTATACTTTGAGGAAAATACACATCGAGACCGCATCGATCTTTCTTGTTACTCATATCATATATGAGCACAACGGCTCCGCTTTCGCAATTAATTGCTTATTTGGTGGGTTTGAGTTTCATTGTCGGTCTTGCCATAGCCGGTGAGTACGACTCATATTACTCTCCATCAAAGTATTACTCATCTCCGAACTACTATTCACCACCTTCGTATTACTCGCCTCCTAAGTATTATTCTCCACCTTCATATTACTCACCGCCGTCATACTACTCACCACCTTCATATTATTCGCCTCCCGAATACTATTCTTCACCTTCATATTATTCGCCTCCCGAATACTATTCTTCACCTTCATATTATTCCCCTCCTTACTATTCTCCACCAAAGTACTATTCACCACCATCATACTACTCGCCTCCAAAATACGACTCTCCACCAAAATACTATTCACCACCATCATACTACTCCCCTCCAAAATACGACTCTCCACCAAATTACTATTCACCACCATCATACTACTCCCCTCCAAAATAAGACTCCCCGCCTTCATATTACTCTCCACCAAAGTATTATTCACCACCATCATACTACTCGCCTCCAAAGTATGACTCTCCACCAAAATATTATTCACCACCATCATACTACTCGCCTCCAAAATACGACTCCCCGCCTTCATACTACTTTTCACCAAAATACTATTCACCTCCTAAATACGATTCACCACCTTTATACTACTCTTCACCATCATACTACTCGCCTCCTAAATACTATTCGCCTCCTTCATATTACTACTCTCCACCAAAATACAACTACTCCTCTCCAAAATACTATTATTCTCCTCCATCGTACGACTACTCACCTCCCAAATATTATTCACCACCACAATACTCGTACAACTCTCCACCGTACTATTACAAGTCTCCTCAATACAAAAAGAAGTAGATTTATCAAATAATAGTTATTATAGCTTTTCTCCATAAAGATGGTTGGTGGATTTTATGGTTGATGAAGCTTCAGTTGAACATATGGATGGTGGTTCCTAAAGATTTAGTATACATTAGTAATTATGTTTCTATGATTCCAATAATACTTACATTGGTTTGTGGTTGTTCGTGGTTTGTTCTTATGTAAGAATTGATACTAATTGTTCATGTACACATGTGGAGATTAATATACGAGATGTTTCCATGTAACTGTAATTATCTTCTCCCTATTATGTTAAGGTTGCAGATTAAGTGATTGTAATCTATATACTCATAATAAAATAACGTACACTAACGTTGACGCGACGATCTTACAGTTTCTCTCGCAATTATTTTTTCTAATTACATAATTAAGTATCAAATTTTTTTTTACTAAACCATAATTATCTTGTAAAATATTTGTTTCATCTCTTAACCTGGTATATAACGTTGAATCTCAATTTTTGGATGTATCACACGAAAAATTACATGAATTTTTACTTTTGCTACAACATAATAAATCTTTTTTCATAACTATTTTTAAAAATCATTTTTTAAACACAATTTTTTAAATTCGGTTACATTTTTATGGATTTTGCTATCCTATATTGGCTATTAGGATGACACTTTGATAACTTGTATATATGATCGAAATTAAACAAATAATACATTTTTGGATCTTTTCGCTATAAACAAGTATAATATATATTCATATCAGATTAATACTTTGTATGTAGGTTGTGATTGTATTTGGATCGTTGACCTACTAGTATGTGGGTCGCTAAACTACTGATATTTGGGTCACTGACCTACTCATATGCGGGTCGTTGACCTACTGGTATAAATATACAAAAAATTTGTTAACAAATACATGTATAGGGCACGTAGTATAAACTAATTGACTACAAATCACCGGTGAGCCACACACAATCACACGAGGTTCCATTATAAAATCAATTCATAATAAAAAGGGGTAATGCATTGACTTATATATTAGGCTCCAAATTTTTTTGTGATATCGATGTGGGACATTTTTTTTATTACATCTAAACACTCCCCCTCAACTTTTGTTTCTCAATTGTAGGTATCCCTTCTACGTCTCAACCGAATTAAATATTTAGTTGAGATGAATTGTTAAAGATGTTGGAGATCGAGTTAGAAGATCTCAAAGGCGAGAGCGTGATTATCTACTAATGTGTTGTATTTCACCCATATGTGTTTGACTTTGTTGTATGATGTTCAATGCCAGAACAAACTACATATCATTTGTATGATCATGTCCTTAGTACTTTAAGTTCATCTCTATTTTATTAATCATGAGAGTGTGTCTGTTTGATTATTTAAGCCATTGCATATACTCAAAATTAAGTTGTATGAGATCATTAGATGAAACCATGTACATAAGCATAAATTATCACAAATTGTTGGTTTTATACATTAAGCTAATATGGTAAACCTAGATTGGTGAGCCTATCATCTAATTCCTAGATCGTTTCTGTAGGACATCGATTATTGAGAAAAATAAGGGAAGTTTAGAACTATCTCAATTATACGAATCGGACTTTGGAATGAGTAGCAAAAGCGATACGCTCTTTCCTTAATTCTAAAACAACTCCTATTACGAAGGGTTTTGATCGATTCACAAACTCATGATACAACTTACTCTCAGACTCAAAAAATCGGACTAGGAGGAGAGAGAAGAGAGTAGTAGTTGTCCTTTTATAGGATATATGGAGGAGGTTGTGGATTGATATAATAGAAACACTCTCCTCCACCAATTTCTGACGGAATTAAATAAAACTAAATTTGAAGAAATAATATCAAATCTTAATCCAACGGATTTGGATAAGATCATATTTGTTTCGTTGGGTTGGATCAGCAGCCGCATTGAGCCGGCATCCACTAGGCCTGCGTTTAATTGAAATTCAAACTAGATTAGGAAAAGTCTTAGGCCAGTCCAAAACAAAATGATAGGTGTTCAACCAACATCAAGTCTATAATGTCCTCAGCCCGAAGCCAAACCCGCGAACTGCGAGCCCGCGACCGCAAACCGCACCGTGCCTTGCCTCGGTGCGCACTCGTGTGGTCTAGCAACTACTCGGGCATATCTTCGTAAACTTAGTTAACCATAATATGCTTATTCTCATATTTTTGATGTCTCACTAATATCAATATTCTCGATGTGAGACATGTTCTTCCATAATTAGTTATCCCTAGGTGCATTTAATACACTCATCTTAGACATTAATATTTCATTCATTTGAACATCATTTTATACGTATGAGTATAACAAATTGTAGTACTCGGACCCACGAAGCTAATGCTCCCATTTTTCGGCGTTGATATTGGCCGGATCCCACCGGAAATTACCCGAAAAACCTTCAGGCACAAGTTCACAAAAAATTATTGAAATAGTTTCTTTCGTATTTTTACACCATTTGCATCTATTTTTAACTCATTTGAAAAAATCCATGTTTTTCGCTATTTGCCTTTTTCTTAAACAATCTAGTTGCTTCTTTTGCCAACCAATCGACCAAGTCCTTGTGGATATGATACTTTGTTACCATCATGTACTACGATTAAAAAAACTGTGCACTTGCGGTTTAAGTTGTCTAATCGATGAGACACATCACAAAGCTCCCATACATCGCCTAAGCATGCATCCATTCTCCACAAATCCTTTATAATCATCATGTTTCGTCGACAAAGGCTCAAAACCCACTAAACGGACCCTTGATCTCCAATCTCCAAATTACCCTCCCGAGCCTATCTTACCTAGATGAAGAACCACAACCCTATGAAACCGATCCAACCACTCATCCATCCCAAACGAATTTCAATCTCTCTTGTACAAAATCACTATCCAATCGCTCATCATCCCATATAAACCGGTGTCTTTGGAACTCCACTTTATGTAACCTACACCTATCACAACACCTCTCGAAATGCCACAATCTGACTGAAATCTGGATCCATTTCTTTTGTGCACAACCACACAACATAACATTTCTCCCTTAAATGGTCTAACAACACCCATGAATGGATTTTCTTCGAACCCCCGGTCACCCATAGAAGCAAGTAAGTCTTCATGAATGGAACTTCTCCTTGTGATGTGGATTGCACACGTTCGGTGAGCCACACACAAGCACACGAGGTTCCATTCTAAAACCAATTGACAATAGGAGAAGTAACGCATGAACTTACATATTAGGCTCCAAATTTTTTGGATATTGATGTGGATCATTTTCTTTCCTTAAATCTAAACACTCCCCCCTCGAGTGTTAACTACCTGAATTAGCAAGTACTTAACACTTGATATCGGTTGAGCAACTCAATCTCTTTATAGTTGGCTGACACTTTTTTTGACGGGTTTTTACATCTCATTCTCTTTTTAGCTACTCCCCGAAGTCATGATAATCGAGACGGATTGGATCTCCTTTAATGCCATGTTAGTTTATTTTTATATCCATCTCAGGACTTTACAACTTGGAGGGCATACGTCCGGTGATCCACATACAAACACACACGATTCCATCCGAAAACTAATTCACAATATAAGGAGTAATGCATAGACGTTTTATATGTTAGGCTTACAATGTCTTGTGTTATTGATGTGGGCCAATTTCTTTTCAAACATCTCAACAAGTCGTAAATAAGCATATCGGTCTTAATCAGACAACTTTAAATACATCTCAACAAGTCGGAAATAAGAATCTCGGTCTCAAACAAACAACTTTAAATATCTTATAGTGTCTTCACTACACATAAGTTATCACTTCAGTTTCAATCGATCGAATTTGTAAGTTGATAGTCGGTAATAAGCCAATGTCCAAAGCATATTATTCAACTCTAATAACAAATTTTTGTTGATTTTAGATGGATCGAAAATTACATTTTTGTTTGAAAAGAATAAATTGGCTAAAAGAGTTTGTTTGTTTTTTTTTTTTGTAAAATAAAGTAGAGGTAAAGAATAAGAGTTTAAAGCCATATTAACCATTAATACCAACTAAAACTACTTATCTAAAATAGCTAGAAACAAATAAAAAGATCATGTAAAGTACGTAGAGGTACCCAAAGTTTATGCAACCTAAAGAATGTGTAACTTTGAGGTATTCTAATTTTTTGAACAAGTCGAATAAGATACAAACCGTACAAGTGACCAAGGTTGGAAAGAGTCCAATATAAGGATGATAGATTTTGTTGGGTTGGATTAGACGTGAGGGTACTTTGCACGTTCGAATGCATATGCGTTGGACCCAAGTTCATCACATATGCCTAACAGGGTTTCATCTTAAAATCAATTGATAATAGGAGGAGTAGCCCATCAACCTTATATACTAGACTTGTTATCCCAATATTATAGATGTGGGAATCATAATCCTCCACACGCTTCCTCAAGTGCAACCGTCTAGCTGGGTTGACACTTGACGAAATGTCTTAAGGCTGCGATTAGTCAACCGGGCGGACCATCATTTCCCATGTCCACAATTTGAGTCTTAAGGCCGACAAGCCAAATAAGCCAAAACTTGTGTAGATACCATGATAGATTTCGTTGGATTAAATTAGACGTGGGGGTCCATCGCACGCCCGAGTGCATATGCGTTCAGTCCAAGTCCAGCACATAAGCTCATCAGGGTTCATCATAAAACCAATTGACAATAAAAGGAGTAACCACAACTTTATTACTTAGACTTATTAATGTAATATTATAGATGTGAGAACTATAATTCTCAATGAAAAGTTTGTTGTTAAAGATTTTTAATTTTCTTTTTATAAAAAGCAGTGTTGTATTACAATTATTTTGCTCGAGCTATCAATGTTTTTTTAACTAAATTGTCTATGTTTTATTTCAATGAGTTTTATGTCAAATTCAGTTATTACTTATCAATTTTATTTGTTCTTCATAATTAAAAAAGAATAATAATTTGTTAACGATACACCCAATATTAATTACGTCAATTACATAAAAAAACGATATTAATATAGGATAACGAAACTCTATCATTTGGCTAAAATAATGCACTCCTTGACTAAGAGTAAATTGACTTTGGGAATCGGTACAACTTACAAGCATGTGTACGGGTCAAAGATAAAATTGCCTTTAAAAATTTGATATAAATAAGAAAACTTTGCATTGATTTTTTCGAGATTAAATATTAAACGTTTAAAATAATTGGAATTGAATTCATATATATGCTAGGAAGAAGTCAAATAATAATTGCACAAATAAACATCATAACTAGCTGAAGGATGTTTCAATTTCTTTTTATTTATTTATATAAAACTATTTTCTAATAATGGTTTATTTATATTAAAAATCATGTTAATTAATACGCTAATCATAAACCAACAATTACGTAGAGATTGTTTTTAACACATCCATTTTCTAGGCTCATTTCTTGGATGGAGCCTTAATTGTCCATGGCGTAGTCTCCGGGTGCTAAACCACTGCTGACAAAATTGTCAATACAATTGTTGTGTTTAGTTATATGGACAATCGAATTTTGCATTTATCAAAATCGGCTCGGTTACTTAAGCATATGAATCTTGATTAGCGTTCAAATTTCACCTTTTGTTTCTCTACTGTAGGTATCTCTTTTACGTCTTAATCGAAAATCAAACGTTTAGTTGAGATGGATTGTTAAACATAGAGATTGAGTTAGAAGATGTCAAAGGTAAGAGCATGATTATCTTCTAATGTGTTTATTTCACCCAAAACAAACTATATATCATTTGTATAATCATGTCCTTAAAAATTTTGGTCCATCTCTATTCCATTAATCATGAGAGCGTGTATGTTTGATGATTTATATCATTTTATGCACTCAAAATTAAGGTGTATGAGACCATTGGATGAAACCACATATATGAGCATACATTATCACATCGTTGGTTTTATACATTGAGCTAAGATGGTCAACCTAAATTGGTTGAGTGTAGCATCTAATCCCTAGATCGTTTCCTTCGTATTTTTACACCATTTGCATCTAATTTAATTCATTTGAAAAAAATCCACATTTTCCTCTATTTACCTTTTGCTTAAACAATCTAGTCGTTTCTTTTACCCACCAATTAACCAGGTCCTTGTGGATATGACACTTATTACGATCATGTACTACGACTTCAAAAACCGTGTACTTGTGATTTAAGTTGTCTCATCGATGAGATACATCACAAAGCTCCCATACATCGCCTAACCATGGATGCATTCTCCACAACTCCTTTATAATCATCATATTTCGTCGACAAGGGCTCAAAACGCACTAGACGGACCCTTGATATCCTAATCTCCAAATCACCCTCACATTGTATGGATATACTGTTGTAATAAGACAATAAATCTAGGTATACTGATACAATGGGCCAGGGGAAACATATTTTGGGTCCATGGATTAATGGGCCCGGGGCGACAGGGGGTGCGGGGGCTCCCGCAAAGGATTCTATCTATTTATAAAATCCTATCTATTTATAAGGAATTCTATCTATTTGTAGAATTCTATTATTTATAGGACTCTATCTATTGATAGAGAATTCTATCTATTTATGGTTATAAATAGATAGGTGTAGGGTTGTATTCATTATCCACCAATGCATATTGAAAACCCTAGCTGCAAGGTTTGTGCAGCAAAACCACAAAACGTCTTGTCTTCTTCTTCTCTCTATTTCTGAAGTAACTCGTTGAAAGATCACAACAATTTGTATCAGAGCTCAACAATTGGTATCAGAGCAAGGTTGTCGATGAGTTCCGTTGCAAAATTTGAGATTCCGCGATTCAACGGAACTGGCAACTTCGGTCTTTGGCAGCGACGAGTTAAGGATTTGTTAACGCAGCAGGGGATGTTGAAGACGAAGAAGACGAGCTTCTGCAGTGTGACCGCGGGGGTGGATCAACAGAGCCGCGGGTGCGGATCCAGAAACCGCAGGGGCGGCTCAGGCCACAGCAGGGGTGGCGCCAGGCGGTGCCAGGAAACCGCAAGGGCGGCGCTAGGAAACCGCAAGGGCGGCACCGGGAGGTGCCAGGAAGCGCAGGGGCGGCGCCAGGAACCGCAGGAACAGAACCAGGAGGCGCCAGGAACTGCAGGGGCGGCACCAGGAGGCGCCAGGAACCGCAGGGGTGGCACAGGAGGCGCTAGGAACCGCAGGGGCGGCCCCAAGAGGCGCCAGGAACCGCAGGGGCGGCACCAGGAGGCGCCAGAAGCCGCAGGGGCGACGCCAGGAGGCGCCAGAAGCCGCAGGGGCGACGCCAGGAGGCGCCAGAAGCCGTAGGGGCCATGAGAAAGCCCCCTGTCAAGAGAAATAAGGAGGATCTGGTGACAAGATCCTGGAGTTGTATATGTGTTTCCAAATTTTGTATTAGATTATGTTGTCTAGGTGGAGATTGTTGTAATAAGACAATAAATCTAGGTATACTGATACAATGGGCCAGGGGAAACATATTTTGGGTCCATGGATTAATGGGCCCGGGACGACAGGGGGTGCGGGGGCTCCCGCGGAGGATTCTATCTATTTATAACCGGGTTGTATTCATTATCCACCAATGCATATTGAAAACCCTAGCTGCAAGGTTTGTGCAGCAAAACCACAAAACGATTTGTCTTCTCTTCTCTCTCAATTTCCGAAGTAACTCGTTGAAAGATCACAACATATACCATAACAAGGACATGATCCGAGCCCTCCTTACCCAGAGGAAGAACCATGGCCCTATAAAACCAATCCAACCACTAGTCCGTCGCAAAAGAGAAGCTCAATCTCTCTTGTACAAAATCACCATCCAATCACCCATTATCCCATGTAAACCGGTATATGTGGAACTTTGCTTTATGTAACCTACACATATCCCAACACCTCTCGAAATACCACAATCTGACCGAAATCTTGATCCATCTCTTCTGTGCACAACCACTCAACATAAGGCTTCTCCTTTAAATGGTCTAACAATGCCCATAATGGAACTTTTCCAAACCCTTCGGTCACCCATGGGAGCAAGTATATCTCCATGCTTGGGTATCCTCCTCTCCCTTTACCAAAACATCGATAAGATGCAATGTATAAGTCATGAAAATCACATCCCACTCTTTGTTCCACACCAATGCTAAACACCCGATTTGCCTCTACAAGGAACCGAGAAGAAAAAATAAAAATGCAACCTAATACGTATAGCCTCCAGTTCCCACATCAGCAAGAGGAATCTTGACAAGGATGACTTTCTCATCAGTAAGTACGGATCTATGTACGGTTATTGAAAGATGTACGCCAAATAACCTACATACACAAGACTTCGGGTATTTATCGTAAAATCAATTGACAATAGCAAAAATAATCCTATTAATTACTTATATGTTATGTCCGTGTATTGTCAAAATAGGACATATCCACCCATTTCAACCAAAATTTCTCGGTTAGATATATAATAAACTAATTGACCAATTGAATTCTCACCAAAACAATTGACTAATTGAATTCAATTTTGTTGAATCGGTACAAGCATGTGTACGGTTCAAAGATAAACTGTGCCTTGACAAGTTAAACATCAATGATGGAAATTGTATTGATTTAACAGACGATTAATGATTAAACATTCAAATGATTAGGATTGAAACCATTTCAAATACACATGCTAAGAAGAAGTCAAATATTAATTGCACAAATTAACATCATAACTTTTTTTGAAAGAAATTAACATCATAACTAGCTGAACGATCTTTCAATTATGGTTTTTTTTTATTAAAATCATGTTAATTAATACAATAATCACAAAGTAACAATTACGTAAAATAGTTTGAATTTTTTTTTTTTTTTTTTTTATATATATTTTAGAGAGAATTGGATGAGAGTCTACCCTCACTAATTTAATTTAGTTTTTGTGATACTTTAATTTTACTAAAAATTTATCCTATTTTTAATTAAATTAGAGAGAAAAGTTAGAAATAAAAAGAGATAATCCTCAAATATTTATGAAAGGCAGACAAATAACAGAACTTATTATTACAAAATAGGAATCAAACCATTTGATTGGTAGGTTTTTGACTCGTAGTAGGATGGTATACATTTTCCTTTATACCCTCAGAAGTTTTGGAGATGGCAATATCGACGTAGAACATGATGAAATTAAAGATGACACAATTTCATATAAAAGAAAAATATGCTTATGTGAGGATATTTTAACAGTACCGGCCATAAATTTGTAATTTGTGGTAGATTTATGTTGTAAAATACAAACAAAAGTTTCGGATGGTGTCAATTGTACGCTCGACTTATACAGATTATTTAAGAGTTGTTCAACTTTTAAAATGTGTTTTTAGGTTTTATGTTTTTTTTTTTTGAAATATGTCCTTCTATTATTTATACTATTATTTATAAGTTAACATTTTCGATAAAATATACACGTAATTTATTAATTGATTTTGAGTAGCAATTGATTATCCAACTAGTGAAGGAGACTTGTTCAATATAGTGATTTTATAATAATTATCTATTTTAAGTTCTCCATTTTAACATACGACTACATAACGAAAAACCTATAATAATTTACTAATTTAACCCAATCAAAGACAAAATATGAAACCAAATAAACATTTTTGAAAACGTCTTACATGCATCCAGACATATACTCATATTCACAATTTTCTACCCCAAAAATATATATATTCAATTTGTAACTTTCAATCTCTATCTGCACATGTAATATGAATTAACCAAATAAGACATTTTCCTAATAAACTCGAAACAAACTCTTTATAAATAGTTCATATCTCATTAAGATTATGCACAAACTCAAACCAAATACATCAAGCAACTTGAAGAACAATACACATTTAGGATCATCTTTCGATCGCCTAAGAGCGAAATGGCGATGTTTCCGCAATTACTCGCCTTTTTGGCAGCTTTGAGTTGCATTGTCAATCTCGTCATGGCTGGTGAGTACGACTCATATTACTCACCACCATCGTACTACTCTCCTTCTAAGTATTATTCTCCACCTTCATATTACTCCCCTCCGAAGTACTACTCACCACCTTCTTATTACTCGCCTCCGTCATATTACTCACCACCTTCATACTATTCACCTCCTAAATACTATTCACCACCTTCATATTACTCCCCTCCAAAATACTACTCACCGCCCTCGTACTACTCTCCTCCAAAATATTACTCGCCTCCATCATACTATTCTCCTCCGAAATACGACTACTCGCCTCCAAAATACTACTCTCCACCTTCATACTACTACTCGCCTCCAAAATACGACTACTCGCCACCAAAATACAACTATTCGCCACCAAAATACTACTCACCGCCTCAATACTATTCTCCACCGTCTTACAAGTCTCCCGGTTACTGAAAGAAGTAAACCCATAATTATGCTCTTCTTTGGTTGTACTTCCAATTTGTGATTTAATAAGTATGGTGTACTCGGTGAAGATTAAATACACTTTTTGTATAATACCATTCAATTTTCACTGATTATCAGCATTACAGTTTGTTCTTACATATCTGTATCTGCATTTACGTAACTTTGTATTTGTGTGTTATTGTGCTATGATTGCGAATATTAATATATTATTATCATCATGTATTATGTTACAAAATATATAATTAAGAGCTTGTAGTTTCTTACAAGCACTAGTACGCTTTCTCAACGGTTTTTTAATAAAGATATTTCTCAGGAGTTATTATAACCCTTGAAAAATATAAGACACGAATTGAGGTTTTTTTTTAAAATTCCGAGAGATATTTCTCGGAGTTTCAAAAAAACCCACGCAAAACATTTCTCAGGGATGTTTAAAAACCCTTTAGAAATGCTTAATTACGCTTTTTTTTAAAATAACCGGGCTTTTAAAAAAAAACTTGAGAAATAATTAATCAGTTTTATTTTGGGCATTATATTTTTTACTAATCAAAACAATAATTTATTTTATACAATTTTAATATTTTCACCAAACTCGGTCATATAAACATATACATTTCTTCTCTTGTATTCTCAACATCTAAAATCAATAATCTTTACGAAAATATATTATGCTTTCAAAAAGACATAGAAAACTTCGTGTTTAACATTATGTTAGCTAACAATCAATATCTATCTATATACTAAAGCAGCCCGTGAACTTACACGTGGCACAGTCTGATGAATTCTTTTACACGTGGCACAGTCTGGTGAATCCACGTCATAAAATTTACACGTGTCAATTTTTTGTTAATCCAGGTCCTACCATGTTAAAACAATTATTTAAAACATTTGATTTACGAATTTTAACTAATTTATTTTATATACCGAGTCTTCAAATTTTGTTAATATATGTAAAACTTTTTACCAAATCTTTTTCACCAAATCTGCCAAACAAATTAATAATCTATTTTACTAATTTATTTTATATATTATTCTTCATATTTTTTTTGTTAATATACGCACGGATAATTTTTCACAAAATCTTTTTCACCAAAACATTGTGACTAACAAATTTTAATTGATTTATTTTAATCCAGGTCCCACCATGTTAACAAAAAATATTTTAAATATTTAATTTACGAATTTATTTTAAATATTTTATTAACTAATTTATGATTAGTCCCTCATATTATTAATTGACCTTAATATTTTGTCAACTTACATTTTTTAATTATCAACTGAACTTGTATACACTTTCTAAAACTTATAAAATTTATTTTTAATTTAATCTTTTTTTTCTTACATATATTTTTCAACTCAACGTTGCTTTTTTCACAACTTATGAACTTTATTATTTATTTAAACTTTTAAAGATTTTAATATTTTTTTATTTATAGTATGTATCATTTTTCAATAATTTTCTATTATTTTGAGTTTCATTGATGGTTCTTATTATTTTTGAATTTTCTTTTAAAAAAAATCTTTTGAGTAATATTTATTATTTTAATAACTTGACATATGCTATTAGTCTTGCTAATTGTTATGTAATTCACTACTTAAATTTAATTATTTGATATTGTAATTTTTTACTTAGACATGCTACTTATATTATATAAATCTCTTTCATTTATATTTCAATATATTATTATTTAATATTTTCAATTTAAATTTTATGATTTGTTTTACCCTTCATTTTTTGTTAGTATATGTTTTACACATGACTTCTTATCTATCTTATATAATAAAACAACCCTTGAGCTGATATTTGACGTAATTTTGTGCGGTCGCCTCTTCAATTTTACAATGTCGTCTATTCTTTAACCCAAATCACATACTCTAACATTTAATTTAAAAAACCCTAATTCTTTCTTTGATTAATACTAACTTTGGCATTCGAGTGTCTCAAAGGATATTGTCCCGAAATCCTCTTTCCAGATTGTTATTGTAGAATTTGAATTCTTGTTTGGTTTCTATTCGTAATTTGAAAAATAAATTCTTACAACAAGTATCACATAACAATTAAGACAATTCTCAACATAATGAATTATTAAACATTTGTTTGACACACTATTATCGTTTATCCCGTGTAGGGCACGGGTATTAAAACTAGTATACTACTAAAGTAGAGAACATCTAAAGCTGACGTGGCGCTGTAACACCCCGAATTCTGGGAATCCGGAGCTTTACTGGCTAGGACCTCACAGTGGGTCCCAACCTTAGTTTGACAACAATTTCACAACGGACCTTGGAACAAGGCACAAATATCAAAACAATAAATCTTTAAATAAGTACTCAAAATATAAAGACGTGACCAACATAACACAGCCAATCTCTAGGACGAGTAAGTCTAATAGTAAAGTCACCACATAAATAAATAACTGAAATAAATAACCGAACACCTGATCCTAGTACGGAAACCCCGGCTGACCACTTCACCCTCGATCTCTCGGTAGAGATTTAACCTGCATCATCTAACAACACGGTATAAACCGTTAGCTACAATTCTAATACTAAAATGTCACTAGAGCACAAACACACACAAGGGCATAAACAATAAATCACTCAACATGCACACACAGATCCCGGTTTATCATCTTTTCATTACGTGACTTGATCCAGTCTAGTTTCCCTTATTTTGTAACAAGAGTCTCCCGACTCCTGCCCCCGTCCCCGTAAACCAGTAGGGCTGGTGTATGTACCTCTTCCCGTATACCTACTGGACTGGTCGCGGGGCAATCCTCCGGCACCATCGGCCCGGACCGACGGTTACGTCACGTTATCATACACTTGTGCCTTACTTAACAATAAAATACCGTGATCTAATCCGTTCATTTTATTTCTCATAATATAGCACACACCACTCAAATGTACACTCAGTATAAAACGGTAACTAAGTGAGTCATACGAACTCACCTTAACGGTACTGGTCTCAAAGTCTCGCGATCTTGCCAGCTTAAGATCCGATTATCCTGTTCCAATTTTTTATACATTCTTAGAATCATTCCAATCTTAAATTCCACTCAACTTATCATACCCTGACCTTCCTTAACTTTTCGATTTAGGGACCTACACGTTCATTCACGTTCTCTTATTGTCCTTCTAACCGTTCCGCTAAATTATCCCTATTTCCGAAACTCGTTAGTAGTCCAGTGTTATCCTTATGCTTAGCTCCTTAACGTTCTCGTTATAATCCGTTTTCCCAAAACAGCCTAACGTCTAAAACTTCCTTATCTTACTTATGTCATGCTTATCGTTCTACATTAGTCCTTCCACGTCATTTTACTGATTCGTTTCACTAACACAATTGGTCCAAACATTTAAATAATTAACATGGATTTAAATATTTACTTGTTATCGAAATAAATTAATTTAGCGGAACAAAATAATTATGAGACTGAATCGATTCGGTTCTAACCGGATAATTGGTGGGTAGCGGTTCTAAGAACCACCGACTGGCGTCAGGTGGCAACCCTAGGTTCTGAGATCGATCCCGGGGAACAACAGATTGGTAGCACTCC
Organism: Fagopyrum tataricum; assembly: GCA_002319775.1. Taxonomy (NCBI): domain Eukaryota; kingdom Viridiplantae; phylum Streptophyta; class Magnoliopsida; order Caryophyllales; family Polygonaceae; genus Fagopyrum; species Fagopyrum tataricum. Next base: position 5,277,995 of record CM008281.1, read on the forward strand.
ACTTGCAGGGGTGATGATGCGAACCTAGCAGCACAACGGTCTTTGCTGGGTTCCACTTACGGTAACGGTTCGATTCCCGACTACCCCAGTTCTTCACACCCTAATCGGTAAGGGACTCATGGTTCGAGATCTGAGAAGCCATATCAGATTTCCCCCTAACTTCATCAATCAATTAAACAAGAACAAACAGGTGCTTACTGCAGTGATTGGCTAGACGGTTCCGATCTGGACCAAGCTCGTCGGCAATAGCGGCACGACGCGAGCAGACGTTGTCAACCGACGTCGATGCCCCCCCTGGAGACTTGAAGTGAGAGCAGTCGGCTCGTGATCCCTAGTCTGGATGAGAGAACAAAGGAACCCCCGCCTTTGGTGAGTGTGCAGAACCATCGGAAATAAAAAAATGAGGGTGGGGAAAACGCTTACCGGTTGACCACGACAGAGGATCGAAGAGGGATCGGTAGCGATCAGAGAGGAGGTATTCCCGACAAAAGCCCAGCGTAAACGGAGTGCTCGTTCGGGCTTGCAAGACGAAGGGGACGAGAAATGTATGAGTGCAGAGGAAGAGGTCGGTGAGGTGTGATGTGCAGGGAGTTCGAGTGAAGCGAAGTAACGGTGAAAAGGTGATGAAACAGGGTTTGAAAGTTGGGTCAATCGGCGGGTCGTCGGGTATGGCAGGGGTGCAGAAAGATGCGCAGAGGTGACGGTTTAGTGAGGGAAGTGTAGCACGTAACAATGTCGACTGAGAGAACTGCGGTCGAGGTTTGGTCGGTCTTCAATGCTTGCATCAATGGCTGCATTCAACACCAGCCGTTACGTTCTTAATTTCACTCGCCCGTTACGCTTTTGCCGGGTCACAATGGAGAAGACGAAGACGCAGACGGCCGTCGCACATCTGGACCGTCAAAACAGGCCCAAAACAAGGAAGGAGGTATTCACGTAGAAGGCCCAATTGGACTGGCTCCTAAGTGGGCCGGCTTGGGTCAAGGTTGGAAACATAAGGGAATAGAACACGGGTCACAGAACCGGATTTGGTTTGGTTTAATTTTATTCGACTGGTCTTGGATATTCGATTTGGTTCGACCAAAATTAATAAAATTCTACCTAGAATAATTATTAAATTTTCCGAAATTTTCCGGTTATTACAAGCGCATCGTGGGAGCAGTATTTTAAAATGGAGCTCCACAATTAACGCCACAATATCTTTTTTCTTTAAATCCGCTAATAAAATTTTGTAACTATAAATTTATATTAAAAATTAAAATAATTTCTACCCATAATTCTCCAGTTCTGAAATATATCCATATTTATCCATATTTATGTGCTAATAAATTTTGTAACTATAAATTTATATTAAAAATTAAAATAATTTCTACCCATAATTCTCCAGTTCTGAAATATATCCATATTTATCCATATTTATGTGCTAATAAATTTTGTAACTATAAATTTATATTAAAAATTAAAATAATTTCTACCCATAATTCTCCAGTTCTGAAATATATCCATATTTATATTTTAAAAAATTTAAAACATGATTATCAATAAACTAACAAGCTTCTCCAATAATTCAATATCTATCTATATACTAAAGTAGCCCGTGAACTTACACGTGACACAGTCTGATGAATCCACGTCATTAAATTTACATGTGACACAGTAGGGTGAATCCACGTCATTAAATTTACACGTGTCAATTTTTTGTTAATCCAGGTCCCATCATGTTAAAACAATTATTTAAAACATTTGATTTACGAATTTTAACTAATTTATTTATTTTATATACTTAGTTTTCAAAATTTTGTGTTAATATACGTATAACCTTTCACCAAATCTCTTTCACCAAATTTATTTTAAATATTTTAATAACTAATTTTTTATTAGTCTCTCATATAAATAATTGACCTTTAATTATTTGTAATTAAAAAATTAAAATAATTAAGAATTGCAATCTAATTTTAAAGATCTTAATATTTGTCGACTTATATTTTTTAATTTTAATTGAACTTCTATTTCCTACGACTTATAAACTTTATTTTAAATTTAATCTTACTTTGTTACATATATTTTTCAAATCAAAGTTTCTTTTTTTTTTCTACAACTTATGAAATTTATTATTAATTTAAACTTTTAAATATCTTAATATATTTTATTTATATTTTTAATTTTCAGTTGAACTCTTTTTTTATTCAGAAACTTATAAACTTTTTTTTTCCAAAATATTTGTTTAAAATGATTAACAAAAATATTTCTTCAATTTTTAGAATAAAGAAAATTTAAGAATTAAAAAAAATCGTTTGTTTATAATAATTGTTTTCTCATTTTTAAAAAGTCGATTTTTATATTTTTTGGAAAAAAATTTCAATATTTTTAAATGATTTTGTATATAAACTCATAAATTTCATATTAAAAATATATGGAAAAAATCGAAATAATTTTCCCAAAAAAATAATTTTTATTTTTTAAAAATAATATATAGACTTTTTTTTTAAAAATCAAATACATTTAACAAAAAAATTTGTTATTTACACAAAAGTATGTAAAAAATCAGGGGGGAAATTCCGGGAAAAAATCAATAAAGTTTTGATTTTGTTTATATTAAAAGTTAAGAATATTTTACTTAATATATAAATTTTAAAATATTAATTTATTTTTAAAAAAATCCATATTACACTCACAATCCTAAATTTATAATGACATGTAAAAAAAATAGTTGTCAAATCTTTTGAGTTATATTAGATTTTTTTTATATTATTTTTATAAATATGTTGATAGTATGTATCATTTTTCAATAACTTTCAAAGTTTGTATTATTTTGAGTTTAATTGATAGTTATTATTATTTTGATTTTTTTAAAAAAATAATCTTTTGAGTAATATTTATTATTTTAATAACTTGACATATGTTTTTAGTCTTACTAATTGTTAGGTAGTTCACTATTTAAATTTAACTATTCGATATTGTAATTTTGACTTTAACATGTTACTTATATTATATAAATCTCTTTCATTTATATATTAATATATTATTATTTAATATTATTAATTTAAATTTTATGATTTGTAATTTTCGACTTTGACATGTTTCTTATCTATCTTATATAATACAACCTCTGAATTGATAATTGACGTAATTTTGTGCGGTCACTTCATCAATTTTATAGTGTCGTCTATTCGTTAACTCAGATCACATACTCTAACATTTAATTTAATAAACCTTAATTCTTTCTTGGATTGATACTTTGACATTCAAGGATCTCAAAGAATATTGTCCCGAAATCCTCTTTCCCGATTGTTAGTGCATGATTTGAATTCTTGCTTGATTTCCATTCATAATGTGAAAAATAAAGTCTTACAACAAGTATTACCTAACAATTAAGACAATTCTCAACATAATGAATTATCAAACATACATTTTTTGACATACAATTATCATCTAACCCGTGCAGGACACGGGTATTAAAACTAATATACTACTAAAGTAGAGAACATCTAAAGCTGACGTGGCGCATCGTGGGAGCAGTATTTTGAAATGGAGCTCCCACAATTAACGCCACAATATCTTTTTTCTTTAAATCCGCTAATAAGTTTTGTAACTATAAATTTATATTAAAAATTAAAATAATTTCTACCCATAATTCTCCAGTTCTGAAATATATCCATATTTATGTTTTAAAAATTTTTAAACATGATTATCAATAAACTAACAAGATTCTCCAATAAGTTTTAAAATATATCCATACTTAAATTATTTTTGGTCAAAATAACCACCTAAAAATCTTCACCATATCTCTTAATTTTCATATTTAAAACCCTAAACTCTCCTGATGTTTTGCTATATATATTGGTCGAATTAACCACACAATCACAAACTTATTTTTTTTCATAAACCCACAATCTTCATTTACAGGTTTTTATTGTATCGCAGTTACAATATGTAGTAGTTGATTTTGTTTTTATACTAATCGAGCACTGTCAAGTTATTATTGTGAGCTGTATGGTTGATCACATCTCCTTTATTTGCAAAGAAATTAGTTGCTTTTGTTTATAGCATTTCTATTATTATTTGAAGTTATGTATCGCATTTCCAGCATATAGTTTACTTTCGTAATTCTTATATTCTCAATCGGGAAAAGGAGACGCAATATGATGAAAAAAGGAGACGCAAACAAGGACTCGAATAAGGACTTCGGTGCGATTGTCGACCATTAAGAAGTTGTCGGATGTGGTGACCTTTCTCGATGTCCAGCTTGCTGCTGATGAAGGTGAAGATGTTGTTGTCAAGAGTTGTGCTCCGGTGCATGCGGAGATCCTCGAGAAGCCTATGTGGAACGTGTGATAATAGAGGAAGAAGATATTGGGTTTTTATCATTTCCTATTCAATCATGTGATTGTTTTTAATGAATCAATGCAATAAGAAACCTATAATTATATGTATGTTATATATACGTCTCTACCGCCTTTGGGTTGATTGTTTTGTTGGTTTCCACCACCACATAGGTGGTGTTTTTGCTGCTACCACCACCTTTTTCGTTGTCTAATTGCACATTCTTGAGTTGGGCATTGAGGTTGTCATTCTTGCTGTCATCTTCCCTTATTTTGATTCTGCTTTGAAAATTTACGTATTAAATAACAGTAAAAAAATAAAAGAAAAATAAGATATAAGAAACTAAGAGAGAAAGCAAACAATAAAGATTAAGATTTTTTTTATATATGTGAAAAAATATTTGGTACCAATAACAAAAATTAATAAAAAAAAACTCATTTATTATTTTGCTAATCTAACAATCTCATCGTGAATATCCAAATACTTAATCTATTAATTTTTATAATTTTAAATAATAAAATAAAATATAATATTGTTTTTGTAACGATTTACTTCAAATAATACAAATTCAAATAATACAAATGTAACAATTTTCTTAAATCAAAATTTGTTTTTAGTTATATTGTTTAACGAAATTTTCTTATTTCTTTTGTTAATTATTTTTATATATATTTTTCCCTAACCATGTAGAAGATTTATTTCTCCGATTTTTGTATATTTATCAACTATAAGTTAGTTTGTTTAATAATTTTGTTTTTATCCTCCTGATTCTTATATTTCTTATCGATTATCGATCTTATCAATAAATCAATATACTTATTAAGTTCACAGGCTTTTGATTTGTGAAAATTAAATACCAAACTGTAAATAACTTTAAATATTTTTCCGTTTTTGCTACATGTTTGATATTTAAAAACATAATCTTAGATTAATGATTTATTTTAACTCTTTCAAATTCACCTTTTATCCTGAAAAGATTAATATTCTTTCATTATTTAACATACAATGATATTATATCTTAAAACTTAATTTTAATGTAATTAACTAATTTAAAATAAAAACAAATTTTGAGTCTACGAGTATCATTTTCAGAGTTAGTAAACTTACTACTGAGTATTTTTCATGCAAATTTTGTTTATTTTATTAGGCTGATGTAGTTTAGGCTAAACATAATAACAAAAGGTTATAACTGCATTTGACAAATGAGGAAATAAAGAAAACTCATTCAGTTGTCTTTCACTTATATTATCTAATATAAATATAAAATTTAATTACCATTAATTTATATTATTTTAGTTATTGTAGGATTTATTCAGTTACTATTAGTACAATTTATTGAACTACTTACCTGTTGTGATTACAATTTTTTCCCAAAAATAGATATTATTATGTAGCTTAAAATAAAGTTTGACAGAAAAACACTATAATTATATATTGTATAGGATTCATAATACATGATTATTTAAAAAAAATACCCGCACACGGTGCGGGAACTAAACTAGTTTAATATAACAAAATAAACAATGTCATAACCCTTTCAATTTGCATCAAAAACCAACATTCTAAGCATAACATTCTTCTAACTTATTGTTAGATTTCCAGATATTGTAATCATTCTTCTCGTAGCTCATCAAGGAGTCTCATGTCATATAAACCATGTGAATCTCGAAAATACTGTAAAGCATGACATTCACTAATTAATTAAACAAAATTACTCATATATTAACAAATAATTAATATTTTAAAGAGTAAATTTTTCAAACACTTACATTTATTGAAATGACAATACATTGATGATCAATTATATCCCGCATGTAATGACATACATAATAACCGAAATCAAGAGCATTTGGCTTGTGGTTGTCTAGGACACTGCAAGTAAAACAAAACTCATGCATTTTACATCAAACCAATTATATAACAGTAACTCCAAACTAAAATAAAAGCCAACATATAATCAATAGATTGGCTTCCGCGGGCGAACTCAATAGTATATATAAACAAGTACTAAACGAATATATAGTTTCAAATTCATTATGTCATTATAATGAAATTCAAATAAACACAGGATCAAATGCAGAAAATGGAGCCAATAATATTGTTTAGTACCTGTACACGCCACATACAATTACACAAGCAGAAATCTCTACCAAGGATTGCAAAATAATGGTAGAACGATTGTTTGTTGAGGCTACACAAGTTGCAATAGCAAGAAGCCCCAAATGTAGTTGTCACTTAAGAGAACGGATGAAGGCATCAATTGGCATTGGTGAATTCAAATAAATAATTGGTTTAGTTCATTCTTGATGATGAGAATACAAATAAAAAAGTAAGAATATTGTTGATCAAATAAGATAATATTCTTCCACCGTTAACCACCAACCATATGAAAAGGTCAGAATCACCAACAACTAGTCTTTTTTCACTAACAAAACACTTCATCTAGTTGTTATAAGATGCCTCTTTAAGCTGGTCTATACAAATTGAACATAGTCTTGATCAAGTAAGATGATATTATTCTGCTTCCACCTCTTTAGGTTTCAAAAATGACATAAATGTACTTTATGATCATGTATATAGACAACTTGTAACACCCTGAATTCTGAGAACCCGAAATGCTACTGGTTAGGACCTCACAGTGGGTCCCGACCTTAGCTGAACAACAACTTAACTAGAATCTTACAACAAGGCACAAAAAGAAACCGATAAAACTGAAAAATATTTTTATTAATGCATGAATGTCAAGAAGATGTATATCAGCCGACAAGGACTAGTATCCAACACAAGTAAAAGGAAAACAAATTCAACAACCCAAAAAGACTCAAAAGACGAAAAGACAAGATATGAAAACCCCGGCTGACCACACTCTCCGGCTCCCTCAAGGCGGCTAACCTGCAAGGTCTACAACATCGGTTTTCACCGTTAGCTAACAATAAAATTATATAAGGATATCTATATAGCACACACACACACAACATCACACCTCAAGAAACATACACAACCAATTCTTATCTTTGTATTAAGTGAATCATCATTACTAATTCAACTTTAGTTGTGGCACAAGGATCCCATCGACCCTCGCCTCTGTCCCCGTATACCGAGCGGAGTGGTTCCAATGCATATCTACCGTATACCGTACGGTCTGGTCGCAGAGAGCCTTCCCAGTCATCTTACAGTGCTGGGCAGTGATGCCACGACCCGTTATCATACACTTGGCCGGGTCTCATTATCATTTAACGTCGTTCTACTCATTTCTCATTAAAGCGATAAACACACAAGCCACATAGCATACACTCATATAATATTATCAGCTAATCAAGTCCATAAGACTTACATGAGTAGTACGTCTACCAACCATCACCAACTAATGTCCGCTCGTGCAAACACTATCCACTACCTGATCAAGAAAGATCGACTTAGAATCATCATTCTAAGTCTTAAATACATTTTATAAGGCTTCTATACCAATGAGAAAACTCTCAGATTCGAAAGAACGAGAAAACCTAACTTTAGCGGAAATTATCAAAACGCCCCTCACTTTTCGGAAAATTCCGAAAAGTGCCCAAACCGGTTCCAAGTCTACCTTATACCCCATCACCTTTACTAAGACTCAAAACTCGAAAGCAAGTTTGAGGGTTTACTCAAACTTACATTTTAAGTACAAAACTCGCTTTTCGAGATTACACCAAACACTCAACTTCTGCCTATCGAAAGGACCTCGTACCGAACTCCGAAAAATCTAAAGAAAATATTTACACATACTAGGTCATACCTACTCTAGTATGGAACATACAAAACACATAAACAACGTCTCACAAGTTCTACATAAAATCCCAAAGATGCTTTCCCACACCTTTAAGTTCCAAAACTATATTTCGAGCCAACTTTGAAGGCTTATAACTCCAGATCTGACCCTTGGATCTTTCCAAAATTTTAATACGACAAACTAGGTATATCTATCTATAACATATCAAAATTTCAACGGTAGAAGATCATCCTAAGCCATAGAAACTTGGTTCTAAAGTTAGTTACTTATTCACTTATTTTCAAGAAACAGCTAAGCTCAAGGTTAAGATCCTGAGTTCGATTCCTGTAAACTACACTTCCAGCCATAAAACCATTATCCTGGAAACCAAGGTTCGATCCCCCTTAAACCCAATTTCACCAATGAACACCAAGATCATGCTTCATAGTTCAAGTACGTGACTGGAAGAAAACGATGGCAGCAAGCATGAAGAGGTTACCTTTCTTCTTCTGCCGTCCAGGAACAATGAAAATGATCTGCAACCCGCCTCCTATCCAGTATTTCTCCTGCTCGACCAATACGTACACAGTGCACCCATGAGTTCTTGATTTCAAGAACGTAGACTTTCAAAAAAACGGATGGGAAGAAGTGAGAGCAAATCAGAAAGGAAACAAGAAGGGGAGATATCTCACCTAGTCACCAGTTGATCTACTCGACGACGGAGACAACCGGTCCTTGACACACCAGCAGAATTACAACTTGACTACGGTTACAAGGAAAACGGTCGTGAGCCTTGCGATATCTAGACTCAGGTATGAAGGAGAGAGAGACATCAACAAGGACATAAACCGCTTACCAGATCGATCGAGAAAGGACGAGAGAAGCAGGGAGATCTCTTCAAGCTTCCACTGCAGTACGGCTATGAGTTGTGGTTAACGCCAAGATGGTATCGGGATAAGCAAGGAACGAGAAGAAAAACTGGAGAGAAGAGGGAGACAACTCTTACCCGTCCAAGAAGCAGAGACGATCAAAGGAAGACGACTCCAGAAGAAGTTGTGTAGGTCCGGTGCGGATTGCTCTGCAGTGGTCGAAGAAGGAGAAGCAAGACTCGAGATGTGCAGGGCGTACGCTCGGGAGGAAGAAAGGTTTCGGTCGTCTCTGGTTGCGTAGAGCAGAAGGATCACTCCTCCGTCTTGTCTCGTTATCGTGTACAAGATTGTGTGCAAGATTCACGGTTAGAATCTTGAGCAAATCTTAGCAATTAGAGAGGTAGGAACGGTCCCAGGCTTGAGCAAAAGAATCAGGTAAGCACGGCTTTCAGCCAAAAGAAAGGAAAGGAAGTATGGGCCTTCGGCCCAGAAAGAAGAAAGCAAAGCTGAGGTGGGCCGGTGTAGATCTCAAGACCAAGAGAAAAAAGAAGAAGAAAGCAGCCTCACGGCTTACTCCGGCCCAAAAGAATATTAAGGAGGGTTTAAACGATTTAAAACCCGGTAACGCTACTGGCATCGGGAATAAAATTTCCGGTTATCACACAACTCACTGTAACACCCCAAGTTCTAGGAACTCGGGGCGTCACGGGTTAGGACTTCACAATGAGTCCCGACCCTAGATTGACAACAATATCACTGGATCTTCCACAAGGCACAACATAGTAAAACCAAATAAAATTCGAAAACATGCAAGAGATCAAAAAGTGCGGAAAAAGAAGTTCAGCCGTTTAACAAGATCTAGAATCCAAAAGAAAGAAACGAGTTTAGTCTCATGCAAATAAAGGAAACCCATCGTCCCGACTACCTCGTACGGGAACCCGGCGGACCACCGACTCCAGATCACTCAACAGTTGTCCTAACCTGTTGTGCGTCTAACATAAGACGGTATAAAACCGTTAGCTAACTATTCCAAGCATTAGAACGTATACTAAAGCACAATCACATATAAAAGCGGAAAGTAAACACATCGGCATGCTGCACTCAAACCGTTTTATTATCTTTGATTAAGTTGATTTACTTCTATTAGTTCAACTTATTTTGTAGCACGAGAATCTCCCGAAACTCGCCTCGGTCTCCGTATACCTACCGGGATGGATACTATGCACATCACCGTATACCGGTATGGTCTGGCCGCTGAGAACCTCCCAATCTCTACGCAGAGAATGGGCAGGGATGCTACGACCCGTATTGATACACTTGGGTTTAATAAAAGGTAACGTCGTCCTAGTCAAGTTATAATTGTTAAACAATCAACAAACACCACTTTAGTAATACATGCTAACACAGAGAATAATTGGCTAAGTAAGTTGTATGATTTACTTATCCTTGTGATATTTGTCTCTGCGCCAAACTATCTATATCTTCCTCTTTAATTCGAATATTTTGTCTCATGGGTGAGACTCAATTCCATATTAGTATCAAAACCTTTTGTTATGATAATGCCAAAGAATTACTTTGTCTTCGATCTTTTCTTCAGGGCAAGGGTATCCGCCTAGAAAGTTCCTATACATACACACCACAATAAAATGGGTGGTAGAACGGAAACAAGGTCACATCCTTAACGTGGTTAGAGCCGTTATGTTCCAAGGGCAGTTACTGTTCTCGCTTAGGGAAGAATGTGTGTCCTCGCTGTAAAAATCCTTACGAGCTTCTTCATGGCTCTCCACCATCCCTTGACCATCTTCAGGTTTTGGGTTGTCTTGCTTACTATTCGATCTTTCTCGATTTTCTAACAAATTTAGATCTCATGGTAAAAAGTGTATCTTCATAGGTTATTAACCTTTTCAAAAGGGTGAAAAATATTAGATCTCGATACTCGGGATATTTTTGGCACCCGTAATGCTCATTTTTATGAGCATTTTTCCGTTCTCCAAAAAAAATTCACAACAACCTAATCCCGAAACAAACTAATTTCTCCGTGAAACCAATTATTTTACTCCCTAACACTGTTGACCCTCTCACCGCTCCACCATCAGTGGATACAACAGCGGACCCATCCCCTCTCTTGTTCCTACACACACCCTCCATCCGTTACCCCCAGTGGACCTTATCCCCCACCCTCTCTCCCCTTCACACAATAATTTCTTAGCCGCTACTAATACTCCTACAAATCTCCACGGTTTCTCCCCCATTTATTCCCCCTCCCTCACCTACTATTACCACAATAGCTCCACCGGCCACTCCAATCACCACTACCATAGTAGATTCACTATCTCGTCGTAGCTCCTGAATCACCAAACACTCAGTGCTCTTATGAGATTATGTTTGTCAAAAGACAAGTCACTTCATTTTATTTATACTAGTTTATTATTTATTTTATATGTTTAGTAAAATTAGATTACGTGTATATAAACTAAATTTATAAAATAAAATTTTTTAATTCTCCGGTTCTTCACGAGTAAAAAAAAAACTTAAATAGATGACGGATGTTAATCAATCGCTATATAATCTCTTGGCTAGATCTATGATGCACTCCTTGACTATTGAAAATTGATTTTGTGGAATCAGTACAAGCATGTGTACGGGTCAAAGATAACTCTGCCTTGACAAATTAAACATTGCATTTATTTAATCCACGATAAATAATTAAACATTCAAACGATTAGGATTGAATCCCTTTTCTTTTCTTTTTTATGAAAGGCATCCTGCAATATATTTATGAAAGATCAAGAAGGATTGAATTCTTTTCAAATACACAGACTAAGAAGAAGTCGAATATTAATTGCACAAATTAACATCATAACTAGCTGAACGATCTTTCAATTGTTTATTTATATTAAAATCATGTTAATTAATACAATAATCAAAAATTAACAATTACGTAAAAAAAAAAACTTGAATTTGTTTTTGGACAATAACAAATATAATTCAAAGGAGATGACCAAGCTCTTTTTTTTTTAATTGAGGAGATGACCAAACTCTAACTTGTCGTTGGAGATGCAACCGCATCTCCTCGATTCAAAAAAATAAAGAAAAGAGTTTGGTCATTTCCTTTGAATTATATTTGATGTTATATTTGATATTGTCCAAAAAAAATTCAATATTTTTATGTGATTGTTACTTTGTGATTATTGTATTAATTAACATGATTTTAATATAAATAAACAATTGCAAGATCGTTCAGCTAATTATGATGACCGAACTATTGCGAACCGACTCAAGGTGATTATGAATGAAGTTTTCAGCCCAATGCAAAATTCATTTATTCCCGAAAGGATGATTTCTGATAATGTGGTATTAGCGCAAGAAGTAATACATACGATGAGGAAAAAGTAGGGCCGGATGGGATTTATAATTCTCAAGCTGGACCTCGAAAAGACTTATGGTCGCCTTTGGTGGGAGTTTCTTTTGGATATCATGAGGGATCTGCAGTTGTCTCACGAATGGGTGAATTGAATAGGGAGTTGCATATCCACAGGTTCAATGAGTGTTTTATGGAATAGGGAACGTTGCGAGTCTTTCCCTATGTTGTGTGGGCTTCGGCTGAGAGATCCTATTTCTCCCTACCTTTTCGATCTTTGCCGTGAACGCCTAGGTCACTTGATTGAGAGGGGAGTGGATGATTTGCGATGGAAACTAATTAAGATCTATAGGGGACCACCCCAGTCTCGTATGTTCTTCGTGGATTATATCCTTTTATTTACGGAGGCATGTGTTACGCAAATTCATGTTATTAAGCATGTCCTGGATAATTTTTGTGGAGCTTCGGGTCAAAGGGTTTCAATATCGAAATCCTAGATCTTTATTTCAACGAATGTGCAGGGTGATCTAGAAAGACATTTGAGTAGTGTTTGTGGTTTCCAAGCGACTAGAGAGAACTTACCTGAGCATTCCGTTATTTCATAGCCCGGTGAGAGAGGAGACTTTTAATCCCTTGATTGAGAAAGTGAATGCTAGACTTGCAAGGTGGAAGGCCAGATCCTTGAGTTTTGCGTGTAGGGCTACCTTGGTGAAATCATTTTTTTTATCTTCGAAACCCTTATATAATATGCACACCATTTTGTTACCAAAAGGTGTATGAATTAAACCGGATAAAACTTGAAGAACCTTCTTATAGGGAGGGAGTGCTACTGATAGACGTATGCATCTTTTAAGCTGGGATAAAATGTGTCAATTAGTTGAGAATGAGGTCTTGGTATAAGGCATGCGGAGGATTCGAACTTAGCTTTGATAAGTAAGCTTGGTTGGCGGGTTTTTAGGGACAAAGATCAGCTATGGTATAGTATTAGAGCGAAGTATAAGGTAGGCAATATTTCTTGCCCGAATGTACTACCTTTGAGAGGAAGAGCTTATCATGTGTTGAATGAAGTTTCCAAGGGTTGCAACCGGGGTTTTTGGTATGATAAATGGTTGGGTGCATGCTGACGCTTTGGCGTCGGTGTACTCGCTTCCTCTCAAACCGATTGATTTATCATACCAAAAACGCTTTGTGGTTGGGTACTAGAAAGCCACGTTCTTATGGTCGAGATACCATGAGAATGTTACAACAATTGATGTGAGGAATATATATGCTCCGATGGCGAAGAAAAATGAGGTGCTGGTGAAATGGGAGCTCCCACCCATATATTGGGTAAAAGAGAACTCAGATGGAGCTGTGAGAGGGGAAGAAGGTAGAGCATGTGCAAGCGGATTGATACGGAACCATGATGGTGAATGGGTGCCTGATGTAGTCGTGAACATTGTGGTGACTACCGTACCAGAAGTGGAACTATGGGGACTAGCGATTAGGCTTGAGCTAGCTTGCATGGAATAGAGGATACAGATGGGTCAAAGATGAGGTGGACTCGAGGTTTGTGGTGGATCTTATCGACGTACAACGAGGTGAACCATTCTCACCCGCTCTCTAGCCTGGTTTTACGGTGCCAAGACTTTTTCATCCGAAATTGGGAAATCTCTCTCGGCCATATTTTTCGGGAAGGTAATAGGGTGGCGGATGCGCTGGCTAGTTTTGACATTTCTAGGGTTGTTGATTGCATGTTCTGAACACTCCCCCTTTATGCGTTTCTTCGCTCATTTCTATGACTTGCAAGGGGTTACAACTCCTCGATCGTATGATTCATTTATGATTTCTCATTCTCAGTTTTATAAGCGCTTTTAGCGCGGAAAAACTCTCATTTTACCAAGAAAAAAAGTATCGCGATTTACATATTTGTATCATTTTAGTTAATTTTTCATTTACTAAATATTCATTTTATAAAAAAGATGTAATTAATTATCTTTCGTTAATCAATAGTACTTATACTATATTAATGTTGAATTAGTTTAGTCATTACATGAACAACTCTATATAACTAAACACCAGATATTTAAAATATACGTGACTAATTGATTATCTAACTACTCAAAGAGACTAAATAAACATTTTGAAAAAGTCTTACATGCATCGAGACATATTCTAATATTCACAATTTGTAACTTTCAATCTCTATCTCCACATGTCATATGAATTAACGCAAATAAGACCTTTTCCTTATAAATTCGAAACAAACTCTATATAAATAGTCTAAATCTCATTAAGATTTTGCACAACCTCAAACAAGCTATATCAACCAACTTGAACACATTTAGGATAATCTTTGGCCCACCTAAGAGCGCAATGGCGATTCTTCCGCAACTAATCACCTTTCTCGCAGCTTTGAGTTGCATTGTCAACCTTGTCACAGCTGGTGAGTACGATTCATATTACTCACCTCCGTCATATTACTCGTCTCCTAAGTATTATTCTCCACCTTCATATTACTCTCCTCCAAAATACTACTCACCACCTTCTTACTACTCGCCTCCATCGTATTACTCACCACCATCGTATTATTCACCTCCTAAATACTATTCACCACCCTCATATTACTCCCCGCCTTCATACTACTCCCCTCCAAAATACTACTCACCACCCTCGTACTACTCTCCTCCTAAATATTACTCGCCTCCATCATACTACTCTCCTCCAAAATACTACTCTCCACCTTCTTACTACTACTCACCTCCAAAGTACGACTACTCGCCACCAAAGTACTACTACTCACCTCCAAAATACGACTATTCACCACCTAAATACTACTCACCACCTCAATATTATTCACCACCATCTTACTACAGGTCCCCTGGTTACAAAAAGAAGTAAACTCATGAATATGCTCTTCCCCAATTGTACTTCCAATTTGCGATTGAATAAGTATGGTCCTCAGTGAAGATTAAATATACTTGTTGTATAATACCATACATGCTCACTGATTATCAACATTACAGTTTGTTCTTATATATGTGTGTCAGCGTATTAGGTAACTTTGTATTGATTTGTGTGTAATAGTCCTGTGGTTGCGAATATTACGTATCCTTATAATCATGTATTATTTTACAAAATATATAAGAGATTGTAGTTTATCACAAAGAAGTTCTTTGTTGTACAACATAATAGATGCAATTTGTTTCTTTTGTTTCGATTGGTAAACTATACACGAGTCGAAAGTGATACGCAAACATCATTCAACATGTTACGATTGATAATGTTAGCGTTTACATACACAAATGGTGGGGAGAACATACTAATTAGTAATACCATTGACCCTTTATATAAAAAATTATAATCATAAAGAAGGATATATGATATAAAAAAAATACATAAATTTAGAATATTTTTTAAAATTAAAGATATGTGAAGGTGTGAAAGAGGGCAAGAGGTCATTGTATTAAAGGCATCAACTTTGTATAGGTTGAATGAAGTCTATGCTCAAGCAAAAGTTGACTAGATTGTGTTTGTTGGATGATGTTGATTTGAGTCAGTTGCTTCGGACGAGACGGAACAGGGTATGGATATATTTGTTATCTGGATCGATAAAGTCGATGTTGTATTGACATAAATGTCATGTTAGATTGACCCAACCCAGTCATGAAAGTGAGTAAATGGAGTTGATATATATGACCAAAAAGAAATTGTTAGGCAAAAACTTTGATACCGTGATAATATTATGGTTTAAAAATCCTCACAAGTGGTGGGAAAGTCCACAATATCTCTTGTTCTTGTTCGTAACGTTGGCACACCCTCCATTCACCAACTAATTGTCACACTATAGTGGCATAGATAACCTACATTATTTGGTACACATAACAAGATATTGGTTACACTATCAAAAAGCTTTCACAATTTATGCACCAACTTTTAAGCATTATTTACCTCTTAGGAGACTTCTTTGATATTTGATTATCTCCCTTCCCTTCACCTTGGCATCAATGTTACCAAAGCCTTATCATCCATCTATATCATTTTAGGACGCTCATTGGACAAGCGACAAGGATGACTTTGTGTCTACATTGGGTTATCTCCTATAGCTTGGTCACACTCCTATTTCTTGAAGCTTTCCCAAACAATGCTATATTGCTCGCTCCTCCGATGACGTGGAGTACAAAGCTACCGCTAACACTAGATCTTCTTACTTTGTGTCAACCATTTGTTAGATGAACTAATCATTTGTTTTCCCTAGTATCCACCATCTAGTATAATAATTTGGGGGCTACCTATCTCAATGCTAATCCTATATTACATTCTACAATGAAGCACATCGCAATGGCTTATCATTTCCCCTTGAGCACATACAATGGAACACACTTCGGGTTAGGAATGTTTATACCCATGATCAACTACAAATGTCTTAACCTATACTTCGTCCACGATTTCAAGAGTTAGTTTCCAAGTTAGGACTTTATCAAAGGCCATCCAATTAACTTGTAGGTTA
The DNA here is from genome assembly GCA_002319775.1 of Fagopyrum tataricum. Lineage (NCBI taxonomy): Eukaryota > Viridiplantae > Streptophyta > Magnoliopsida > Caryophyllales > Polygonaceae > Fagopyrum > Fagopyrum tataricum. The sequence goes on from CM008281.1 coordinate 5,294,782, forward strand.
ATGTTAAATAATGAGAAATGTGTGCACTCTTGATTGACCTCTAGAATCAATTATAGTTAATTTGATATCTCTCTATTCTAGTCTAGAATCTTTGTAATAAGGCACCTCTTTTTTATAAATACTCATTCAATATTTCAATAATAATTCACTCAATATACTCATCATCTTTTACGATTTTATCGGAGAATATTTATTATTAACTATAAACTAAATATATTTTTGATATAATCGGATATATTATAAGAATATGAATTATCAAATTATGAAATACTAGTAAAAATTGAGTTATTAATAATAAATAGTGTGAGATTGTTGTGAAATTACGAACAAGTGAGATTATATTGTATGAGAAAAATACAAATTTACCCTATATTGATGATCTTATATACGAGTGTGGACTAAAAGTGTTGACTCGTGAAGGTTGGGGGATGCTTGTTTGAAACAAAATACAAGTGTGCGTGCATCAAATTTGTGGAGGTGAAGATTTTGTTTTGGTTGTCCAAATGATTAGTATTTGAAATAGTGGATTCTTTTTTTTTAACCAATTGGTTACGTGTTAAGAGAGAAAGAAAAAATACATATCATAAGAGATACATTGAAGACAAGGTTACATACGAGATTACATAGGGGAGAAAGAAACACAAAGATATGTGCTAGTCAAGGAAAGAGCATAAACCAGTTATAGAGGGAGGGTTCAGAGGGTAAGAAAGACGTGGGAAGCTAAGAGGAGGATGTAATTAATGTTGACAGTGATGATGACTAGAGTAAACATCCAAAGATCATTGGTGGGAGAGTGGTGGTTCTTGTTGGTGCAATGACAAGAGTGTTGTTGAAGACAAAAAGATTTCTAGTCTTCCATATGTGATAAATGAAGGTGGTGAAGGTAGCCCAGAAGAGCAGCACTTTGAAGATGAAAATCCAGGTTCAACTGTGGGCATTGGAATTAGGAGCGTTCCCGATGTATGGTTCTTTCGGTGGTTGACTTTGATCAAATGAGACCATAAACTAGTGTTGTTGAATTGGAATCGAGCTTAAAAACGAGTTTATCCATACAATATTGTTAGACTAATTCATATTTTTAAATATAAATATTTTGATAATGGGTCACTCTAGAAGGTAGAAGAAGATTCTAGAAGAAGAGAGAAGATTCTGGAAGAAGGCGGAAGATTCCGGAAAGTAGTGGAACATTCTAGAAGGATGCGGAATATTCCGGAAGGTGACGGAACCTTCCTTCCGGAACGATGCGGATCTACCCGGAAGATGACGGAGACATCTAGAGCTCGACGGAACTTTGTAGACTTGACTAGAAATCTAGGGAGAGTTCTAGACTTGTATAGGATTGAGTGAGAAGGCTCCGGAATGATCTAGGAGAATCGAGTTCTGGAACCTTCCCGTAGAGGAGGTGGAGATGACTATAAATAGGGGTGACCACCCCTCATTTGTGTAACTCCATCAAGAAGAGAGTGTATTTCGATCAAAGGCTTACATATTAAAGTGAGGTTGTTTACGAGTGTGAGTGCGCAACAAATACCCGTTTATATATACTCGGAGTGAGTCGGGAAGCGCGTATTTTCCCCAACAACTGGTATCAGAGCCGAGGTTAGGTGGTGGTGATCGGGTAAACTTTGTTGCTTAAAGAATCTCGTATTGGCGTGATGGCGGCCGAGGCGATGAAGGCGTTCGAGATTCCACTCTTCGATGGAAAGATCAACTTCACTTTGTGGCAGAGTACGATTCAAGACTTCTTGGTGCAGTAGGGTCTTGATCAAGCTCTAGAGGAGGAGAAGCCTGGATCGATGAGCGAGGAGAAGTGGAGAAGCATCCAGAGGAACGCGGTAAGTACAATTCGGTTGGCGTTGGCTCCCGAGATTAAGTACGTTGTGTTGAAGGAGACCACACCGAAGGCGTTGTGGGAGAAGCTCGAGAGCATCTACGCATCGAAGTCGTTGACCAACCGTTTGTGTTTGAAGATGGAGCTTTACTCGCTCAAGATGGAGGAAGGAGGTAATCTTCATGACCACATTAACTCGTTTAATCAACTAGTATGCCAGTTGTTGAATGTAGATGACAAAATCGGAGAAGAGGAGCAGGCGCTGTTGTTGCTAGCATCATTGCCAAAGTCCTACAAGTCCTTGGTGCAGACGTTACTTGTAGGAAGGAAGTCTCTCACGCTGGATGAGGTGACCGCTTCTTTACGAGAAAGTGAGCGAATGATGAAGAATGATGCTACCGACAAAGGTGAAGATCGCGTACTAGTTGTAGGGGAGCGAGAACGAGGAAGGAGTCAATGGAGGAGGCATGATGACCCGAGACAAAGGGGCTCGCGACGAGATTTGAGTGAGGTCGAATGCTTCTATTGTGGGAAGAAGGGTCACATGAAAGCCCGGTGTCCTCAGATGAGGGAGGACCTGAGGAAGTTGAGAGAGATGTCACCGGGAAAGAAGAGAGGGGACTCCCACACCAATGTGGTTAGTGAAGTTGGTGAAGTTGATTATGGCGATATTTACTTGGCGACGGGTGAGGAGACCGCCAAGTTAGAGTGGGTGATGGATAGTGCCGCCTCGATGCATGTGTGTGGGGACCAAGGAATGTTTGACACCTTGAAAGTTGGTGGAGAGTTTGGTCACTTCAACTCAGTGAGTGGTGATAAGTTGAAGGTAGAAGGTACCGGAAGCGTGACGATGAGGCTTCACAATGGTACAAGCCATACTCTACACAATGTGAGGTACGTTCCATCGGCGAACGTTAATGTCATATCGTTGGGTGCGATGAGGATGGAGGGGTACAAGTTCGTCGGCACGAGGAGATGGTGCAAGGTGTTCAAGGGGAGACGCTTGGTGATGCGAGGCCGCAAGGATGAGAAGAACATATGCTTCTTAGATGGAAGGGCGGTGCAAAAGGGATACAGTGACACCAGAGCTAAGAAGCAGATGAAGGTGAGATTTTCCAATGACGTGGAGATATTTGGAAATATGAATTAAGGGAGGAATTGTTAGACTAATTCATATTTTCAAATATAAATATTATGATAATGGGTCACTCTAGAAGGTAGAAGAAGATTCTAGAAGAAGAGAGAAGATTCTGGAAGAAGGCGGAAGATTCCGGAAAGTAGTGGAACATTCTAGAAGGATGCGGAATATTCCGGAAGGTGACGGAACCTTCCTTCCGGAACGATGCGGATCTACCCGGAAGATGACGGGGACATCTAGAGCTCGACGGAACTTTGTAGACTTGACTAGAAATCTAGGGAGAGTTCTAGACTTGTATAGGATTGAGTGAGAAGGCTCCGGAATGATCTAGGAGAATCGAGTTCTGGAACCTTCCCGTAGAGGAGGTGGAGATGACTATAAATAGGGGTGACCACCCCTCATTTGTGTAACTCCATCAAGAAGAGAGTGTATTTCGATCAAAGGCTTACATATTAAAGTGAGGTTGTTTACGAGTGTGAGTGCGCAACAAATACCCGTTTATATATACTCGGAGTGAGTCGGGAAGCGCGTATTTTCCCCAACAACTGGTATCAGAGCCGAGGTTAGGTGGTGGTGATCGGGTAAACTTTGTTGCTTAAAGAATCTCGTATTGGCGTGATGGCGGCCGAGGCGATGAAGGCGTTCGAGATTCCACTCTTCGATGGAAAGATCAACTTCACTTTGTGGCAGAGTACGATTCAAGACTTCTTGGTGCAGTAGGGTCTTGATCAAGCTCTAGAGGAGGAGAAGCCTGGATCGATGAGCGAGGAGAAGTGGAGAAGCATCCAGAGGAACGCGGTAAGTACAATTCGGTTGGCGTTGGCTCCCGAGATTAAGTACGTTGTGTTGAAGGAGACCACACCGAAGGCGTTGTGGGAGAAGCTCGAGAGCATCTACGCATCGAAGTCGTTGACCAACCGTTTGTGTTTGAAGATGGAGCTTTACTCGCTCAAGATGGAGGAAGGAGGTAATCTTCATGACCACATTAACTCGTTTAATCAACTAGTATGCCAGTTGTTGAATGTAGATGACAAAATCGGAGAAGAGGAGCAGGCGCTGTTGTTGCTAGCATCATTGCCAAAGTCCTACAAGTCCTTGGTGCAGACGTTACTTGTAGGAAGGAAGTCTCTCACGCTGGATGAGGTGACCGCTTCTTTACGAGAAAGTGAGCGAATGATGAAGAATGATGCTACCGACAAAGGTGAAGATCGCGTACTAGTTGTAGGGGAGCGAGAACGAGGAAGGAGTCAATGGAGGAGGCATGATGACCCGAGACAAAGGGGCTCGCGACGAGATTTGAGTGAGGTCGAATGCTTCTATTGTGGGAAGAAGGGTCACATGAAAGCCCGGTGTCCTCAGATGAGGGAGGACCTGAGGAAGTTGAGAGAGATGTCACCGGGAAAGAAGAGAGGGGACTCCCACACCAATGTGGTTAGTGAAGTTGGTGAAGTTGATTATGGCGATATTTACTTGGCGACGGGTGAGGAGACCGCCAAGTTAGAGTGGGTGATGGATAGTGCCGCCTCGATGCATGTGTGTGGGGACCAAGGAATGTTTGACACCTTGAAAGTTGGTGGAGAGTTTGGTCACTTCAACTCAGTGAGTGGTGATAAGTTGAAGGTAGAAGGTACCGGAAGCGTGACGATGAGGCTTCACAATGGTACAAGCCATACTCTACACAATGTGAGGTACGTTCCATCGGCGAACGTTAATGTCATATCGTTGGGTGCGATGAGGATGGAGGGGTACAAGTTCGTCGGCACGAGGAGATGGTGCAAGGTGTTCAAGGGGAGACGCTTGGTGATGCGAGGCCGCAAGGATGAGAAGAACATATGCTTCTTAGATGGAAGGGCGGTGCAAAAGGGATACAGTGACACCAGAGCTAAGAAGCAGATGAAGGTGAGATTTTCCAATGACGTGGAGATATTTGGAAATATGAATTAAGGGAGGAATTGTTAGACTAATTCATATTTTCAAATATAAATATTATGATAATGGGTCACTCTAGAAGGTAGAAGAAGATTCTAGAAGAAGAGAGAAGATTCTGGAAGAAGGCGGAAGATTCCGGAAAGTAGTGGAACATTCTAGAAGGATGCGGAATATTCCGGAAGGTGACGGAACCTTCCTTCCGGAACGATGCGGATCTACCCGGAAGATGACGGGGACATCTAGAGCTCGACGGAACTTTGTAGACTTGACTAGAAATCTAGGGAGAGTTCTAGACTTGTATAGGATTGAGTGAGAAGGCTCCGGAATGATCTAGGAGAATCGAGTTCTGGAACCTTCCCGTAGAGGAGGTGGAGATGACTATAAATAGGGGTGACCACCCCTCATTTGTGTAACTCCATCAAGAAGAGAGTGTATTTCGATCAAAGGCTTACATATTAAAGTGAGGTTGTTTACGAGTGTGAGTGCGCAACAAATACCCGTTTATATATACTCGGAGTGAGTCGGGAAGCGCGTATTTTCCCCAACAACTGGTATCAGAGCCGAGGTTAGGTGGTGGTGATCGGGTAAACTTTGTTGCTTAAAGAATCTCGTATTGGCGTGATGGCGGCCGAGGCGATGAAGGCGTTCGAGATTCCACTCTTCGATGGAAAGATCAACTTCACTTTGTGGCAGAGTACGATTCAAGACTTCTTGGTGCAGTAGGGTCTTGATCAAGCTCTAGAGGAGGAGAAGCCTGGATCGATGAGCGAGGAGAAGTGGAGAAGCATCCAGAGGAACGCGGTAAGTACAATTCGGTTGGCGTTGGCTCCCGAGATTAAGTACGTTGTGTTGAAGGAGACCACACCGAAGGCGTTGTGGGAGAAGCTCGAGAGCATCTACGCATCGAAGTCGTTGACCAACCGTTTGTGTTTGAAGATGGAGCTTTACTCGCTCAAGATGGAGGAAGGAGGTAATCTTCATGACCACATTAACTCGTTTAATCAACTAGTATGCCAGTTGTTGAATGTAGATGACAAAATCGGAGAAGAGGAGCAGGCGCTGTTGTTGCTAGCATCATTGCCAAAGTCCTACAAGTCCTTGGTGCAGACGTTACTTGTAGGAAGGAAGTCTCTCACGCTGGATGAGGTGACCGCTTCTTTACGAGAAAGTGAGCGAATGATGAAGAATGATGCTACCGACAAAGGTGAAGATCGCGTACTAGTTGTAGGGGAGCGAGAACGAGGAAGGAGTCAATGGAGGAGGCATGATGACCCGAGACAAAGGGGCTCGCGACGAGATTTGAGTGAGGTCGAATGCTTCTATTGTGGGAAGAAGGGTCACATGAAAGCCCGGTGTCCTCAGATGAGGGAGGACCTGAGGAAGTTGAGAGAGATGTCACCGGGAAAGAAGAGAGGGGACTCCCACACCAATGTGGTTAGTGAAGTTGGTGAAGTTGATTATGGCGATATTTACTTGGCGACGGGTGAGGAGACCGCCAAGTTAGAGTGGGTGATGGATAGTGCCGCCTCGATGCATGTGTGTGGGGACCAAGGAATGTTTGACACCTTGAAAGTTGGTGGAGAGTTTGGTCACTTCAACTCAGTGAGTGGTGATAAGTTGAAGGTAGAAGGTACCGGAAGCGTGACGATGAGGCTTCACAATGGTACAAGCCATACTCTACACAATGTGAGGTACGTTCCATCGGCGAACGTTAATGTCATATCGTTGGGTGCGATGAGGATGGAGGGGTACAAGTTCGTCGGCACGAGGAGATGGTGCAAGGTGTTCAAGGGGAGACGCTTGGTGATGCGAGGCCGCAAGGATGAGAAGAACATATGCTTCTTAGATGGAAGGGCGGTGCAAAAGGGATACAGTGACACCAGAGCTAAGAAGCAGATGAAGGTGAGATTTTCCAATGACGTGGAGATATTTGGAAATATGAATTAAGGGAGGAATTGTTAGACTAATTCATATTTTCAAATATAAATATTATGATAATGGGTCACTCTAGAAGGTAGAAGAAGATTCTAGAAGAAGAGAGAAGATTCTGGAAGAAGGCGGAAGATTCCGGAAAGTAGTGGAACATTCTAGAAGGATGCGGAATATTCCGGAAGGTGACGGAACCTTCCTTCCGGAACGATGCGGATCTACCCGGAAGATGACGGGGACATCTAGAGCTCGACGGAACTTTGTAGACTTGACTAGAAATCTAGGGAGAGTTCTAGACTTGTATAGGATTGAGTGAGAAGGCTCCGGAATGATCTAGGAGAATCGAGTTCTGGAACCTTCCCGTAGAGGAGGTGGAGATGACTATAAATAGGGGTGACCACCCCTCATTTGTGTAACTCCATCAAGAAGAGAGTGTATTTCGATCAAAGGCTTACATATTAAAGTGAGGTTGTTTACGAGTGTGAGTGCGCAACAAATACCCGTTTATATATACTCGGAGTGAGTCGGGAAGCGCGTATTTTCCCCAACAACTGGTATCAGAGCCGAGGTTAGGTGGTGGTGATCGGGTAAACTTTGTTGCTTAAAGAATCTCGTATTGGCGTGATGGCGGCCGAGGCGATGAAGGCGTTCGAGATTCCACTCTTCGATGGAAAGATCAACTTCACTTTGTGGCAGAGTACGATTCAAGACTTCTTGGTGCAGTAGGGTCTTGATCAAGCTCTAGAGGAGGAGAAGCCTGGATCGATGAGCGAGGAGAAGTGGAGAAGCATCCAGAGGAACGCGGTAAGTACAATTCGGTTGGCGTTGGCTCCCGAGATTAAGTACGTTGTGTTGAAGGAGACCACACCGAAGGCGTTGTGGGAGAAGCTCGAGAGCATCTACGCATCGAAGTCGTTGACCAACCGTTTGTGTTTGAAGATGGAGCTTTACTCGCTCAAGATGGAGGAAGGAGGTAATCTTCATGACCACATTAACTCGTTTAATCAACTAGTATGCCAGTTGTTGAATGTAGATGACAAAATCGGAGAAGAGGAGCAGGCGCTGTTGTTGCTAGCATCATTGCCAAAGTCCTACAAGTCCTTGGTGCAGACGTTACTTGTAGGAAGGAAGTCTCTCACGCTGGATGAGGTGACCGCTTCTTTACGAGAAAGTGAGCGAATGATGAAGAATGATGCTACCGACAAAGGTGAAGATCGCGTACTAGTTGTAGGGGAGCGAGAACGAGGAAGGAGTCAATGGAGGAGGCATGATGACCCGAGACAAAGGGGCTCGCGACGAGATTTGAGTGAGGTCGAATGCTTCTATTGTGGGAAGAAGGGTCACATGAAAGCCCGGTGTCCTCAGATGAGGGAGGACCTGAGGAAGTTGAGAGAGATGTCACCGGGAAAGAAGAGAGGGGACTCCCACACCAATGTGGTTAGTGAAGTTGGTGAAGTTGATTATGGCGATATTTACTTGGCGACGGGTGAGGAGACCGCCAAGTTAGAGTGGGTGATGGATAGTGCCGCCTCGATGCATGTGTGTGGGGACCAAGGAATGTTTGACACCTTGAAAGTTGGTGGAGAGTTTGGTCACTTCAACTCAGTGAGTGGTGATAAGTTGAAGGTAGAAGGTACCGGAAGCGTGACGATGAGGCTTCACAATGGTACAAGCCATACTCTACACAATGTGAGGTACGTTCCATCGGCGAACGTTAATGTCATATCGTTGGGTGCGATGAGGATGGAGGGGTACAAGTTCGTCGGCACGAGGAGATGGTGCAAGGTGTTCAAGGGGAGACGCTTGGTGATGCGAGGCCGCAAGGATGAGAAGAACATATGCTTCTTAGATGGAAGGGCGGTGCAAAAGGGATACAGTGACACCAGAGCTAAGAAGCAGATGAAGGTGAGATTTTCCAATGACGTGGAGATATTTGGAAATATGAATTAAGGGAGGAATTGTTAGACTAATTCATATTTTCAAATATAAATATTATGATAATGGGTCACTCTAGAAGGTAGAAGAAGATTCTAGAAGAAGAGAGAAGATTCTGGAAGAAGGCGGAAGATTCCGGAAAGTAGTGGAACATTCTAGAAGGATGCGGAATATTCCGGAAGGTGACGGAACCTTCCTTCCGGAACGATGCGGATCTACCCGGAAGATGACGGGGACATCTAGAGCTCGACGGAACTTTGTAGACTTGACTAGAAATCTAGGGAGAGTTCTAGACTTGTATAGGATTGAGTGAGAAGGCTCCGGAATGATCTAGGAGAATCGAGTTCTGGAACCTTCCCGTAGAGGAGGTGGAGATGACTATAAATAGGGGTGACCACCCCTCATTTGTGTAACTCCATCAAGAAGAGAGTGTATTTCGATCAAAGGCTTACATATTAAAGTGAGGTTGTTTACGAGTGTGAGTGCGCAACAAATACCCGTTTATATATACTCGGAGTGAGTCGGGAAGCGCGTATTTTCCCCAACAACTGGTATCAGAGCCGAGGTTAGGTGGTGGTGATCGGGTAAACTTTGTTGCTTAAAGAATCTCGTATTGGCGTGATGGCGGCCGAGGCGATGAAGGCGTTCGAGATTCCACTCTTCGATGGAAAGATCAACTTCACTTTGTGGCAGAGTACGATTCAAGACTTCTTGGTGCAGTAGGGTCTTGATCAAGCTCTAGAGGAGGAGAAGCCTGGATCGATGAGCGAGGAGAAGTGGAGAAGCATCCAGAGGAACGCGGTAAGTACAATTCGGTTGGCGTTGGCTCCCGAGATTAAGTACGTTGTGTTGAAGGAGACCACACCGAAGGCGTTGTGGGAGAAGCTCGAGAGCATCTACGCATCGAAGTCGTTGACCAACCGTTTGTGTTTGAAGATGGAGCTTTACTCGCTCAAGATGGAGGAAGGAGGTAATCTTCATGACCACATTAACTCGTTTAATCAACTAGTATGCCAGTTGTTGAATGTAGATGACAAAATCGGAGAAGAGGAGCAGGCGCTGTTGTTGCTAGCATCATTGCCAAAGTCCTACAAGTCCTTGGTGCAGACGTTACTTGTAGGAAGGAAGTCTCTCACGCTGGATGAGGTGACCGCTTCTTTACGAGAAAGTGAGCGAATGATGAAGAATGATGCTACCGACAAAGGTGAAGATCGCGTACTAGTTGTAGGGGAGCGAGAACGAGGAAGGAGTCAATGGAGGAGGCATGATGACCCGAGACAAAGGGGCTCGCGACGAGATTTGAGTGAGGTCGAATGCTTCTATTGTGGGAAGAAGGGTCACATGAAAGCCCGGTGTCCTCAGATGAGGGAGGACCTGAGGAAGTTGAGAGAGATGTCACCGGGAAAGAAGAGAGGGGACTCCCACACCAATGTGGTTAGTGAAGTTGGTGAAGTTGATTATGGCGATATTTACTTGGCGACGGGTGAGGAGACCGCCAAGTTAGAGTGGGTGATGGATAGTGCCGCCTCGATGCATGTGTGTGGGGACCAAGGAATGTTTGACACCTTGAAAGTTGGTGGAGAGTTTGGTCACTTCAACTCAGTGAGTGGTGATAAGTTGAAGGTAGAAGGTACCGGAAGCGTGACGATGAGGCTTCACAATGGTACAAGCCATACTCTACACAATGTGAGGTACGTTCCATCGGCGAACGTTAATGTCATATCGTTGGGTGCGATGAGGATGGAGGGGTACAAGTTCGTCGGCACGAGGAGATGGTGCAAGGTGTTCAAGGGGAGACGCTTGGTGATGCGAGGCCGCAAGGATGAGAAGAACATATGCTTCTTAGATGGAAGGGCGGTGCAAAAGGGATACAGTGACACCAGAGCTAAGAAGCAGATGAAGGTGAGATTTTCCAATGACGTGGAGATATTTGGAAATATGAATTAAGGGAGGAATTGTTAGACTAATTCATATTTTCAAATATAAATATTATGATAATGGGTCACTCTAGAAGGTAGAAGAAGATTCTAGAAGAAGAGAGAAGATTCTGGAAGAAGGCGGAAGATTCCGGAAAGTAGTGGAACATTCTAGAAGGATGCGGAATATTCCGGAAGGTGACGGAACCTTCCTTCCGGAACGATGCGGATCTACCCGGAAGATGACGGGGACATCTAGAGCTCGACGGAACTTTGTAGACTTGACTAGAAATCTAGGGAGAGTTCTAGACTTGTATAGGATTGAGTGAGAAGGCTCCGGAATGATCTAGGAGAATCGAGTTCTGGAACCTTCCCGTAGAGGAGGTGGAGATGACTATAAATAGGGGTGACCACCCCTCATTTGTGTAACTCCATCAAGAAGAGAGTGTATTTCGATCAAAGGCTTACATATTAAAGTGAGGTTGTTTACGAGTGTGAGTGCGCAACAAATACCCGTTTATATATACTCGGAGTGAGTCGGGAAGCGCGTATTTTCCCCAACAACTGGTATCAGAGCCGAGGTTAGGTGGTGGTGATCGGGTAAACTTTGTTGCTTAAAGAATCTCGTATTGGCGTGATGGCGGCCGAGGCGATGAAGGCGTTCGAGATTCCACTCTTCGATGGAAAGATCAACTTCACTTTGTGGCAGAGTACGATTCAAGACTTCTTGGTGCAGTAGGGTCTTGATCAAGCTCTAGAGGAGGAGAAGCCTGGATCGATGAGCGAGGAGAAGTGGAGAAGCATCCAGAGGAACGCGGTAAGTACAATTCGGTTGGCGTTGGCTCCCGAGATTAAGTACGTTGTGTTGAAGGAGACCACACCGAAGGCGTTGTGGGAGAAGCTCGAGAGCATCTACGCATCGAAGTCGTTGACCAACCGTTTGTGTTTGAAGATGGAGCTTTACTCGCTCAAGATGGAGGAAGGAGGTAATCTTCATGACCACATTAACTCGTTTAATCAACTAGTATGCCAGTTGTTGAATGTAGATGACAAAATCGGAGAAGAGGAGCAGGCGCTGTTGTTGCTAGCATCATTGCCAAAGTCCTACAAGTCCTTGGTGCAGACGTTACTTGTAGGAAGGAAGTCTCTCACGCTGGATGAGGTGACCGCTTCTTTACGAGAAAGTGAGCGAATGATGAAGAATGATGCTACCGACAAAGGTGAAGATCGCGTACTAGTTGTAGGGGAGCGAGAACGAGGAAGGAGTCAATGGAGGAGGCATGATGACCCGAGACAAAAGGGCTCGCGACGAGATTTGAGTGAGGTCGAATGCTTCTATTGTGGGAAGAAGGGTCACATGAAAGCCCGGTGTCCTCAGATGAGGGAGGACCTGAGGAAGTTGAGAGAGATGTCACCGGGAAAGAAGAGAGGGGACTCCCACACCAATGTGGTTAGTGAAGTTGGTGAAGTTGATTATGGCGATATTTACTTGGCGACGGGTGAGGAGACCGCCAAGTTAGAGTGGGTGATGGATAGTGCCGCCTCGATGCATGTGTGTGGGGACCAAGGAATGTTTGACACCTTGAAAGTTGGTGGAGAGTTTGATCACTTCAACTCAGTGAGTGGTGATAAGTTGAAGGTAGAAGGTACCGGAAGCGTGACGATGAGGCTTCACAATGGTACAAGCCATACTCTACACAATGTGAGGTACGTTCCATCGGCGAACGTTAATGTCATATCGTTGGGTGCGATGAGGATGGAGGGGTACAAGTTCGTCGGCACGAGGAGATGGTGCAAGGTGTTCAAGGGGAGACGCTTGGTGATGCGAGGCCGCAAGGATGAGAAGAACATATGCTTCTTAGATGGAAGGGCGGTGCAAAAGGGATACAGTGACACCAGAGCTAAGAAGCAGATGAAGGTGAGATTTTCCAATGACGTGGAGATATTTGGAAATATGAATTAAGGGAGGAATTGTTAGACTAATTCATATTTTCAAATATAAATATTATGATAATGGGTCACTCTAGAAGGTAGAAGAAGATTCTAGAAGAAGAGAGAAGATTCTGGAAGAAGGCGGAAGATTCCGGAAAGTAGTGGAACATTCTAGAAGGATGCGGAATATTCCGGAAGGTGACGGAACCTTCCTTCCGGAACGATGCGGATCTACCCGGAAGATGACGGAGACATCTAGAGCTCGACGGAACTTTGTAGACTTGACTAGAAATCTAGGGAGAGTTCTAGACTTGTATAGGATTGAGTGAGAAGGCTCCGGAATGATCTAGGAGAATCGAGTTCTGGAACCTTCCCGTAGAGGAGGTGGAGATGACTATAAATAGGGGTGACCACCCCTCATTTGTGTAACTCCATCAAGAAGAGAGTGTATTTCGATCAAAGGCTTACATATTAAAGTGAGGTTGTTTACGAGTGTGAGTGCGCAACAAATACCCGTTTATATATACTCGGAGTGAGTCGGGAAGCGCGTATTTTCCCCAACAAATATTTATTACAAGAGAGGATCTCTTTGAACCCAAGGCTTCCTTCATTCCGAGGTATGCACAAATCCTTCCCATCAATAAGGTTCCTCTTGCTTGCACTAGTCCCAGACCAAAGAAAGGAGCGAAGAGTGCTACGGATTTTACCTTTGACAGACATAGGAAAAAGAAAAACATTGTTCCAATAGTTTTGAATAACAAATAAGACAGATTGTATGAATTGTAATCTTACGGCATAAGAAAGTTGATTCGATCTCCAAGAGCTGATCTTATTTGTGATTTTATGAATTAGGGGAGCATAATCCATAACCTTGAGCCTACTGGTTCCTAGGGAAGGCCGAGTTAGTTCATGGGGGAGTTTGCCTAGCTATGAAAAATCCGGAAGAGGAAGCAATGAGGTATCTTTCATATTCAGCGATTTCGCCAAATTCTATAGAATATTTGTCCCAACTAGTTTGAAGCCTAGGGTGACAACCAAAGACATTAAGCACATATTTGAAAATGAGGACAGAGCCGAGAACTCCCCCGGCAGAAGAGAAGGAGATCATCAGAAAAGGTGAGGTGAGTGATCTGGGTACTAGAACATTTCTAGTGGTAGTTGAACTCAGGGTTTCAGGGAACTGAGTGAAGAGTACGGGAAAGGTATTCCATGACAATGGAGAAGAGATACGGAAAAAGTATCATCATTGGCGAAGGCTTTTTCCCCATGGAAGAAGCCCTCATAAACTCCACTAACATTGATAGAGTAAGTGATAGTAGTGATACACGTCTTGATCCAAGAGATAAAAGTGTTTTTGAAGCCCAAGCCTTTCATAATGTCGACAAGGAAGAGGTGATCCACATTGTCGAAATTTTTCCCGATGTCAACTTTCATAGTGCATCTTGGCGAGATCTTTGAGCGAGAGTAATACTTGAGTAGTTCGTGACTGAGAAGACTGTTATGGTGGATGGAGAGACCCGAGATAAAAGCATCCTGTTGAGGTCCAATAATACTTGGAAGGATTAGGTTTGATCATGTTTGCAAGGATCTTGGAAATAACTTTGTAAAGAGTGGTACAACAAGAAATGGATTGAAAGTCGTTAGTAGTTGTGAGGTTCAGGATTTTTGGAACGAGGGTTAAGGTTGAATGATTGACTTGTCTAAGGAGTTTCCCGATGGTGAAAAGATCATTGACAACCATAATGAGATCTGAACCAAGTGATATACCAAGATTGCGTAAAGAAGAAAGAGTTAAAGCCATCAGGACTAGGGACTTTGCTGTCACCAATGGAAAAGAGGGCATATTTAATATCATTGTTGGTAACAACACGACAAAGATCAAGGGCAGCGGGACAATCAAGCGAGGGCATGTTATGAAGGTGGTGCTTGTTGAGCGGAATGGTAATTGTAGCACAGGAGAGGAGTTTGGAGATGTGGTTGGTGAAGGCAACATAAATATCATGATGAGAAGTTAAAGTAGACCCACTCGAATCCACAATGAAGTTGATTTTTGCAAGTCCACGTCTTTGTGTGATGCTACGAAAGGAATAAGAGCTACACTAGTCCGAGTATCTAATCCAATTGATCTTGGTAAGCTGAGAAGACATAACATTATGGGTTTCCATGAGGAGGTTGAGCTTGTCGAAGGACAGAGATTCAAAATCTGAAGGTCGTGGTCAAAGAGGCAAGCACAAAGATTAGATTGAATGTTGTCTAATATTTCGCGTTGATCCGATATATTGTTGCCATGATCTCAAACGAAGAACTTTTAAATCTTTACAGTCTACCTTTGAGAGACTTGAGTTTGGACGTGATTTTGAACATGTGGTGTCCGTCAGTATACTGGTTCCAAATATCATTAATAAAAGCCTTAAAATCTTCATGCGGTGTCCGTCAGTATACTGCCTTTGAGAGCCTTGAGTTTGGATGAAGAGGTTTGAAGAATGGTCAGAGAGTGATCAGAGATACAAGGATTAGCAAAAGTGGCAATGGAATTAGGGAATGCTAAATCCCAAAGTTGGTTGGAAAGAATCATGTCGAACTTACACCAAGTACGGGAGTTATCAAACCGTTTATTATTCCATGTATAGAGACAACCCGATCGGTTGATTAGGGACGATTTACTTGTAGGGTGAAACAAGAGAGAGGTTTTTTTGGAGGGAAGTTGAACTGGCAAGGGTTGCTCAGGTTCGCCGTTTGATTTGATAGCACAGGAGTGCCCAAATTTTTTGCAATGGAGGCAGTGAACAGGTCACCATGGGTAGACAACAACTTGACGAATGGTTCCCCCGCTACATCCGGCGAGTTTAACTTCACGGAGAATATCTTGGTAAGCAGAAATTTCAACAAGAACTCTTGCATGCGAGAGTCGTTCTTGATTGACTGAAAGATGATGAGAATGGGTTTTCTCAAGGCCGAGGCAATGCGTGAAAAAACATACGATCAGACTAGAACCTGACATCGAGATCAAGGAGATTAACCTAGACCGGAATGTCATCAAGATAACTAAGGTCAAGTGTCATAACAGGGACCCAACATTTTAACAAGAGGTATACATTATTCATTATCCATGGCCCAACTTGCAAAATCAAGTTAAGATCATTCTCGTTAATAAACTGGAAGATAAAGATACCATGTTTATAAGAGGGTATATATATATATATTAAAGTTGTTAATTTATGCCTAACAAAAATCAACTATACCTTTTTCAGTAAATCATATTTCATAATGTTTTTAGACAACCTATAAAGTTTATTCATTAAGGTGAACCGTCTACGTAATTTTTGTATGATTTCTTTATAACTATTTTTACCCAAACGTTGTTGTTTATTGGAATAAAACATTCGTTAACCTTTAAACAAAAATATATGACCATTTGAACTTTTATCCGTGAATGAAGTTATAAGTATTTAACTAGGAAAACGAGACTTGTTCAATATAGTGATGGGTAATAAGTATCTATTTAATTAAGTTATCCCTCTAACATACGATTACATGACAAAACACCTTAAAATTATTTCATAATTAACTCAATCAAAGGCCAAATGTGAAAACAAACAATTTGATAAAAGTCTTACATCAAGGCATATACTAATTCTCACGATTAGGTAACTTTCAATCGCTATCTACACATATAGCATGATCGAAGCAATAAGACCATTTCCAAGTAAATATCAAACAAGTTCTATATAAATAGTTTAAATCTCATTAGGATTAACAACACATTCAAACTAGTTTTTCTCTCTGTAATTGAAAGAAATAAATTTTTGGAATCATCTCTCGGTCTCTTTGCTCGATCGTCTAAGAGCGCAATGACGATGTTTCCGCAATTAATCGCCTTTGTGGTAGCTTTGTGTTGCATTATCAATTTCGTACTTGCTGGCGAGTACGACTCATATTACTCACCACCTTCATACTACTCGCCTAAATACTATTCACCACCTTCATACTACTCCCCTCCCAAGTACTACTCACCACCTTATTACTCGCCTCCATCGTACTATTCACCTCCTAAATACTATTCTCCTCCTTCATATTACTCTCCACCTTCGTATTACTCTCCTCCAAAGTACTACTCACCACCTTCCTATTACTCGCCTCCTAAATACTACTCACCTCCATCGTACTATTCTCCACCATCGTATTACTACTCGCCTCCAAAATACGACTACTCACCACCTAAATACTATTCGCCTCCATCCTACTACTCTCCACCTTCTTATTACTACTCTCCTCCAAAATATTACTACTCACCACCAAAGTACGACTATTCGCCACCAAAATACTACTCGCCGCCTCAATACTATTCCCCACCGTCGTACTACTACAAGTCCCCCGGTTACAAAAAGTAAATACGTAAATATGTTCTTACTGGTTGAACTTCCAATTTGTGATTAACTATAGTCCTTATTGAAGATTAAAGATATGTGTTTGTATAATATCATATATTTGCACTGATTATCAACATGAAAGTTTCTTCTTATATATGTATCCGTAAGCCTGTTAGGCAATTAACTATGTAGATTTGTATGTGTAATAATGCTATGATTGCGAATATTAGTACATGTTATGGTTTTCTGTGTTACCATCCTGTATTATGTAACAAAGTATAAGAGAGCTTGAAGTTTAATTATTACAAAAAGGACTTCTTTGTTGTACAACATTATAGTTACAATTTGATCTTTTGGTAAGACTTTATACGGATTGAAAGTGATATGCGGGCATTATTCAGCACATTTAGAAATCGCAATTGAGCATCTTTGTCGTGTTTGGATTGGATGATTTGGGTCATCTTTGTTTCAAGTCACTCTCGGGTAGGTTTGGATTCGATTTATGAATGTTTCGGATTGGTCAAAATTCAAGCTCATTTGATTGAGTACGTTCGATAAACGTTGTGTAAGCTGTTTTATGCCGGTTGGATTGGATGCATGGACTGGTTAGTCAAAATGCATGCAGATGATCAATCTGATTCACAGGCCAGTGGAAAACGTAATCTGCACATACCTCAAATTATTTATTGTCAAAAACAATCGCAAGACGTCGACATCTAGCTTGAGCTTTGGCGAATGGCGTCAGCGTCCATTTATTTATTTTTTAAACTTTTTTTTTAGATTTGGGCGCCGGCACCATCCGCCAACGCCCCGTTTTTTTGGTTTTTTTTTCTAGAAAAAAAAAATACTGGAGTTGGTTGATGACGTCCGAATTTTATTAGCAAATGTTTTGACAACGAAAAAATTACATAACTGACTTTCTCAAGTTATAAATTTCTCTTTTTCCGTACAATACGGCTCAGACCGTGACAGAGGGAGTTTATGGAGTTAAAAACGATGAATGTGGATGAACATTTAGCTTTATAAAAAAAAATTAAATCGAATTGAAATTGATTATGGAACCGGAGCCAAACATTTTTTTCAATCCGGGTGCCGGCTATACGAAATAATATAAGTCACTTTGAACTCATTCGGTAGAGGAAATTTATAGGGTTGAAAAGTATTATTGGGATGAGATTTATAAAAAAAAAATGTATTAGAGATAAATTTTGGTTAACTAAGTTTACTTCAAGACTTTAATAAATAAATTTTGTAAGAAAAAACTCAATATGGGTGCAGAAGCAGTGAGCCGGCGCCTTTTAAAAAATATATATTCAAGAAAAAAAAATAAGCGAGCCGACATCCGCTAAGCGTTAGCGAATTGCGCTCGAATTTTACGTTAGTAAAACAAAGTTCGTAAATATAGCTTTTTCATACTCTTTTTACCTCATATTTTCTAATATGTTCTACTTTTAGAACCAGGTTCTTAAGTGTCAATAGAATTATATTGTTGAAGTCGAAAGAGGGTGTGATAAAAGGGTTTTATTCCACGTTGAATACAAATGGACAAATCCTAGTGAATAAGGTTGGTCAATAACCCTTATAATTTTCTTAATTTATCAATTGGTTTAGGGTTTGATAGACATACGCATATATTTCATTTAATCGTAGGTGAATTATGAAGGTTGTCTTCGTTATTACAAATTTTAAGTTAGGGTTTTAATTGCGTATATGGCTCCCGAAGTTGGAGTTGAAATCGAGTCACCAAAGTTACTCGTGCGGTACGCATTGTGGAAGATGAATTACGCATGCACATCGAAACCCTGTTTTTGTACTTTTTTCGTATAATGAAAAGTAGATTCATGCATAGATGATACATTGTCTACTGGATCGAAAGGTTGGAAAATTGACAGGCGAGTAAACCGTCATTATCAACTAGAACAAAATGAGAATCAAAGAAAAACACTAAATTAAATTTGGGCGCGAAAAGATCTTTAAGAGAAAGGAAAAGGAGTATGTCACTACAGAGTAGAGAGTACAATAGTGCGACGTCTGTCGTCGAAGCAAGTGCACATAAAGAATGTATAAGGTACACTTGTAGACACCTCAAATTTGAACTCGATGTATATCATTCATGAGTCGATCACAAATTCACTACACCTTCAAGACAAACAACTCTAAATTCCACCAACAACTTGTTCAAAACTCGTAAAACTCTACTATATATAAAACACGTAAAATTTAACATGGACAAGTGGATAACTTTAAACAAAGGGTCGAGAAGAAGCATAAAAAAAATCCCTAGAAAAGATAGAGGGAATTCATGCATTCAATAATATTTAATTTAGAATATTGTAGTTAAGTCGTTACTTATTACTTTTAAAAAATTATTTAAAAAAATTGTTTGAAGAATAACGATAGAAATTTGTAAAAATTTATAACTTTATAATTAAAATTGTTATCATCCTTATTTAATCTCGCACCCCAAATAATAAAATTCACAATTAGGGATAAAAGGGAAGAAAGGATAATGTTTTTGGCATAAAATGACGAATTTGAAGAGAATAACTTTGTTTTTGTGTTTTCTTGTAAATTTAAATGAGTTTCAAGATTTTGTAAAGTTGCATTATTGGAAAATAATGAAAAATGCAATATTTTAAATGGGCTTAACAACACATGTCCAAATTAAAATAAAAGGTTAGGTCAATGTTTTCTTCTCCCTTTTACTTATTTTTTGTCATCATCAAAGGAACGCAAATGTGGGTGAATCATGCGGCCGTCAACACAAGTGTAGAAGAATCGACGGTCATTCGACGAGGATAATGGAGAATGAAGGGGGATTGAATCAAGGTGTCACTCGAATGGCTTGATAATTTCTAACATCGGAATGATTTTGATTCTAGCAAAAGAGATAAAGAGCAAGTTCAATAGTTCGTGCCAATTAACCATTCTCTTACTTTTGTTTTGATACCCAAAAGACAAACTTAATACTTTTATGGATTCTCTTCTTTGTTTTCATTTGGAATGGGTATTCGATCCTAGATTTAGTCTGGATTGGTTTTTAATTTACTCGGATTTTAAGTCCGTAGTTGTTCCCGTGAAAAATACGCTTCAACAACAGAGAAACAAATCACAAAGTCTTGTAGAGAAAACTACAAAGAGAGCAAGAGTTAAGAAGAGGATAAAACAATAGTTCGAAATTTTTTGTGAGTTGTTTCATTATATATTTCACTAATTTGAACCATCTACCATAAAATGTACGATGTTTTATAACTATTCTGATCAAAACATTGTTTTTATTTTAATAAAAACATTGATTAACCTTTAAACAAATGTTATAGAAGAGTCGTTGAACTTTTATCCGTTTGAAGATATAATTATTAAACTAGGCAGAAGAGACTTGTTCAATATAGTGATGGATAATAAGTATTTTTTTTATTATGTTGTCCCTTTAATAGGATTACATGATAAAACACCTTAAATAAATTCATAAATTAACTCAATCAAATGCTAAATGTGAATTTGATAAATTCTTGCATCAAGACATATACTAATTCTCACAATTTGTAACTTTCAATCTATATCTACACATATAACAAGAACAGACGCAATAAGACCATTTCCATGTAAGCATCAGACAAGTTCTATATAAATAGTTTAAATCTCATTAGGACTAATAACACACTCAAACTAGTTTTTTCTCTCTATTTGAAAGACGATATACATTTGTAATCATCTTCGGTCTCTTTGCTCGCCTAAGAACGCAATGGAGATGTTTCCGCAATTAATCGCCTTTCTGGTAGCTTTAAGTTGCATTGTCAATCTCGTACTAGCTGGTGAATACGACTCATATTACTCACCACCTTCTTACTACTCGTCTCCTAAATATTATTCTCCACCTTCGTATTACTCCCCTCCGAAGTACTACTCACCACCTTCTTATTACTCACCTCCATCGTACAATTCACCTCCTAAGTACTACTCCCCGCCTTCGTACTACTCTCCTCCAAAGTACTACTCACCACCTTCGTACTACTCACCTCCTAAATATTATTCTCCTCCATCATACTACTCTCCACCTTCGTACTACTACTCACCCCCAAAATACGACTACTCGCCTCCTAAATACTACTCTCCACCTTCATACTACTACTCGCCCCCAAAATACGACTACTCGCCTCCTAAATACTACTCTCCACCTTCATACTACTACTCGCCTCCAAAATACGACTACTCGCCTTCTAAATACTACTCTCCACCTTCGTACTATTACTCTCCACCAAAATATGATTATTCGCCACCAAAATACTACTCGCCACCCCAATACTATTCCCCGCCATCGTACTATTACAAGTCCCCTGGTTACAAAAAGTAAATGCGTGAATATGCACTTTTTGTAATTGAACTTTCATTTTGTGATTAAATAAGTATGCTCCTTACCGAAGACTAAAAATATGTGTTTGTATAATACCATATGTTTGCACTGATTCGTTTCTTCGCATCTATGTATGTGTCAATCTATTAGGTGATTATGTATCTGATGTGTAATAATGTTGCGATTGCAAATAATAATATATGTTAATACTTTTGTGGCCTGCTATATTGTAATAGGTTACAAAGTATAAGAAATCTTGTAATTTATTACAAATTAAAGGACTTCTTTGATGTACAACATTATCAGTAAAGTTTGTTATTTTTTGATAGATTGTGTATCGATCGAAATCGACATGCGGACATTACTCAGCACATTTAAAACTCGTTGTTGGGTCATCTTGGTTGGGTTTGAATTGTATCATTTGGATTCGGGTCATATTGGATTCAGGTTATCTTCGATTCGGGTAATTTCCGGATAGATAAAATCTTCAACTATGTTTTCGGTTTGTGCAAGTTTTGAATTTGTTCGAATCTATAATCATTAGGGTTGAGTATCTTCGATTAATGTTGTGTGGGCCGTGTCATGTTAGTCTGGTTTGTAGACGTCCCGAGTTTATATTATAATTCAGTTAAGTAGGTGTATCAATTAAACAGTTGGTCGGTTTAAGGTTAGGTTTACTTCAGTTTCGGGTATTTTTAGTGTTGATATGCCTTAATTTAGGCTTTTTTTTTTGTCTTTTTCTGTTTGGACAGTCTTATACTTGGCGCCGAAGTATATACTTGTTAAGTATATAACAAGTATAAAGCTATCAAGTATAAACATAGGGCTTTGTTCTTATATATTGTAGGGTTCCTTAGTCTGTTATCATCTGATAATCTGTTAAACTGAATAATCTGGTTAATCTGGGATAACTTAGTTATTATATGTATTTTGAAATTTCTCAATAAAATCTCTTTAAAAAATGGACGTTACCATTATTGGGTGAATCACTGTAAATATGTGTTTGTTGTCTTTCTTGTTTGTTAAATTTTATTCTTTCACATTGAGATACTAGTTGTCGGATGCATGTAACTATAGTTTACTTTAGATCATTTTAGTCGTTATATTTTTTATATAATTGAGTTTGACCCTTTTGAGTTTCAGTGCACTTTGGACCTCACATTGTACCTTTAATGTTGTACAACAAAGAATAATTATGTCCTTATGCTAACTAAAACCCTGATTTAGTGTTTTTTTTATTTAATCTTTCTCTAAAATCTTATGGGGACGTAGAGAATGATCTGTATGCTAATTGCTAACTGAACATACCCGTATATTCGTGAAAGATCAATGTCGGTATTCGTCTTTAGGGAATATGCTTCTACTTCCGTTGGAAAGCTCGCACATAGATAGCTAGGAAATAAAATTGAATAGTATATAAACTTGAACTTTTTTAGTGTCAAAGTTCGATACAGACGGACTTGATAGAGAGGGTCGTGTTCATACGGGTGTACATGTGTATTAGGCCTAAGCTCATCATATAAACCTAAAGATGTTTCGTCCTAAAACCAATTTACAAACAAAGGAGTAGAACTAGCACACCAACCTTATATACTAGATCCGAAAGTCCCAATCTTTCGATGTGAGAACTGGTTATCTCCAACACTAGTAGAAGGTGAAACCGGTCTTTTATACTCCAGATAATCGAATAAACCGACACGTAATTCCTAATAACAAATACGGCCCTTCGAGAATGTTAGCAAGCAAAGCAAGTTCGATTAGGGTCCGTTTTCTAACTTCATATTATATCAAAAGAATGAGATGCAAAACCCGTCAAATAAAATAGCAATGTTGACGAGTTATAAAGAGATGAGATGTCCTACCCGGAAAAAAGGTAGAGTATTATAACTAGTTTAGGATAGTTCACACTAAGGTGCCGTTAAATTTGATACTAAAGGCCTCGATTTAGTAGTAATTCTCGATATGTCCGACTTTATATTCTGATATGTCCGACTTTATATTCTAAACAACCAAGTTAACCGACTCGTAATTCTCGATATGTCAAATACCGTTTGTTAAAAATTATTAACGCCTTCTTCCGGTAAATTACTTTTTTAACTTTCAATATTATTCATGCTGTATTTCTCGAATCTCGATTGACTATTTTAATTCTAATTTGTGGGAGGATTATTTGATTAATGGGTTTGGTAGGGATTTTTCAAAGGTTTGTGTAGGTCATTTGTCACACGAGGATAGAAATTTACTTATATACACATTTTTTTTATATTTATTTTGGCAGTATAAGATATATAGCTATTTACGGGATAAAGTATTTTTCAAAGCAATTTAAATATAAGGTTGAATAGATCAAATTAGGTTGTTATATACTTTGTAATATCAAAATGAACAAGACAAACTTAAAAATGTATTTAGACTTTGACCCAATCCAGAAATGTAGACTTGCGCAAAATTCTAGGTGAAATATCATGAATCTAAAACCTCTTCTGACTTTCTCCATTTATTCTTTTGTTAAGTTTAGTTTTTCTCTATTTAATTTGATAGATTTTCATTTAAAGTTAACATGAATTGAATATATAAATTTATTTGTATTAATAATACTTAAATTTAAAAACATAAATTCATTTTTTAACTACGGGGAATATGTCGGTGAACATACTTACGTATTATAATTGTAAATTCTATTATTTTTCAACATTTAAATTCTCCATTGCGGATTTCCAATATAATCCTCATCAGGGCTTGGGGTGAAGTTTTAGGGATGATGTTATATGCCAACCATGCTCGTGTGGAAAATTTTTTAGGAGGTCACTCATGTAAGAGCCTTAGTCTTTGGAGTCATTTTTGGCATTAGCCGTCCCTGCGGGCTTAAGGAGCCGTCCTTGCGGCTCGTAATGCTTCCCGCCCCTACGGCTCAGGGAACCGCCCCTGTGGTTTCTGGCGGCTGCAGCCGGCTTTGTTGACCCTTTGACCCGTGCTTTACTCTTTCCTCCTCTTATTCTTTTCCTTAGCTGATCAAGGGCTTCTTCATCACTTCATTCCCAGCCTTCCTACGTCCTTCATGCTTCCTCCTTCATCTCCTTGATCTTGTTCTTGTTTTCCCTTGGGTTTGGAAGAGAATTTGTGTTGTGACCTTGTTGAGGTTGATGATGTGCTTAGTTGTTGAGCTTGTGATGCTAGCTGAGATAGTGGTTGTGATCTTGTCTTGCCTAGACCAGCAGTAGTGGTGAGTTGCTTGCTTCTTCATCCTTCCTTCCCTTCTTTCTTTCTTGTTCTTCCTCCTTAGCTTAGGATTAGATGCATGTATAGATGTATGTTGATGTTAGTTTGTGTTTGTATATGGTTGTATGTGGTTCTGGAATGGAAGAGACGTGAATTGATCACGTGAAGAGTGAAAGAAGAACCGCGGGATCATCTTTTGCACTGTCACCGCCCCCGGGTCCAGCAATGCGCCCCTGCGGGTACCTTGTCACCGCACCCGCGGCCATTGTCCCAGCGCCTGCGCCAGCGCCTGCGCCGTGCCTGCGTTGCATGCGGCCACTGTCACCGCGCTTGCGGCTGAGTCTTGTCGCGCCTGCGGATTGCTTGCTCCGCCCCTACGTCTCTTTGTCACGCAGGTGCGTCTTGTCCCGGATCTACCTAGAGTAGTATAGATCCTTTCCTTTCCTAGTATGAGGGAATTAGTACCATGCTAGGCATGTTTATAAGAATAGATTGATAAAGATTATGATATCGGAATATGCCAGATATGGCTTTGAGGTTTAGTTTTATCGAGGTTTACGAGTTGGATATGATCTTTATGGATCCCTTGGGTCTAGGTGTGACCCCTTTGTGTGATAGTAGATTGATATGTATATATGTATGCCTTATATAGGCCGTGTTGTCCTCCAGGTTGGAGTGGACCAGGTTGAGAGTTGGTCATAGTTGAGATTACTTCCGAGATTGAGGTAAGTCCATAGGACTTACTTAGTTGTCATCCTTATATTGGATGTATGCATGAGTGGTGTTTGTTACATGCTTTATAGCATGCGTTATGGTTTATTACCGACATATGTTATAGTGACCGCCCATTGTAGTGGTTGTGATAACTTGCCTTTCATCCCGCTGGGAGTCTGGGAAGTTCTCTGTAGTTAGGCCAGATCTGGTATACGGGATGGACTCTTCACCACTCCCATAGGGTATACGGGTTGGGTGCCGGAACTACTCTTGTTGGCTATAGCGATCAGAGGCGAGGATTTTATATATATTCCTCGTGTCACCTATTTTCATATGCCGACATATATACTATTTGAGTGTTGGACCTTATAAAGATATTTAACCGGGTATTTTGATGGACAAAGTATTGCTGGAGATGTCTTTCCTCCGTGTTATTGTGGTACGATTAGGATTTAGCTGGAGATGGTTATTCCTCTATGCTATTTTGATGGACATAGTATTGCTGGAGATGTTTTTCCTCCATGCCCATCTGTTATGCGGCTAGAGATGTTTTT
Source organism: Fagopyrum tataricum (assembly GCA_002319775.1). Classification (NCBI taxonomy): domain Eukaryota; kingdom Viridiplantae; phylum Streptophyta; class Magnoliopsida; order Caryophyllales; family Polygonaceae; genus Fagopyrum; species Fagopyrum tataricum. The sequence continues at coordinate 5,320,603 of CM008281.1, forward strand.
TGTCTACGCCTTTGCGATGTGATGATGATACGGCTAGATATGTTTTTCCTCTATACCTTGTGATATGATTATAGTTTGGCTAGAGATGGTTTACCTCTATGCCTTGCATAGTATAGTGATCTTATGGTTGGAGATGATGAGTTCCTCCATGCTTGTGCTTGAGGTTATAGAGTGGTATAGGGTGATACCATGTGTGCGGAGATGTGATACCTCCGATAGAGAGAGAGTGTACCTCGGCTTGTGAGTCCGAGTGGTTTGAGGATTTTATAAGTTTCGGGACGAAACTTGTTTTTAGGGGGGTGAGGTGTAAGAGCCTTAGTCTTTGGAGCAATTTTTGGCATTAGCCGCCCTTGCGGGCTTAGGGAGCCGCCCCTGCGGCTCGTGATGCTTCCCGCCCCTACGGCTCAGGGAACCGCCCCTGTGGTTTCTGGCGGCTGCAGCCGGCTTTGTTGACCCTTTGACCCGTGCTTTACTCTTTCCTCCTCTTATTCTTTTCCTTAGCTGATCAAGGGCTTCTTCATCACTTCATTCCCAGCCTTCCTACGTCCTTCATGCTTCCTCCTTCATCTCCTTGATCTTGTTCTTGTTTTCCCTAGGGTTTGGAAGAGAATTTGTGTTGTGACCTTGTTGAGGTTGATGATGTGCTTAGTTGTTGAGCTTGTGATGCTAGCTGAGATAGTGGTTGTGATCTTGTCTTGCCTAGACCAGCAGTAGTGGTGAGTTGCTTGCTTCTTCATCCTTCCTTCCCTTCTTTCTTTCTTGTTCTTCCTCCTTAGCTTAGGATTAGATGCATGTATAGATGTATGTTGATGTTAGTTTGTGTTTGTATATGGTTGTATGTGGTTCTGGAATGGAAGAGACGTGAATTGATCACGTGAAGAGTGAAAGAAGAACCGCGGGATCATCTTTTGCACTATCACCGCCCCCGGGTCCAGCAATGCGCCTCTGCGGGTACCTTGTCACCCACCCGCGCCCGGAAGCCGCCGCCCCCGCGGCCATTGTCCCAGCGCCAGCTCTATGCCTGCGTTGCCTATGGCCGCTGTCAGCGCATGCGGCCGCTGTCACCGCGCCTGCGGCTGAGTCTTGTCCCGCCTGCGGATTGCTTGCTCCGCCCCTGCGTCTCTTTCTCACGCAGGTGCGTCTTATCCCGGATCTACCTAGAGTAGTATAGATCCTTTCCTTTCCTAGTATGAGGGAATTAGTACCATGCTAGGCATGTTTATAAGAATAGAATGATAAAGATTATGATATCGGAATATGCCAGATATGGCTTTGAGGTTTAGTTTTTCGAGGTTTATGAGTTGGATATGATCTTTATGGATCCCTTGGGTCTAGGTGTGACCCCTTTGTATGATAGTAGATTGATATGTATATATGTATGCCTTGTATAGGCCGTGTTGTCCTCCAGATTGGAGGGACCAGGTTGAGAGTTGATCATAGTTGAGATTACTTCCGAGATTGAGGTAAGTCCATCGGACTTACTTAGGTGTCATCCTTATATTGGATGTATGCATGAGTGGTGTTTGTTATATGCTTTATAGCATGCGTTATGGTTTATTACCGACATATGTTATAGTGACCGCCCATTGTAGTGGTTGTGATAACTTGCCTTTCATCCCGCTGGGAGTCTGGGAAGTTCTCTGTAGTTAGGCCAAATCTGGTATACGGGATGGACTCTTCACCACTCCCATAGGGTATACGGGTTGGGTGCCGGTACTACTCTTGCCGGCTATAGCGATCAGAGGCGAGGATTTTATATATATTCCTCGTGTCACCTATTTTCATATGCCGACATATATACTATTTGAGTGTTGGACCTTATAAAGATATTTAACCGGGTAAATGTGTGATAGCATGTTTATATATTATTTTTCCTGAAGTGTGTTTGTGCTTTAGCATCTCTATATATATGTGTATGGTTAGCTAACGGTTTTATGCCGTGTTGTAGATCGTTTGCAGGTTAGGAGAGTTGTAGAGTGATCTAGTGGGGTGATCCGCTGAGGGCTCTGTACACTGGGACGTTGTCGGGGATATGGGATATTTCATATGTACAGTTTATGTTTTACTTTTGTACTCAACGGTACTTCTGTATCACTTTTTGATATTTATATATATCAGTTTCATGTTTTGTTTTAATCTATATGTGCCTTGTTGTAAGATTCAGTGAACTTGTTGTCAGGCTAGGGTCAGGATCCATTGTGAGATCCTAGCCCAGTAGCATCTTGAGTCCTACGGATTCGGGGTGTTACAAAGTTGGTATCAGAGCCCAGGTTGACAACAATGGCATTTGTAATCTGCAATAAAGTTTGAATGGATAAATAAACAGAACCCGAAAGGGGTCTGACTTTTCAAAAGGTTTTGGTTTGAAATGAGTACAAATGTTTTGGGATACCGTGTACGTGAGTCATCGCCCCTCTGAAGATCTCGACAATATAAATATATATAGATATTCTGTTGTGATTGATTTGATATATATCTATACATATGTCATATATATAGCCTGATAGGTTAAGTGTACTTGTTCTGCAGATGGCTCAGACTAGAGCTGTATCTGCAGATGGACAAGGTATGGAGAGATCCCCTCTTCCTCTAGTAGATGTAGGACAGAGTTAGATTTCGGCTGATGATCCATCTGCAGCGGAGGAGGTTCATGAGGTTGCTGCTAAGAGTGTCGTTCCTGAGACTGGGAACGGAATAACTGGGAGATATACACCACCGCGAGTCCAGTCTGATGACTCGGGTTATGTCATTATGAGGGGACTAGATTTCCGCGCATACATCAGACAAGTGGAGGAGGCTGCCAGAGCGGGTAGATGTACCCCGGATCTGCCAACACTTGGGGAATCGTTTGAAGGACTTCATAGAATTACTCAGGTGCCAGTTATACCGGCAGGTGTTGCTGAGGTTACTCAAGTTTGAGAGGAGCATAGAAGGCATGTGAAGAGACAGCGAATTGGGCAGACCAGCAGTGCTGGTGGAGTTGTTGATTCTGAACTAAATCGGAGACGTCCAAGTTACCCCGCAGCGGCACTGGTTGCAGCTACGGGTCGACGGTGTTTTAATAGTGATGATCCTGGACATCTACGACCAGCGTGTACGAAGCCGTTAGTAACTTGTTTAACTTGTGGCAGGCGAGGTCACATAGATATTTTCTGTAGATGGGGTGGAGCTTCATCTCAGCAGGATACTGGTGGAGTTACTGGTTTTAAAGCGAGGTCAGAGCCGCCAGAGTCATTCCCCATCTGCACCAGCTACAGATAAGGGACCACAATGTTACAACTGTGGTGGTTATGGATATATGCGACAAGAGTGCACGAGGCAGACAGTGACTTGTTACATCTGTGGCAGACTAGGTCACCGACATATTTTCTGTAGACGGGGTGGAGCTTCGTCACAGCAGGGTTCTTCTCCTGCTAGTGCAGCGGGAGATGGGCAGAGGTCACCTCAACAGCAACAGACTCAAGGACAGCAGAGTGTCCCAGATCGCCCTACGACTCAGGGATCTGCTCTTGGGCCGAGTAGAGGCAGAGGTCGTGGTGGGAGCACCACTGATACCAGAGGGCCACAGGGCCGAGTCTTTGAGCTTAGGAGTGAAGAGGAGCCAACTTCACCGACTGCTACAGGTACCATTCTGATTCATGGTTTACCTGTTAAAGTCTTATTTGATACTGGTGTTACGCATTCTTTTATTTTTGATGTCTGTGTTGAGCGTCTAGGTCTAGATATGAGTGAGGGGATACCCTTTAATATAGGGTTACCCGATGGTATTAGGGTCAAATGTACCCGTGAGATCCGTGACTGTCCCATTTATGTAGGGACCCGAGTATTGCTTGTTGACTTCCTTGTCATGCCATTAGTGCATGAAGAAGTCATTTTAGGTATGGATTGGATGGATAGACATTCTGCAGTCTTATATGTAGGTAGGAAGACTGTTACCCTCTACCGAGTAAGGTCAGATAGAGGTTTTCCGAGGTTGGGACCTTGGAAAGACATGCATGGTTATCAATGCGATGCGTGCAGCTATACTGATTGCACAGGGTTGTGAGGCCTTCTGGTGTTATGCCATGAAGGAGGGGGAGAGTCCAACATTAGAGGATATCCTAGTTGTCTGTGATTTTGCAGATGTGTTTGCTGAGCCGTCCAGTTTGCCGCCTCAGAAGAGTGTGGACTTCAGTATTGAGTTAGAACCTGGTACGAGACCGATCTCGAAGGCCCAATACCGGATGGCGCCTGTTGAGATGTTAGAACTAAAGAAGCAACTCGAGGAGTTGGCTGAGAAGGGTTTTATTCGCCTAGCGTGTCCCCATGGGGAGCACCTGTCCTCTTCGTACGGAAGAAGGACGGATCGTTAAGGTTGTGTATAGATTACAGAGAGCTAAACAAGGTGAACATCAAGAACAAGTATCCACTACCTCGTATTGATGATTTGTTAGATTAGCTTCAGGGAGCGACTGTATTCTCCAGGATTGACCTGCGCTCAGGATATCACCTGCTGAGGGTGAGAGAGCAGGATGTGCACAGGACAACATTCCGGACCAGATATGGACACTACGAGTTTGTAGTGATGCCATCTGGGCTTACGAATGCCCCATCCGTTTTTATGGAATTGATGAACAATATCTTCATCGACTTCCTGGATCAGTTTGTGGTGGTATTTATAGATGATATTCTGGTATACTCTCGCAGCAGAGAGGAGCATGCACGACAGCTGAGGACTGTATTACAAGTTCTACGAGATAGAGAACTTTATGCTAAGTTCTCTAAGTGAGAGTTCTGGATGCCAGAGGTAGCATTCCTGGGTCATGTGGTTTCAGCTGAAGGAATCAAGGTGGATCCGGCCAAGATTGAGGCAGTAGCAGCTTGGACTACACCGACGAACGTCAAGGAAATACGTAGTTTCTTTGGCCTAGCCGGTTATTACAGACGCTTTGTGGAGGGATTTTCTGTGATTGTCCGTCCACTGACGAGTCTACTGAGGAAGACTAGCTACCAAATTTGTATGGTCTGATCAGTGTATGTAGAGTTAGAAGAGCTGAAGAGACGTCTGACTTCTGCTCCTATTTTGGCACAACCATAGGGTACAAAGGATTTTGTGGTATACATTGATGCATCCAAGCTAGGCTTGGGATGTGTGATGATGCAGCGGGACAGAGTGATTGCATATGCGTCTAGACAATTGAAAACGTATGAGGAGAACTACCCGACTCATGATCTGGAGTTGGCAACGGTAGTTCATGCACTGAAGATCTGGAGACATTACGTGTATGGTGTTACATGTCAGATCTTCACAGACCATCAGAGTCTGAAGTACATTTTCACGCAGCAGGAATTGAATAACCGCCAGCGTAGGTGGCTTGAGCAGATCAAGGATTTTGATCTGGAGATTCTGTATCATCCGGGGAAGGCGAACGTTGTCGCCGACGCCCTGAGCAGGAAGACGCCTCGAGAGCAGGCGATTGCGAGGCTGACAGTTCAACAGCAGTACAGAGGGATTTGATCTGGTTAGAGTTGAACACCCAGTTTCCTGATGAGGATGCCCAGCTGCGTACTTTAGAGGTTCTTCCTGATCTGTTGGGTGAAATCCAACAGAAGCAAGAAACCTGCCCGACATAGATGAGGATACGAGATAGGATGTTTAGAGATGAGGCACCACAGTTCCTGCTAGGAGCAGATGGAGTATTGAGGCGCCGCGGTCGTGTCTGTGTATCTGCTGATACAGAGCTGAGACAGAGGATTTTACAGGAGGCTCACTGTACACCTTACTCTGTACATCCAAGTACGAGTAAGATGTATCAAGATTTGAGACGTTTATATTGGTGGGGAGGGCTGAAGCCCGATGTGGCCAGATTTGTGGCATAGTGTGCGACCTACCAACAGGTCAAGATAGAGCATTGAAGACCTAGAGGTGAGCTCCATCCCCTTCCTGTTCCACAGAGGAAGTGGGAGGACGTCACCATGGACTTTGTGACTAGACTGAGGCTGAGCCGGAGTTTTGATGCCATCTGGGTCATAGTGGACAGATTGACGATGACGGCACGTTTCGTTCCTATTTGGGAGACGTGGCCGGTGAGCAGATTAGCTGAGGAGTACATTAGGCATATAGTGAGACTCCATGGTGTACCGAGGATGATCGTCTCAGACAAACATGGACGATTTACCTCGAGATTTTGGTAGCAGATTCAGACTGCCTTAGGGACGAGTTTGCACTTCACGACTGCGTTCCATTTTCAGACAGATGGTCAGTCAGAGAGGACCATTCAGACCCTGGAGGATATGCTGCGAGCTTGTGTGTTGGATTGGATACAAGTGTGGACGGATCATCTCCCACTAGTTGAGTTTTCATACAACAACAGCTAACATGCATCTAATGGGATGGCCCCATATGAGGCATTGTATGGACAAAGATGCCGTACTCCGTTATGCTGGGATGAGCATAGCAGTATTAGTGATTTGACACCTGATCAGATTCAGGATGATGTGGCTCGTGTAGCATTGATTAGAGAGAAGATGTTGACTGCTCAGATCCTTTAGAAGTCCTATGCAGATAGGAGGCGTAGACCTCTAGAGTTCAGATTTGGTGCCCATGTGTGGTTGAGAGTGTCTCCGACATGAGGTGTTAGACGTTTTGGCATTAAGGGGAAGTTAAGCCCCCGATATGTCGGACCGTTCGAGATTCTGGATCGGGTTGGGAGCGCAACATACAGATTAGCTTTGCCTCCAAGATTAGAGAGTGTTCCCCCTGTGTTTCACGTGTCTCAGCTGAGGGAGTACATACCAGATCCAAGACACATCGTGAGTTATGATGATTTGGTGGTTGAACCGGACCACATCTTTGTTGAGCATCTGATTGCAGTCTTAGAACGAGGTATGAGACGCCTGCGTTCGAAGGACATTCCTATGTTGAGAATACAGTGGTCGAGACGAGGACCTGATGAGGCTACATGGGAGACTGAGGATAGTATCCAGAGTTTTACACCGAGATAGATGTACCAGTAGGATCGACGAGTAGATCTTAGTACTATCTTGGTGATATTATGTTGATGTGCTTATATGCTATGATGTGTTTATTTTCATACTAGCTATGATGTGATATGTGATCTTAGCAGATCTTGTTGTGCTAGTACGACTGATATTTATAGCTGGAGATGGCTCTTTCCTCCATGCTATTGTGGTACGATTAGGATTTAGCTGGAGATGGTTATTCCTCTATGCTATTTTGATGGACATAGTATTGCTGGAGATGTTTTTCCTCCATGCCCATCTGTTATGCGGCTAGAGATGTTTTTTCTCTACGCCTTTGCGATGTGATGATGATACAGCTAGATATGTTTTTCCTCTATGCCTTGTGATATGATTATAGTTTGGCTAGAGATGGTTTACCTCTATGCCTTGGATAGTATAGTGATCTTATGGTTGGAGATGATGAGTTCCTCCATGCTTGTGCTTGAGGTTATAGAGTGGTATAGGGTGATACCATGTGTGCGGAGATGTGATACCTCCGATAGAGAGAGAGTGTACCTCGGCTTGTGAGTCCGAGTGGTTTGAGGATTTTACAAGTTTCGGGACGAAACTTGTTTTTAGGGGGGTGAGGTGTAAGAGCCTTAGTCTTTGGAGCAATTTTTTGCCTTAGCCGCCCTTGCGAGCTTAGGGAGCCGCCCCTGCGGCTCGTGATGCTTCCCGTCCCTGCAGCTCAGGGAACCGCCCCTGCGGTTTCCGGCGGCTGTAGCCGGCTTTGTTGACCCTTTGACCCATGCTTTACTCTTTCCTCCTCTTATTATTTTCCTTAGTTGATCAAGGGCTTCTTCATCACTTCATTCCCAGCCTTCCTACGTCCTTCTTGCTTCCTCCTTCATCTCCTTGATCTTGTTCTTGTTTTCCCTTGGGTTTGGAAGAGAATTTGTGTTGTGGCCTTGCTGAGGTTGATGATGTGCTTAGTTGCTGAGCTTGTGATGCCAGCTGAGATAGTGGTTGTGATCTTGTCTTGCCTAGACCAGCAGTAGTGGTGAGTTCCTTGCTTCTTCATCCTTTCTTCCCTTCCTTCTTTCTTGTTCTTCCTCCTTAGCTTAGGATTAGATGCATGTATAGATGTATGTTGATGTTAGTTTGTGTTTGTATATGGTTGTATGTGGTTCAGGAATGGAAGAGACGTGAATGATCACGTGAAGAGTGAAAGAAGAACCGCGGGATCATCTTCTGCACTGTCACCGCCTCCGCGGTCCAGCAATGCGCCCCTGCGGGTACCTTGTCACCGCACCCGCGCCCGGAAGCCGCCGCCCCGCGGCCATTGTCCCAGCGCCTGCGCCAGCGCCTGCGCCGTGCCTGCGTTGCCTATGGCTACTGTCACCGCGCCAGCGGCTGAGTCTTGTCGCGCCTGCGGATTGCTTGCTCCACCCCTGCGTCTCTTTGTCACGCAGGTGCGTCTTGTCCCGGATCTACCTAGAGTAGTATAGATCATTTCCTTTCCTAGTATGAGAGAACTAGTACCATGCTAAGCATGTTTATGAGAATAGAATGATAAAGATTATGATATCAAAATATGCCAGATATGGCTTTGAGGTTTAGTTTTATCGAGGTTTATGAGTTGGATATGATCTTTATGGATCCCTTGGGTCTAGGTGTGACCCCTTTGTGTGATAGTAAATTGATATGTATATATGTATGCCTTGTATAGGCCGTGTTGTCCTCCAGATTGGAGTGGACCAGGTTGAGAGTTGATCATAGTTGAGATTACTTCCGAGATTGAGGTAAGTCCATCGGACTTACTTAGTTGTCATCCTTAAATTGGATGTATGCATGAGTGGTGTTTGTTATATTCTTTATAGCATGCGTTATGGTTTATTACCGACATATGTTATAGTGACCACCCATTGTAGTGGCTGTTATAACTTGCCTTTCATCCTGTTGGGAGTCTGAGAAGTTCTATGTAGTTAGGCCAAATCTGGTATACGGGATGGACTCTTCACCACTCCCATAGGGTATACGGGTTGGGTGCTGGAACCACTCTTGCTGGCTATAGCGATCAGAGGCGAGGATTTTATATATACTCCTCGTGTCACCTATTTTCATATGCCGACATATATACTATTTGAGTGTTGGACCTTATAAAGATAATTAACCGGGTAAATGAGTGATAGCATGTTTATATGTTATTTTTCATGAAGTGTGTTTGTGCTCTAGCATCTCTATATATGTGTATGGTTAGCTAACGGTTTTATACCGTGTTGTAGATCGTTTGCAGGTTAGGAGAGCTGCAGAGTGATCCAGTGGGGTGATCCGCTGAGGGCTCCGTACACTGGGACGTTATTGGGGATATGGGATATTTCATATGTACAGTTTATGTTTTACTTTTGTACTCAGCGGTACTTCTGTATCACTTTTTGATATTTATATATCAGTTTCATGTTTTGTTTTAATCTATATGTACCTTGTTGTAAGATTCAGTGAACTTGTTGTCAGGCTAGGGTCAGGATCCAATGTGAGATCCTAGCCCAGTAGCGCCTCGAGTCCTACGGATTCGGGGTGTTACAACTCATCCTGAAATTGCTCTCACACGAACACGCTTAGCTCTAGAGTTATTTGTCCTCACCCTACCATTGTGGAAAAGAAGAATCCTTGTGACATGGATAAGTACCCATTCTTGTAAGTCAATCACAAATCTTCATTCAAATGATGTGGATGACAATTTGACGCGATGTTACAATCTCCCCCACTTAAACTCCTGACATCCACATCAGGCCAATGACCGCCCACCGAGCCGAGTGACCGCCTACTAGGGCAAGCACACTCATAACTCAAGGTTAGCTCTAATACCATATGTAAGACCCGAGGTCTTAGGGACGATGTCCCCATGCCAACCGTACTCGTGCGGAAGCAATTTCGGGATGGGTGACCTCCTGGGCATGGGAAGTTTTGTGCGTGGACATGGTTGGCATTGGGATAGCGTCCCTAAGACCTCGGGTCTTACAAGTACGGAATTTATCAATGTTATCTTCTTCCACATCCCCACTTACACCATTTCATCCTTATTTTCATTTATATTTTTGATCTCTATTTATGTAATAAAAAGCAGTTCACCGACCTTATATAGATTCTCAAAATTTTCACTAACACGAATGCTTGTATTTTTGTGATCACTCGATTTAACGTAATATTCAATGGGGTTATATCGCCCTAAACATATATCCTTCGTAACCCTGTAGAGAGTCAAGCTTTTAATTTTGTTCATGGCATCATGGTCAAACGTTTTACTTGATCTAATTTGTTTTTTATAATTTTTAAAAAGGAATTTCAGAATGATTATTTTTTTAAATTATACCCTTCTACCATTTATAAATTAATATTTTGAGGGGAAAAAAAGATAATTGTGTATTTCCTAGGTATTGTTAATAGTCATTTTAAAGGTATTGATAATTTCTTGAATGAAAATTTTATCTTTTATTTTATTTTCTTAAAATATTAATAAATTTTAATCTATAAATGGTAGAAGGATATAATTCGAAAAAGTCTAAAACTCAAGGGCACCATTCCAAAATTAAAAAACCGTTGGACATAATTTTAAAAAGTCAAAAGTAAAAAGGCACCATCCGAAAATTTTCTCTTAATAAAATAAAGATAAAAAATTGGTGGAAAAAAAAAATTTTAGATATATGTGTTGGAACTAAGTTTTATGCATAAAACATGTATTTAATACATGGTCCGGATACTTTCCGGACATATTTTCGGTGGGCTCCGGCCATTTTCAACACCGGAAAGTGAGAGTTTTGGCTTCATCTACGCGAGCTCTTGCTTGTAGTATATTCATACGTTAAATTTGAGCTCCGTTTGAATGAGAAATGGAGATCCGAAGTTGGTTGCACGCAAGGCAAAAACTTGGGAAAATGTCATAAAATGTGAATATCCCACATCGACTAGAATGGAAGGAATCCTACGGGATATAATAAGGAGAAACGCATTAAGTCCGTGACCTTCGGTCACTACCCATTTTCAATGGGGAACGACATAGACAACCAAGCACGCGCTCGTCGAGCCGTGTCGTGCCGAGTTGAGATGAGATGAGACGGACGGACCGAGACCTCGTACATAACATCTCGACTCTGCAAAATTCATGTTTCTAATCGGTAAATTTTTCAATCTTGATTTTATAGTGCGTTTTATAGTTTAATTACGTTTTTCGGTTCCTACAATGTGATGATCGTACATATTGTCCAAAAGTTGAGTAAAATAAGATGATCCCCGTACATAACATTTGATTGATGAGAAAGAAAAGGGACAGTGATAGATGTATATCGTAGTGACAAGAAATAATCGATAACAATATGTATTACGGTACACGTCTTCATATAAGTGCAAAACATCTTTGGAGGAGATAAATCTATCATACAATTACAATCATGTAGACCTTCATTTTTTATATCTATTTTGGCGAAACAGTCTTCTAATTACAAGCACACGCTGATAGTCAAGCTTGAACATGAACATCATCATAGTCATGTAACAAAAATAGTGTTACTTCTTTTTATAATAGGGTGGGGAAGTGTTGTCATATGTAGGATAATAGTATTGAGGTGGAGAGTAGTATTTTGGAGGTGAATAGAAAAAAGGTGGAAAATAATTTGAAGGTGGAGAGTAGTATTTAGGAGGCGAGTAAGATGGCGGGGAGTTGTAATATGAAGGTGAAGAGTAGTATGTCGGAGGTGAGTATTTTGTAGGAGAGTAATAGTATGATGGTGGAGAATAGTATTTAGGAGGCGAGTAATATTGTGGAGAACTATAACTTGGAGGCGAGTAGTAGTAAGGAGAGTCGTACTTAGGAGGTGAATAGTAGTATGAAGGTGGAGAGTAGTATGTCGGAGGCGAGTAGTATGAAGGTGGAGAATAGTATTTAGGAGGTGAATATGAAGGTGGTGAATAGTATGATGGAGGCAAGTATGAAGGTGGGGAGTAATAGTTAGGAGGTGTGTAGTATGATGGAGAGTTGTATGATGGGGGCGAGTATGAAGGTGGAGAGTAATATTTAGGAGGTGAATAGTAAGGCGGAGAGTTGTACGATGGAGGCGAGTAGTAGGAAGGTGGAGAGTAGTATGAAGGTGGTGAGTAGTATGTTGGAGACGAGTAAGTTGGTGGTGAGTAAGACGGTGGTGGTGGGGAATAGTAGTAATTGGGAGGAGAATTGTAATTTGGAGGATAGTATGGAGGTGATTTGTAATTTGGTGTAGGGGAGTAGTTTTGTGGGGAATAGTATGGATCATAACTTCCAGCCATGGCAAGGCTGAAAACAAAGCTCAAAGCCACCATATAGGTGACTAAATGTGAAAGGGAAATCATTGTAATTGTTGGCAAAGAAAGAGTTATTTCAATGAAAAGACGATGGTTGATGGGTTGCTTGATGTCTTATTGAAAGAAATTAGCTTGAAGAGTGTTCTCGTCTAAAGATGATTCAAATTATTTATATAGTGATCCTTCCAAAATTCCATAGAAATGGTCTTCATAATTATATTCATTTAGACAACAAGAAAAGCATATGTAAGACTCTTTCCAATAGTTGAATTAAGTTACATCTTGCATTTGATTAAGTTATTTTACTAATTATTGAAGATGTTACGTCATATGAAATTATATTAAATTACTCCCTCTTGTATTTGTTTGATAGAAACAAGTTTTTATAGTTTATTATTTTTTATATTCGATTTTTATATACATAAAATCCTATAAATTTGAGAAATTAATTTTTAATTAAATTAATAAAAATTATAATGATAATGATAATAATAATAATAATAATAATAATAATAATAATAATAATAATAATAATAATAATAATAATAATAATAATAATAATAATAATAATAATAATAATAATAATAATAATAATAATAATAATAATAATAATAATAATAATAATAATAATAATAATACGCTTGATTATTTGAAATTAGCTAAAACTTACGAAAGGATAAAATCATCAATTTAGATTTACTGATTTTTTAAAACTACTTTTATACGCCATAGGTTTCAATAAAACAAACAACATTTATTTTTGTAAATTTGAGAAAATCTTTTAAAATCAAGTTATATAAATGGTTAAATTTTAATTGGTTATCATAATAATAATCTATATTACATTAAGTTAATTAGAGAGGTGTAATATTTGACGTTGCTTCTGATAATTATTATACTATAAAAAATATTACAGGAAGCAAATAAAGTGTTTTTAATTGTTTGCTTGTGCAATGTTTCAAAAAAAAATATTTGTTTGGCTGTGCAAATGATATATTATCCTAGAATGGTAGATAAGATAATACCATTTCAAAATTGACCAAGTAGTTGAATTTGTCAAATAGTCATAATATTAAACTTGCATTCGGTGAAAATTATAATACCATTATTGTATTTGTATTAAAATTCATAAGAAAAAAAACATACAAGAATTGAATTATCTGTGTTAAAAATTGAATCATAATATCATTAAGTAATTTTGAATTAACGCATGCCGATTCATGTGTAATACAGGTGGAGTTTTATCGTACAAGAATACTTATATTGATATACACTAATATTTGTAAACATATATATATTCATTTGAGTACTTAACAAATAAATAAGTTTGTAATAGACTATACATCTCAAACACAAGATCGTGTACCAATAATACAATCACAAATCGTGTACCTATTATCCACGTGAGATATTAGATTATTGGGTGATATACTTTGTCGTATATTTGAGTTTATCTTTTATTTATTAGTTTATTTTTATATTTGAACTTATCATTTATTTGTTAGTTTATGTTTATCTTATTTTATTATTATATTATTTATTATTATTATTATTATTATTATTATTATTATTATTATTATTATTATTTATTCTTATTATAAATATTTTGCTCGATCATTATATAGGACAATTTTCTTTAAATTTGAGTTTATCCTTTGTTAGTTTATCTTTATCTTATTTTATTATTATATTAACCTTTATTCTTGTTATAAATAATTTATCTGATCAATGAATAACAAAATTTTCAGTTCACAAATCTCTACATGGTATCAGAGTGTACGATCATAAACACGCTTCTGCATAAAGAAATTCTAAAACACAAATCCTAGCCGAACACAAACCCTAGCCGAGCCGCGCCGTCATCACCGACGGCGGTGATGACGACGGCGGCTATCCCATCGACCAAGCGGCGCTCTACAACCGACTTTTACCATCAAAGAAAAGAAGGGAGGTTCATCAAGCCCTCACAAAACTTACCTTAGGACGCTGTCTACCTTCGTCCTAGGGCCCAAAACGAACCCTATGACGCTAGGACCCAAAAGGAACCCTATGACGCTAACCTACCTGCGCCCTAGGACCCAAAACGAAACCTATGACGCTAACTTACCTACGTCCTAGGGCCCAAAACGAAACCTATGACGCTAATCTATATGCGTCATAGAACCCTATGACGCTTATCAACATGCATCCTAGGGCCCAAAACAAACGCTATGCTACTAACATACCTGCGTCCTAAGGCCCAAAACGAACCCTATGACGCTAACCTACCTACGTCCTAGGGCCCAACCTACCAGCATCATATCAACGTCATATCAACATCCATCTATTGTTGAAACTTAGAGTTGTTGAATCATACCTCCAACATGAGGGGAAGTGTTAGATTATTGGGTCATAGAGCTCATATTTATTTGTTAGTTTATTTTTATCTTATTTTATTATTATCTTGTCATTTATTCTTGTTATAAATACTTTGTCCGATCAATAAATAAGATAAGCGTTCGGTTCACAAATCTATACAAAGTAATGCAATTAAGATCGTTATTCTTTTAAATCGAACATGTTTTTGAGGTTATCACTTACCATAAAAGAGATTTTCACAATACCTTATTCATATACGTATGTTATATGAATAAATACATATTGTACATTAAACTGTTTTTATTTAAAAAATGTTCACATCATACATCAAACAACCTTGTATGGTTTGATCTCTGAACAATAGTTTTACTTAATATGTAGATTTATATTTTTATGGAATCGTAATTGGACATTGCATCTTGTGATAACCGTGCAAGTTTGCAAAGAACATAGAATAAGCCTACTCGATAAATTAATCCGTTTTATTATATAACTAATTGATAATTGAGAAAAGAATTACCAATTTTATTGCTAGATGTAAAATCAATGTGAAATAATTTTCCTTGTTATCTCAATACTACATATTTTTTTTCTATTTTCCCTCGTTCTTGTTGGATCAATTTTCTTCAACATATGTGTGAAATAGCGATTCAATTTACACGGTTTGTGCAACTTCTTAGGGTAGCTTAAATTTTCTTGATTGTGTTTAGGCATATCGGACCGGTATGTTCGATTAACTTTTGACGACTCTAATTTATCACTATTTTTGTGCGGAATCATGAGAAAAAATAAAAGTCAAAAAATAAAAAAGACATATCAACAATTACAGTATCATTTGATGACTTAACATTTACCCAAGTTTATTTGAAGTACAAATAGTTTTAAAATAGTAATTAACAAAATTGTAGATAAATTGTCATCCAAAACGTTTGGACCAGACCGGTTCGATTCGTCTAACTCGAGTATCAATCTCCTTGGTAGATATTCACCATCAATTGCAGATAAATTTGGACGAAATTCCCCATCGACATCTAACTTGTTTAAAAGATTATATAAACTACATATTATCATCCGGTATTTGGAGGTGGAATGCATGTAAATTATTTGTTATTTTATGTGTAAAAGAATAAATTTCGGTTCACGTGTATTACTCGTTAAGTTACACAAGAAAAATATCTTGAATGAGAGAGGTTAGAGAGAATGGGATGGACGGACCGGAGTTGTGACTCCGGTGAGGATGGTTTTCCATCCCGCCACGAAAGTGTATGTTATGTAACAATAAACTATGGACTGAACTTTGGTTATATGTTTCACTATAACTACTAAGGTTTAATCACATATGCATGAGCATAATTTATGTTTGAAATGATTAAAGATAGTACGTAACATATGATTTGTTGGACTATGTTTTTTTAAGGATCCTTGCTATTAAACATATACAATATAACACATATAATCAGTGTCGGCTCTAATACCCGGGTATGTTGTGTGCCGTTAATAGGAGAATTCACCGAGGCTCGGAATATACCCACTGTTATAATGCTGATCAACATCGAATCGTAATCAAAATCTTATATTATGTTCAACATCTTTTTAAATGATATCATTCTAAATCCGGTTATTTTAGTTCAAAATCATTACGATCCGAATTTCAATGTAAAATCAAAAAGTATACGATTATCATCACAATTCAACTATCGATTTTATATAACCCTTGGAAATAAAATAATGCGTAAAAAAAAGCAAGCAGAACAAACAAGGATGAATAATTAACAGCCGAAATCATCTTAACTAAATAAACACGATACGAGGAGAAGGAACAATCGTATTTTGATTCACCGGAACTAAAATGAAGACTCAACAAGCGAAAAAATCATAAAAAATATTCAAACATAAGAAACTCACGACGAACATCAATGAAAAATGACTGAACAAGACCCACCCAGCTAAGCAATCAACGCAGCGGCGAAAACACCGGCGGCAACAGATCCGGCGACGGCGAAACGACTGTAGGCAGAAGATGCAGCGTTAGGTGAAGGAGCAGCTGCCGTAGTAGGTGCAGGCGAAGGTGCACGGCGGTGGTGGCCG
Source organism: Fagopyrum tataricum (assembly GCA_002319775.1). Taxonomy (NCBI): domain Eukaryota; kingdom Viridiplantae; phylum Streptophyta; class Magnoliopsida; order Caryophyllales; family Polygonaceae; genus Fagopyrum; species Fagopyrum tataricum. The sequence goes on from CM008281.1 coordinate 5,337,325, forward strand.
CCGCCGGATGGAGATGCAGGTGAAGAAGCCGGCGCCGGATTCGTCGCAGCGAAAGCGGAGGTGGCAATCATTGTCAACATCAAGAAAACGACGACGTTTGAGTTGGCCATTGAGGAACTGTGAGTAGCTGAGATTTCGAAGGTTTGTGGGGGTTTTGAGGGAGAATTTGTGTTCTTGTAATGTGTAGAATTTATTTTTATACGAGAAAAAAGATGAAGAATTTGATATTAATTGCAAAGATTTCGTGAGTAAAATGCATGAATGATGAATATAAATGGTTTATCTCCATGTTTAATGATTGAGATTTGGAATGATATTATTTGATTTCCTTTTGTTTAAAGTATATTATAGTTTGACAGGCAATCAATGTGTTCTTGTATGGAAGTAAATATGTAATGCATGAATATAGCCAAATAAAGCGTAGATGTAAACAGGCAAGTGATTTGTTTCCTTTTAATTGTCGAGAGTTGAAACCTGAATAATGTGTAAACTTTCCTAAATTGAATATTATAAAAATAAAAAATGTGACTGTCCTGTCTGTCTAACCATTGGGCCCAAAGAACAGGCCTTAGCCCAAATATTTGATGGCCCATTAGGCCCAACAAGCTGCATAAGCCGGAAGTTAGTCCATAAACTATGTACCAATGGTTTGGGTAATTGGGTCCGGTAAAATTACTCTACGTAGAATTTATGTTATAGCCCTAGGCTAGCTTACCTGATTTGCCTTTTTTTTTTTTGAAAAGGGAAAGTTGTTTGAAGCACTAGACGACACGCCGATTAATGGGTCGAAAGCTCGAAAAAGATCGGTAGACGAACTAACCGTTATGAAGAACAACATAAAAAGAAAAAGAAACACAGAAAATACATCATGAAATCCCGACAGCAAAGAAGTCTTCGAGAGAAAGTAGAATGAACTTGTCCAACGGAAGCGGTGAGCACAAAGTTCGTCTTCGAAGAGAGTACACAGGTCGGAAAGCCTGGGGAGCAATTGTGAACACCTCAGATTTTGGCTTGCAATAGAGTCTTCAGGAGTCGATCACAAATTCACGTCCCCTTCTAGACAAACCACCCAAGACGCCACCTAAAAATAACATCAAACTAAGAAGACGACATTGCAAAACACGGGATCTTGACATATAACAATGTGTAACTTTGATTGTTAAAATAAACTAGGTTTATAAGAATGTAATTGGTCATAAAAATTGTTGATTATAAAACTTGTAATAAGAATTGTTTTTATTTTATCTTGTATTTTTTTCGAGAGAGAAAAAAAAAAAGAGCCAAAATTGCTTCAATGCAACATCTTTTAGTTATTTGGACTTTGTAAACAACAAGTTATCATCTGCGTATAGAATATGGGAAACTAAAGGAGCTCTACGACAAATTTTAAGCCCAAAGAGGTGGCAGTCCACACCAACTTGAGAGATTAAACATGAAAGTACGTCAGCACACATAATATATAAGTAAGGGGACCTAAGATCACCTTGAGGAATTCCCGGGTGGGAGACACTTCTCCAACAATCCATCGCGAATTCGGTTTGGTTCGGTTCGGTTTCGGTTTTCGGTTCAGTTTCGGTTTTCGGTTCGGTTTCGGTTTCGGTTTCGGATGTCTACATCCGGCCATCTTTTGTTTCATATAATGAAAACACTCAGTGCAACTATAACATTGTCGGTGATTAGTCTACCATCCACGAAGGCCGATTGCTCCACATAAATAATAGATGGCATAAACGGTTTCAGTCGGATAGAAAAAAAAAAACTTTGTGATTTTCTTGTAAAGGACATTGCACAGATTAATGGGCCTGAACTCCTGCATGCAAGTCGAGGTGTCCACCTTTGGAACGAGAGTGATGATAGTCTTGTTTAGATCTCCGATGGCCACTCACTCCTCCACCATGACTGAATGAAAGCTACCACCTTGGTCACGATAATATCCCAAAATCAATGGAAAAGGTCTGCATGTAAACCGTCAATGTCAGGCGTCTTCCAAAGTTTCATACTCTTGACTATTTCTCATATCTCCTCTACAGACAGTTCACCTAGAAGAAAAGTGTTCATCTCGCCGGTGATCTTAGGTTGTAACACACCCACTACTTCCAGATTAGTAGCAATGTCACCACATGAATAAAAATCAAAGAAGTAATCAATAACCACATTCTCAATGTCCACCTCATCCTCATTCCAATGCTCGTGTTTGTCCTTAATTCTTGCAACATGATTCTTGCGTTTTCTTTCGGTTACTTTATGATGGAAATAGGAGGTATTTCTATCTCCATCTTTGAGTTCGGAAATTCTCGATCTCATATATCAGTAGGTCTCTTCTTCCTTGCGTAACTGGTCAAGAAGTTTTGCAATTTTTTTTGATCATCCATACGTTAACATTTTGAACTGAAATATCGTTGAGCATAATCTTTAAAAAAAAAGACTAAAAACGCCATCATAAACACTGTCAAACAGGCAACGTCATCTTGCATATTGAAGATGAGTAGGAAAGAAGTGAACATCAGATGATCAAGAAAACTGAGTGAACAAAGAAATTTATTCCTATAAACTTGTCACTCTTATGTTACTACAGGAAGTATTGATTCAGAAAGCTTCAAGACTTCTTCTACAATTAAGAAACAACCAGACCCTTAGCCTCTATATTGCTCTCATCACGGCTTACATTTCGTTTCGAAATGAATGACAGTAACAAGTTTTGATTAAATCAAAATAACAAAACTACATGTACCAGTAAACTGTGAGTAAGAATTGAACTGAATCTTCAAAATCGAAATCACAAAACTACGTGTATCAGTAAACTCTTGAGTAAGAATTGAACTGAATCTCCATCAAAACACAATGTAGCTAAATATCAGCTAAGAAGCTGCTTTGCTGTATCAGGATTGTTCTTCTTTGTTCGGATTTTCGTTCACATTGACGTTACTGCTAGTTGTATCACGGCGAATTGGTAGACCATAGACATGGCCCATTTTGGCTCTCTTTGTTTCGAGGTATCTCTTGTTCTCTTTTGTTATCGGGGTTATCAGAGGCACGCGACCAGATATGGCAAGGCCATAGCCCTTAAGACCAATGTATTTGGCAGGGTTGTTTGTCATTAGCTTCATTGTTCGAACACCCAAATCTCTAAGAATCTGAAAATTAACCAACAAGCAATTGATCAGTTTGTTGCATAAATGAGAAATGGAATTTTCCTTTGATGTCTAGGTGCCGGAATATTAATCAAACATGTATCTCATCCAGTCAAACAGTACCTAATGCTTTGATTTTGTTTTACAAGGACACATTCAATTGCACTGTACCCAGTAGCCACTACTGGTAGATTTCCTAAACTACTTCAAAATCTGAACTTGAGATCCAATCAACTAGTATTGATTCAGACTAATAAACCGAATATCTGATCAGAAAAAATCCGAAATACAATTGATGATCTAAATCTGATCAGGGTTTTTTCCCGGATCATCGGATACAAATCGAGATTTTGTAAAAATAAGCAGATCGGATATCCGGTCATTCTGATTGGATATGTCCAACTGATATCCAGCATATCGGCTGAAATAGCCTATTTTAAAACAGGAGTTCGGATATCCGATCCGGGAAACTGGATATCCGGATAGTCGGATTGATCCGGTTGCACAGCCTAGATCTACCCAACCTGATTGAAACTCTGCCTACATGCATCACAAATCAAAGCATTGTATATGGCATAACTTCATGGAAATAGAGGGTTGAAAAGGAACAGGGTAATTCGGATTTTTCATTTCTTGAGAGAAACATTACCTGGGCACCAATGCCATACTCTCTTGAGTCAACAGGCAACCCGAGTTCTTCATTGGCTTCTACAGTGTCTCGTCCAGCATCCTGCAATTTATAAGCACGGAGCTTGTGGCCCAAACCGATTCCCCTGCCTTCATGCCCACGAAGATACACCAATACTCCTTTACCCGCAGCCTCTATTTGCTTCATTGCAAGGGCCAGCTGATTTCCACAGTCACATCTGGCTGAACCAAATATGTCCCCTGTAAGACACTCGGAATGAACCCTTACCAGGATATCTTGGCCATCCCCCATCTCACCCTATTCATTCGAAAAAACCATTATTAGAAATGAAGGGAATAAAATCCATATAAAAAATATGTGACAAGATTGAATACTGGATGCAAAAATCTTCCCCATGTTTACGTCTTTTATGATCAATGAGTTTCATTTGGAACCAGTATAACATTATAAGCCAGAGCATATATTTATGGTAATCAGATTGTCCCCACTTTGGAAAAAAGTAAACTTCTTAAACTTTGACATTTTATCAAGCATGAAGAAATCATCATTGAGCCAACATTAAGGACTTCTAGGGATTGAAATTCATAGCTAGACAAGAGACAATACATTTTTGCCCGAAATGGATTGCAAGCAATTCACACCGAACCGACGCTCGACATTCATCCAATAATTACAGCACTATCCAATTGGACAAACTCACATCTAACAAGTAACAACTAATTTTTGTCAGATTTGATTTTTAAAACAAAAGAAGTTAATTTCAAGAATAAGGCATGATGAAGTAGAGGCCCCTGCAGATAACAAAAAGTTTCAACAAATTTTGAATTTGGGTCTCAAACCACCATATATATTATAAACCATGTTTGTAATTATAAGAAAACTAGATAGAAATTCATAGACCTCACCTTGACCATTGCAATGTGCTCCATTCCATCCAAGACAGATCTGTAGCAGTGTGCTGTAAATGGACCCCACATTGTAGGTATCCGAGCAGCAGAAGCCAACTCCACTAATTTCTCTCTCTTTCTCCGATACCTAAAAAAGATAAATATAATAAGACATTTTCTTGTTTTCGCGCTTCGAAATCTGAAATGTTGTATAGGTGTCGGTGATGAATTCCATATATCCACCCACAGTACCGTCCAAACATCAATGACACGCAAAGAAACATATACTTTGAATAAATGGCATTTAAATAGAAGATTCTAGTGTTCTTTCCTATGGTTTTGGTAGATATCACATTTTAGTGTCAAAGTGTTTTTTCCTATAGTTTTGGCAGATATCACATTTTAGTGTCAAGGGAGTGAATACTCAACTATATCCGAAGACTGTGTACTCAAAAGAAGCTGCCCTAGAGGCCATCACGATCTCTATTTATTACGTAATTCATGTTGAATGCCTCAGAAATATCTTTTTTATTTTATTTTTGGCCTCACGGTAGTTCTTGGACATACGAACCTTGCTAACTAAGTACATAATTTTAAATTAGTTTCTGAATGATGCAACCATTTTCAGCAAAGAATCCGAACCATGAAACAACTCACTGCCCCAGTTTTGCTCTCAAAATAGTATTTGAATACATCTTCTAAGACTATTAGCAGGCAGAGCATGATGACTTACCGTATAAGATCAGCAATTGATATGATTTTCAGATTCTCCTTTTGGGCAAATTCGCGGAGCCTTGGTAACCTAGCCATTGATCCATCTTCATCAACAATCTCACATAGGACTGCAACAGGGTCTAACCCTGCTAACACTGCAAGATCCACCGAGGCTTCTGTATGTCCAGCTCTTTTAAGAACACCTCCATCTCTATACTTCAACGGAAAAATATGCCCTGGCCGATTGAAGTCGTCAGCTTTAGAGTCTTTGGACGCAAGAGCACGAATAGTAACTGCTCTATCAGAAGCTGATACCCCAGTTGATGTACCATGTTTAGCATCCTAATAAAAGCGGTACAAAACAAATGTTACAGCAAATTGTGCAAGCATGACAATGGAATAACCAATTAATTATCACACTTCTGAAAATTTAATCCCACTGGCACTAGAGAAAGACAAGTTAAAGTCCAGATATGATCACTGTATTTCTCATATAGCTCAGTAATTTCAAATTCAAAAGAAATTAGTCACCCATTTATCAGCACTATGAGTACTCACCACTGATACTGTAAATGCAGTACGGAGTTTCTCCTCATTATCTCTACTGTTTACCATCTGAGGAAGCTGCAATCGTTCTAAGTCTTCCTCTTTCATACTCACACAGACGATACCAGTACCATGCTTCACAATGAAAGCCATAGCTTCAGGTGTTGCCAGTTCTGCAGCCATAATGAGATCACCTTCATTTTCCCTATCTTCATCATCCACGACAACCACCATCTAAGCCAACCGAAAAAAAATCAATCTTATATTCTCAACACTGCATTTTCCATAATTTTCAACCAAGGAGTACACTGATATTACAACTTCAGCTTCTTAAAGACAACTGACCTTTCCCTGCCTAACATCTTCGATTGCCTCTGGGATGGAAGCAAACCCTTGTGTTGGAGTATCCGAGTCAAATTCAATACTATCTTCAGGAAACCCAAAAGACGTAAGGGCTGTATCTGCAGACAGTGCTCCAAATGCTACAGAATCAAGCTGTGGTTCAACCCCAACTGTTTGGCCGTTGCTATTAGAGTATGATAGGAGGTCACCTTCCCCGGAAACAACAGCAGCTTTTGCTTTGAATTCACCTTTTATATTGTTGAAATATGTTTTTGGTAGATATGTCGTGGCTAAGCTGGATGCAGAACTCAAGGAAAGGAGTGGATTCACCGCACGTGATCTAGTGGTTATATCACAGTGCTTGCTTGCTCTACAGAAAATGAATGATGGCATTAATCCTTTCAAATCCACAATAACCTAATCTTATGATTCTTGCAAAGTTCACTGTTGAATAGCAATAGAAAAAGGCTACCAACAATCTAATTAACTTATAAAAAGCTTAGAAAAAGATAGAATCAGGCATGGCTACTAATAGAGTCACAAAATAACTCAACACCTGCACATACATGTACTAAAAACTAAGCACTGTCATTCACAGCATAAATTTTGAAATTTGCACACAATGGGAACTTTTTGTCATACGAAGTTTAGTGGTTAACATATCTGAAAAAATTGCACTAGAAAATAACCATAATAACTGCTACAACTTTTGATCATACAAACATAAGGCCAGAAGTGTTCCGTTAGATAATAGTGAATGCTTTTTCAACAAGAAACCATATATGTACGTTTTAGGACCGTTGCCAGTGTCTTGGACGACTTCAATCATCAAAACGTCGAGATTTCTTCCTACTACATTCTGCAAACTCCTAAAGCATTATCATCTACGGAAAACATCCTTCAGGCACAACAGGTAACATGTTCTTTAAAATCAAACACACAACTAATTACAGAAACATAAATGCCCAATTCGAAGACAGTTAAGAAGATGTAACAAAGATGCAAATGCATAGTACAAACACATGGTTGTTAGAAAACAAGCTAGTGCAAACTCATAGAAAGACACACAATTGAGCTGCAAGGATCAACCGAAGAAGGAAAGCAACCTAATAATACCTACAATTAGAATTTACTTCTGAAAAATTTTATTCTCAACCCTTCTCCGTCAGATGCAATTCAAGTAGGAACTAGGAACCAATTCTCTTTTGTTGAATAGATACCTCATCCAAGTGAAAGCCTTTAGACTGCATGAGGTGCGTGGTTTACAAGGCGATATAAACTTTGTTACTACTGTACCCTGACATACCAACTATTTTTACTAGATCTTACAGACTACAATCCAAGCCTTGAATTCTGATAACTTCAATGGAAATCGAAGTAAAGAAGATGCAATTTTGTAAAAATAAACAGAAACCAAATATACAATTCCAACCTTAACATGCAAGTTCTGTTCAAATTAACAGAAACCCAGATCAGATCAACCGCTAACAGATTGAATAAAAGCTGAATTTGAAAAAGAAAAAAAGGGATTGAAGGATTCGCAAACAATACCTAGCAGGAGGAGAAGAAACAGAGGCGGGATCCAAATGAGTTAGCGTGATAGGTGAACGGCAAGAGAAGTGGATTGAAGCCATGGTTTGGTATTATTGGAAGCTCAAAGCCGATTGATTTTGTGGTTAGTCTTCTCTCTTGCCCCGGTTGCCTTTTATTACTGGATTGCTGGGTTGAAGAAGAAAAGAGGATTGAAGAAGCAACGGGGAAATGAAACGAACCTAACACAGTAGATCGCCAGCCGTTGGTGACTTCAGAGCATGCGTATCTCGCCAATCACCATCAACCCTCAACCTTGTGTTAGGATATACTTTATTATTAACTTCTACGATTATGAATTGATTTCTTCATTCCTCTTACAATTTCTTCCACCACTTTCCACACAAATCGCCTATATATTACCATGTTTAGGGATGTGTTTCACAATAACAAAAATTAAATCAATAAAATAACTTCACTAGGCGGGATATATATTTTTTATTTGGAAAATTCTTGGAATAGTTAGATTTGGCGTGTTTCGGTCCGTGGTTATATGTTGTCTAAATAGTTTTTAAATGTCAAACGTTCCTTGAAGTCTCGTCATTCTCTCGGGGTTCGGTTATTGGTGTACCGTACCTGTTTCCGTTCGTACTTGACTCTTTTTCACCTGCTTCATCCTTACGGGATCTTCCTTCATAATTTGGATTGGTCCATTGTTGCACTCCTTCAACTTCAATATTTTAGTTTGAGTTGTTCTCTTGACAATTGTTTTTGTTTATCGAATTCTTTCGGTCTCTCGTTTACCGTTATTTTATGATGATCGAATCTCTTACTTTGTTTTTCTAAAAAAAAATTCTCGAAAATGAAAATCGACAAAATAAATATATAAATGAAAATTTGAGCTTATGCTCATTTTCTTATAATCTTGGTAAAGTGGAATATTGTCAAGTCATTTGGTTAAAGAAATAACCATAACTAATATGAACAGTTTAGTTATAGAATAAAGTAGTCCAAATCATGGAAATTGTAAAATAATGTTGAAGTTATTGTATATTTACCAATAATCGAAAGTGTAAGTTTCCGGGGAAAAAAATTGGAATGGTGCTTCTGGATGAAAGTAAATTGTGTGACCAAAAGAATGATGGGATGCGCACAATCGATAGCAAACAAATATATTATTATTATTGAAAATAATCTCATTATGAGTTTTTCAATTGTGGTAGGCAAATGTAGCGAGATTCAATCTTTTAACTTGATGACTAAAAACATTGTGTTCGAGCTCTACAAGCAAAGTCGGTCATACTAACGTCCTATCCCGAGCAAGGGTATCATTCTGATGGTGCTTCTGATGATGAAAATAAAGCGTTTAACCAAAAGAATGATGTGGTTTAGCATCACATTTAATATTATTGAAGATACACTAATTATGAGTTTTCTATGTGTAGTACGCATCATGGATTAATATGGGATATACAAAAAGGTCATCTCAAATCCATCAATTAGGTTAGATATCTCCTTTTCCAGCATTTTACGAAGCTTTCGGCGAAACTTTGTACATTGGGTCGTATGATGGCTCATTCTATTATTCAATACATTTCATTCCTTGCTTATTCTAAGGTATTTGTGAGTAACCTCTCTCTGTTTTAGGGTCTCATGATCTTGACATGCTTGATATATGATATTGCGTCATTCTATGCATATGCATGTATTGCTTGTATGTCTATGAACAATGTTAGTATCGATCATACTATATATTCTACAAAGGGTGACCTTAACTTGAAGTGACAATAGAGTTCTCACATCGCCAACTGTATTGAGTACGCAATGTGTCGTGTGAAGTGATGAATTGCCAACTGTATTGAGTACGGAGTGACAATCATGGTGACATCATCGATATACTACAAGCTACGACCTAACCACGAAGTGACAATCAACGAAGTTGTCTTTACATAACTCTAGCATTCTTGTGATATTGTGGAATTGCCTCTTGAGATCTATTACGTGTATGTTGTGGTGATTTGGGTCTTGTAATGCTATAGCTATCTATTGGTCGACCTTTATTATCTTCAAATTTGACTTCAAATCTTATAAAGATCCAACATATATCCCTCTTCTTTGTCTTTACCAATAAACTGGTTTACAAGCCGGTCGGGACAATTTCCAAGGGACCCGTTGGATGACCTACCATATCTCAATATAGGGTTTTACTCCGATTCTCTCTGGTTATTCTCTTACTATCCTCAGGGTGTTTTGATAAAGTTCTAACTTGGTCGAACTCCCACCCATTGGACGACCGCCCTCTCTGCCTGTAATCTTTTATATAGGAGCCTGAGAGAATCACTCATATCCACCCATTGCTACAAGAAAAGGTCAGCATGAGGAGTGTGAGGGAGATGAAAACGTTGTGAGGGAGAAGAGGGTAGTGTGCTCCTGTGGTGTGCAACTTGATAGATTTATGGTGGAGATAGAACCACCAATGTATTGATAATATAATGACCCTATATATAGAGATTACAAGAGAATTAAAGGAAACCAATAAAGATTATCGGGATAAAATCAAATTCAAACTAACCTAATATATAAAGATAATTTATCTAAATAGAATATACGATATCCTTCAATACAACTAAAGACATGAAAACGCTGCCACCACTCAGATCCAAGAGAAGAAGCGACTGAAGTAAGGGCAGAGAAGAAGTTGATGTGCTTGCGGTTGATGTGTATAGAAAGGGAAAAGGGGAGGTTTTGCGTTGCAAAAGGAGGGCAGTTGATGTTGGTCCTTGAAAGTGGGAGATGGGGCTCGTTGACAGCATGAGGAGTGTAAGGGAGAAGAGGGTACGGTTGGCAGCCTCCAAGACTATTGCTGGGTTATCTGTTGAGATGAAATATCTTTATCAATCCAATTAGAAGGACCAAAACAGGCCCAAGAAGGATTAGGCCCAAGAGGCCCAAGAAGGTGTGTCTTCGGTGTGTGGCAGGGTACTAGTATAGAATCGGCCCAAAGGTCTAATGTTATACGATCAATCCCGGTTACGAGTATTAGAGCTTCAACCTAATAATCCGGTTGTTCGGTTAAACCTGATAACGCGAGTAGCGTTTTCAAGAATTAAAATTTTCGGGTATGTGCTTGTTAACGGAGGACATGTTGTTTCACTGAAGAATGATCACCGACAAGAATTACTTTACACGAGTAGCAAGATATGGTTGCGATTGGATTAATATACTCTATATTGTATACCTGATGAAATTTTATAGTTGTACTTAGTTTTTTTTGTCAATTTTGACTTAAACTTATGTTGTTTTCGTGATTTCATCAGGTTTATGAACAAGAGTTAGGAGAAAGAAGACATATGTGGTACATTATATTGTTTCCTGAATACATAGATCAATCACCAACATAATAGAGATTTATTGTTGATTTGAAAATGGTCTTATTATGTTGTGTTTGTAGATCAATGAAAGATCGTCAATCTCTGGCAAGATTAAGGATTGACTTAATATACTGAAAGTGAAGCCTGAGAAACCTGTTGTGGAATCTAATGGTTTGGAGACATTGTCGTGAAAACTTTAGTAAAAAACTATAGAAAATGATGGGCTTAAGAAAATAGTGGAAGCTACTTTGCTCATCTCGTAATAGAGAGAGCATGGATGATGTGATGTGGGCGTTGTGTGCAAGTGACAGGCAACAACTGGAGATTGTAAGGGAGTAGAGACAAGATGAAAGCTGCGAGCCTCGTTGAACTGATGGAAAAACTTGAAATGGTGGACGTGGAGGTTGAAGGATGAGTCGTATTGGTGTTTAGCTAATTTTATGCTTAAGCTGATTATGCTTACTGTTAGATTGTGTGGCATATACATAGCAATATGATGATGATAACGACGACGACGATCATAATGATGAATACTATGATGTTTTTGGTCAAGATTGCACTAAATTGTTGCTGATGGTTTAGCTCCCAAAAGTGGTTGGGGAATCAACTTTCGGACACATTCTTGAAAACTAAGTCAATGATTTTTATAATAATTTTGATATTAACAAACATAAGAAAACGCGTAAAGAACATGTATAAGTATATATATGTAACATAACATATAAATTTAAAAGCGAGAATCATAGATATGGCACATTTTTGTTCTCTTAATTGTACAATTGTACGTATTTAACTTCTCTGTAGTTTAGGTATGCTCTTCCTTTTTCGGGTTGCCATTGAACATACGTTAAGTTTCACTAACTACACATTGATCATAGACGTGACCCATTTTCGTTCTCTTCGCTTCAAGGTATCTCTTGTTCTCCTTCGTTATCGGTGTTACCATAGGCACCCGACCCGTTATAGCAAGTCCAAATCCTTTGAGGCCATTGTACTTGGTAGGGTTGTTTGTCATCAGCTTCACCGTTCGAACACCTAAATCTCTAAGAATCTGCAATTGTCAACGAAAAAAATTCTATAAATCAAGATATACAAAGTACAGTCTTTTTACTCCAATATAACTTTATCGAATTTATATGTTGAACCCTAAAAAAATATGCGTTCAATTTAGTATTATATATGAACCCTAAAAGTTTGAGATATCATACATGAGCTCCAATGTCATACTCTCTTGAGTCAACGGGTAAACCAAGATCTTCATTGGCTTCAACGGTATCACGTCCGGCATCTTGCAAGTTATAAGCTTCAAGCTTGTGGCCTAAACCGATTCCCCTACCTTCTTGTCCTCGAAGATAGACCAATACTCCTTTACCTTCTGCTTCTATTTGTTTCATTGCGAGGGCAAGTTGGTTGCCACAATCACATCTTCTTGAACCAAATATATCCCCCGTAAAACATTCGGAGTGAACCCTTACTAGGATATCTTCACCGTCTTTTACGTCGCCCTAAATTATGGGATAATTTTATACATAGAGTAAAAAAAAATCAAATAGTAATCTAAGTTAAAGATGACATTTTTCATGATAAATAAGTTGCAAAACTTGAAAAACGTCATTTATATTTAGGAGAAAAGGCTAAAATTTGAGAAAGCCTGACATCAAATATAACAATTTTCTTTCACAATAATTGTAGCTAAATTTATACTCCATTTACTTCAAAATTATTATAGTTTCCGATAAATTAAAAGATAGAAAAAATATTTGATAAATTTTTTTAAAAATCATACGAGATAAGTTAAAATAATAAGGATTTCAGAAATGCAGGGAATATATAGTAAAATATATATCCATTAAATAATTAAATCACCTTAACCATTGCAATGTGCTCCAAGCCATCAGAAATCGACTTGTAACAGTGTGCTGTAAATTGCCCCCATACTGAAGGAATCCTTGCAGCAGAAATGTGGTTCACTGATACTTCTCTCTTTCTCCGGTACCTGTAACCAATAATCATAATTTCATTTAATAAAATTTTCATTTTGATCTGAATTTTTTTTATTAATGTTAATATAAAAATATAAAATGATTTAGACAAAATCGTTTTAAATAATCGCCTTATAAAACAATATTGTCAAATTAAACCACTTATACTCGATTTATTTTTGACTAAATTGGGTACGTATCTAATCCCATCAAATACAAATTTTAGAATTTAGAATTTATTCTAGTATAAAAATTATTAAGAATTATTTATCCTCTTTTTCACTATTTTTTTTTCCTCTTAGTAAAAAGGGAAATATAACTACCTAAAAAGGGACAATCAACAACTTAATTTAATTATTGAAGGCATCCAATTTTATCTTCATTTTTCTGATCAATTATACTAGTTTGGTCAAAATATATCCATTATAGTTGATTATTCAAATTACAGTTTATAAAAGATTAAAAAAATCAAATGTTTGTATTACAAAAATTAATGTAAATTTTATTAAATGATTAAGTATAATAAAAGTCTTATAAAAATATAAAGATAATTTATTTTTAAGATGGTGATATCTTGGAATAAATTAACTCTCTTTAAAATTTTCAAATGGTCTTTATAAGTAGATTGAGCTATTACGTGAAATTATTTACAACGTCAATGCTAATATATTGTTTTCAGATAAATGGACTTATGTGTTGGATTCAACTTCAATACTTATTAGTCTACCAGAATTTTCAATTTGAAGATGACTTACCGTACAAGATCGGCAATGGATATGATCTTCAAGTTCTCCTCTCTTGCAAATTCGCGGAGTCTCGGCAACCTAGCCATGGAACCATCTTGATCAACAATCTCGCATAAAACCGCGACTGGACTAAGACCAGCCAACACAGAAAGATCCAATGAAGCTTCAGTATGTCCAGGTCTTGTAAGAACACCTCCTTCTCTGTACCTCAATGGAAAAATGTGTCCTGGACGATTAAAGTCTTCTACTTTAGAGTTTGGAGATGCAAGTGCCCTGATAGTTGCTGCTCTATCTGAAGCTGATACACCAGTTGTTGTACCATGTTTTCCATCCTATTTAACCAAAGTAATGGTAACAAAATATAAGCTTGAACCCATTTAATGTAACAAAATAAATTTGAATAGTTATTTCATGTAAGAAAATGAAATCTCACCACTGTGACAGTAAATGCAGTACGATGTTTATCTTCATTATCCTTACTGTTAACCATCTGAGGAAGCTGAAGCCTTTGCAATTGATCGTCCTTCATACTCACACAAATGATTCCAGTTCCATGCTTCACAATGAAGGCCATGGCTTCTGGTGTTGCCATTTCTGCAGCCATTATCAAATCTCCTTCGTTTTCTCTATTTTCGTCGTCTACAACAAGTACCATCTGATATAATATAAAAGGGTCGTGTTAGTTACACTGACAAAGATTTACATATACAGCTAAACCCTAAACCTTTTGTCCTTTAGGTTATTTTCTCTTATATTTTAGATGCATTTAGTCGTACATTGAGTAAATAATATGAGAGTTTATTTGAGCTTAAAAACCTAAAATATAACCTTCTCCACAAGACTGACTATATGAAGTTATATTTTGAATATGACTTTTTAGAGAAAATAAATCCCAAAAAAATCCACAGCTAAACATCAATCCCTAGATTATATAAAAACCTCATATTAAAAAAACGAAAATAACCTACGACTTCAAATAATCTCATTTAGATTTAGATTGGAACTCCGAAAATAAACCCACCTACCACTAAACATTCCCTAAGTATCCAATTTAATGGTACAAAATCTGAATTGGGTGTAACGGTCCAGATCGGTCTAAAATTTTTGTTCGGGCTGAGTTTGAACAACTCTAAACAAATAGGGGAAATGGATAAAATTTGAGAAAAGTGAGTTCTTTAGTGTAATTTACCTTTCCTTGGCGAATATCTTCAAGGGCTTCTTCTATGGAAGAAAAGCCTTTTGTAGGAGTATCCAAATCACATTCATCATCTTCAGGAAACCCTAAAAATGTAGAGACTTTATCCAGAACAATTGCAGCTCTTTCACTCTTGATTTTGTGATAATTAGATGTTCTTGATAGATTTGGCATGGCTAAATTTGATGTGCAACCCATGGTAAAGAGTGGCTTCATAGTCCACATGCTAGTAGATATGTCCTTGTATGCCCTGAACAAAACTTTCGGTTATCCAGGAATGAAAACGTAAACAAAATGACATCGAGCGTAAAATAGGATAAAATTGGTGATCCGAGTCCGATTCAATTTGGAAATATTTTTTGAAACACCACTAGATACGGATCGAGATTTTAAGGATAAAAAAAAAGACAGATAAGATCTATCCAATTAGTCTAGATACAAATACTCGGAACGAATATCCGGATCGAATCCCGAAAACAAACATCCGACCGGATAAAAAAAAGTATTGGATATTAACTACTCTCGAATCAAATTCTGATTAAACTTTTATAAAATTATAGAATCGAATATCCGAAAATATCCGACCACTTTCTACCAGGTCAAAATGACGTAATCCCACGACATTGTTTTTCTACGTATGTGGGTTAGAAAATGATCTAATCAAGAAATCAAACTGAAGAATGAACCGGGTTTGAAGATTTAGTAATACCTAACAGAAGGAGAACGACAAGAGAAGTTGATTGAAGCTGCCATCGTAGTGCTGCTGATTGATTTGCTGCGATCTGCCTTCTCTCCTCCAACACGTTGTTCCTCTTTTATAGGTGATGATGCTACGTAGAACAATAAAATAAGAAAATTAAAATAATCTTTAAAAATTAGCCTAACGAACAAGCTCATTTCCAAGCCGTTAGCGGTGGGTGATGTCATTACTGACATTTTATTGTTATTTAAATTATAACTAATAATGAAATATATTATTTAAATGACAGATAATATCATGGTGTAGTCTAGAATGTAATATTATTTTATATACCTTATATTATCTCATGTCCATTTTTATAATTATAAACAAATTAAAAGCCGACAAATTTGATTTTTTATAATACTTTTTCCAAAGATTTTTGTAAAATGAGCTGAAGCAATTTAATAAAATATATTTCGTCGATTGATTCAATCGATATTGTTTTTTATTATATACGTTTTCAATGATATATATTTCATATCATTTTAAGCGAAGTATCCTTATTATAATTAGTTATTTAATTTAATATTTTTCTATAAAAATCTTAGTTAATTGATGGGTTGAAAAAAAATCTGAAAATATATTAGACTCGCAGCTTACAGAGTGTTGATGTAGGACATTTTTCCTCACATCTCAACACTCCGATCCCCTCAAGATTTAACTATATGAATTAGCTAAATTTGACATAAATCAAGCATCTCAATCTCTTTATATCTTTCCTACAATTTTTTCGACGGATTTCTCATCACGTTCTCTTCTTAGCGAATCCCGAAGTCAGAAAGTAAGGCCCGGACCATACATGCTCTGATACCATGTTAATTTTATCTTTTATATGTCCCCAGGACCTTAGACGTGGAAGACACACGTCCAGTGAGTCACAACATAAACATATGAGGGTCCATCTTAAAATCAATTGACAATGAGAGGAGTTACTCGTGAACTTGGATATTAGGTTCACAACTTATTGTATTATCGATGTATGACATTTTATCCTTTACATCTCAACATATATTAAATATTTGGTATAATAAGAATATTTTGGTCAATATGGTCTACAAAATAACGAAAAACAATATATACCGTTAATTCGATGAAATATATTTTATAAGATCCAAAAGATAGTTTTGTACAAAAAAAATAAAATAAAAATTGTAATGCATATATTAAAGTTTATTACTTTTTTTAAAAAGATTTTCAGTTTGGATTAAAGGAATTAACTTTAATATGTAAGACCGAATATTAGTAAAGGGGTGAAGACCAAGTGTTGAATCATGCCGCAGCTGAAAGACCTCTATGAATCATGCCACACTAGGAAAACCTCCTTGAATCATGCCACTCTACATCGTACATGTGTATGCCTATATATACACATGTGTATTACACCATTTGATGTGAATTTAGGAGGAGAAACCACAGCAAGTTGAACGGATCCGGTGACTAGCTTCAAGTTGAGACGCTGGAACCGCGCGAGTTCGGTGTTAAACATTCGTTTTTCGATCCTGTGTTAAGAAAACCTCAAAATTCGGATCAAAAATACCTTTTGAGTTTCGATAATACGACAGTTGATTGGTTTGTTGTAGGAATTACTTATGAGTTAAATTAAGGTTTTATTTCTTATCCATTTGATTGGGAATTGAAAAACTGAAAAATATGGATCCTATATATCTTAAACTATAAAAAGGAAAGAGATTAACGATGGTGCGATGGTCTCATAGTTTTTTGTGTTGAAACTTATTTGTAGTCTCTACATTTGAGCTGCTTACTATGGTGAATCGTAATAATTTATTCATTGAGATTTCTCCGGCGCTCCTTCTTCCCTTGCAAACAGCTTCGAGTTCTCTTCTTCTCCACGCTGCAGGAGAGCTGCGGTTTCTCCATCTCCCTCCACCGCTGGTGCCAACGTCGAGTTGTTCTCCTCTCCCTCTTCCTCGTCTGTAGTGATCGGCGCTTGAATCAAGATCCTTACCGGCGAGCCAGGACAGAGCCGTCATCTCTCGAGTCCACCATCCTCCTGGATCGGGTAGCAAGGACGGCGCGGGTCCGTACGGCTGACCGGACCTCCTTTCGTCTCTTGCCATCTCTTCGCCTACGTGGTGAGACCTTACTCCGTCTACCATCGCATTTCCTGACACACCGGGCTCTAAGGGTGTTCTTCTTCCTCCCGGAAGAGCTTTGTCGAGCTAAGCCTTCCACGGGCCAACAGCGAACATTCGATCTCCTTGGTGCAACAAGCGAAAAGAGGTAGGTGCCATCTCTCTCTGTTGAAGTTGACGTTGCCTGCACTTAATTGATGGAGTAGAAGATAGGATGCAGATAGTGGGAATCGAACCCTAGTCTCTAGGTTCCGGAGTTTGTTCTAGTTTTTATTTCATTCGTGACCTGTGGGAATTGAACTAATGACCTTGTGATGCCATGATAGTCATTTTGGAGGCATGTTTCCGGACCTTAGAATAATCGGTTACCGTTGAATTTTTTTTATATGTTATAGAAGGAAGTACTTAGTTTATTGTATTAAAATTTGAGAATGATCCAACGGTTAGACTTGGACTTATGATGTGTAAAGTAGGGTATAACTGCAGTTTTGAAAATATTTAAGAAATTTAGCTGTGTTGGTTTTAAGTGTTCATGTAGACAACTTTAGATTTTTGTGTGGATTTTAGGGATAAGTATTTTTGGTTTTTGATCATCTTAGCTAGGAGTAGACATGGCATATAGTACGCTTAAGAATTTTCTCAGAATTTTTGGAATTTAGTAAGAAGTACTTTTGATAGTCTAAAGTAGGACACTCGATGTATTTTCAGAAAAAAGCTCTTTTAAGGTTTTGGACATAAATAGTAAGTTTGAGCAAACCCTCAAACCCAATATAATACTTTTAGGATTTTGAGATATTGTGGGACTATAGTAAGGGTCGTTTTGGATCTTTTCGGGATTTTAGGAAAGATAGGGACATTTTGTTAATTTTCATAAAAGTTAGGGTTATTTATTCCTTCTCTATAAGAACCTCGTAGATAGTCTAGAACCCTTCTATAAGCTTCATATATATATATGATAGAATTATGTTGTTAAGACATCTCCCGTCTTGATCAGGTTGTTGAGATCATTTAAGTACGGATCAAGATTTAGCGAGTTTGGATATCGGGCCAGTGCAGGTAAGTCTTACAGACTTGCTTAGTTAATCATTTATGTATGGGTGTATTACTGTAGTGGCCGGTGTGTGTTGGGTGTTTTATAATTACAACTTGAGTAGGATAACGTTATGAGATAAGTGATCCAAGTGTATGAGAACGGGTCGTGTGGCATCACTGCTCAGCGGCTGACAGGTGATTGGAGAGGTTTTGCGACCTGTCCATACCGGTATAAGGTGAGATGCATCGGATCCAGTCCGGTTGGTTTACGAGGACAGAGTTGAAGGTCGGGAGACCTTCGTGTCACACGATAAGTTGAATTAATAGAAGTGAATCATATAATTGAAGATAATAATATGATTGAGTCTGATCATGTTGTTTTTTAATTTCCGCATTGTGTGTATTTGTGTTATTTAATACTAACTAATATATAGAATTGTAGCTAACGGTGTATACCGTCGTTGATAAACCTTGCAGGGTAATCATTTGTTGATGGATCCGGAGAGAGGTGGTCAGTCGGGTTTTCGTACAAGTCGTTTTTGGGGTTTTGATATTCTTTTAGTGATGAGATTCGTTTCATTTTCTTTTAGATTCTGTCACGTTTCTTTTGATGACAGATTGTCGTTCTTTTCTTTCATGACATTTTACATATTAAAGGTTTTATTCGGCTTCTTTATTTGTGCCGTGTTGTAAGATCCAGTAAAGTTGTTTTCAAACTAGGGTCGGGACCCATTGTGAGGTCCTAACCCATAGCTACCCGAGTTTCTAAAATTTGGGGTATTACAACATGGTATCAGAACTTAGGTTGATAACAATGGCAATCACAATCTACTAAAGGGCCGAATAAATAAATAAACAGAACCCGAAAGGGGTCTAAGTTTTCAAAATGAATTTGGCTTCAAACTTCATGCATAGTCGGGTTGGAATAGTAAGTACGGAAACCACCATTACTTTCCTCGGATCTCAGCATCGTAGTATGGAACAATTATTACAGACCTTTAATTAATTAATGTTTCGTTTCATTTTAGTCTCGATATTTTAGGAAGATGACACGTACTAGAGTAGTACCCACTACAGGTCGAGGTAAGGTAGTATACCTCTCTACCCTTTTCATGCGTGGTAGGAATAAAAGAACTCCCCCATTTAGGAAACATAGTCGTAGAGGTGGACCTCCAATTGCAAGAGGACGTATGGGGTTGAGATGCTACATGCGAGTCACTAGTCAATGAGCCAATATTTGAGGCGGAAGAGAAAATTGTCGAGGGTACAACCCCACTGATATGCCAAGACCTTCTAGGGCACAATCACCCGATTCATACCGAGTCTCGATGGGAGTTACATAGTATGAGGAGTGATTCTTGATTTCATAAATATGAATGGGGATGAACTTCTTCAAGAGCACGAGACCAATAGAAAGGACTACGATACAAGCGACATATTTATACAACATTCACCAGGGGGAAGTGCATGGGAAGTGTTCGCTTATTTTGGATCGCACAAATCCTTGACGAAGAAGCCAAGACCTCGTACGCTCGCAAAAGACGAGATGCTTAATTAGTTTTACAATTTATAACTCGTAATAAATACCGAGACTAGTAGTAAACCCACAGTGTATGGATCATTACATAGTACGGAAAATATTTCAAGGTCGAACACAAAGACGTTAGCGGTTCGATTTGCACAATTAATAACACTAAACACACACACTTGATATCAAATTATAAGAAAAAGGATTCCAAGGCTATAAGATCATTATTCATGGCATTGGACTCAAGATAGCTTGAAATCGCTTTGGTAAGATATGTAACAAGGATGGATGTTTCTTCGGTGATGATCTATCACCGGATAAGTCTCAAGATCATCTATTTCAGTCTTAACTACTTATTACCGGGTAAGTCTCAAGGTAGTTAGGACGGAAATTCGGTACAAACCGGATTCTCTATCTAAGGATTAAGTAACCCCTTACCGGGTAAGTCTCGGGATTTACCTAACTTGAATAGTAACCCGGGACATCTCGATCCAATAGGGGGGGTTTCACCTCTATTACCTATGGTTCATCTAAATCTATATCCAAGAAGGAACATTACCGGGTAAGTCTTTATTCTAACTTAGTTTGCTAATTTAGAAGATTCTAACCTAGATTCAACCCAAATCAACCATAGGATTTCAAGCAATTATGTATCAAAAGCTAATGTGCAACCTAATCCATCATAATCCAAGCCATATATAAATCTCTATCTACCCTAGAATCACAATGATTCTAGCCAACATCAACATATCAGATTCTGGAAATAAAGAGCAAGAGAACAAGATATTCATGGTAATAAAATGCAAGAGAAAGAAAGGGGGGGGGGGGGAATCAGTTTTGTAGCTCCAAAGATCCAGCAAAACGAAATACAATTTTGCTTCCAACTGCTTCAAGAATTGTACAACAATACTCAGATATTTCCCACTAAAAATCTACTAGAATGATTCAAGAAGAAAGTGTTTAAAGTGCAAGAGAAGGAAGAAGCAAACTAGATCTAGAATCTGGACTCACCCTCTTAAGGCCAGCTTTGCAACTTTACTTTTATACTCCAACTCTGCAAAAAGCAAAGGTCGGGTAACAAGCGCATGAAAAGCAAATCTGACACAGTTGGAAAGGAAATCTCGGGTGAAAATGGGCCAAATCTCGGGCCGAGAAGCCAACACTCGGGGCTGAGATTTGGGCTTCGCCTTCAGCTTCCTTCAGCAGCTCAGAATCTCAGCCAAACATGTTGTTATCTTGGCCCGAGATTTTATCCCAAGATTTGCCTCAAACTGAGATTTAGGCCGAGATGGCTCTCGACTTATTAAATCTCGTCTTCAATTAACTTATATCTTCAATCTTGGCCGAGGTCACAACATGCTTCACCCGAGATTGCTACAAAGTCTCATTGTTTGCTCTTTAGCTCGATTATTTGCACTTTCCTTTACACATGTGGCCTCTCCAAAGCTTCAATTCCACTATGAGGCTTGACCCTCATATGCATCGTTTTAGCTCCGAAATGTGCCAATTTACCTACAAAACCCACCAAAGAGTGTGTAGACATCTATTCTTGCAAAGTAGAACAAAACAAGCATAAATGGCACAAACTAAAGCTAATTCATGAGTACGGAAAGGAAAAATTTACCTAAATGGATGGTTAAACTAGGGCAATAAACCATGTTATCAAATACCCCATACTTGCTCCTTGCTTGTCCCCAAGCAAGAATCAAACTTAAGACAAAGATAACATGATTTATGCATGCAAAAACAAATACAACGATATATATATATATATATATATATATATATATATATATATATATATATATATATATATATATATATATATATATATATATATTAGTGCTTCTATTCATAGATCACTCTCAAAGTGTAGTTCATTGCCAAAGACATATTTCGTTTAAAGTCATGTAAAGGTAGGCACGAAAAGGATAATCACACTTTGCATCAAATTCATGTGCATCATATCAATTACAATTGTCAAACAATTCATGACAAATTCAAATTTAAGCCATTAAGCCAACACATGTGCACATAGGTTATAAGGACTTAGCAAAAGAGATGTCAAGAAACGTGACGAAGGTATGGTTTTTAGGCATTGTGGTGCAACTCCGGGAAGAAGAACAACACAATTAACACTTTGTCCTCAACATCCACCCTTTGCATATTTTTTTTCTTTTCACACTTTTCACTTTTTTTTATATATTTTTTTTGAAGGGGGTGGTATAGTGCACAATATCTGAAACTTTGGTGATTAGCAAGCCTTAGGAGTAACCAAGGTGCCTCACACCGGATGCACATACCAATCTCTCGCTGGGACATTAGCTAATCTGACTTTGGCAAGATACGAACACCCGGCTATGTGAATGGTACCGAGTTACTCATCTTCAAGGTTAATGTCTGATAACATGATTTATCGACCTGTTACACTCATGCATTTAGTTAGATTTCCCCTTTCCGCATTCATGTTTTGGCCTCAGTTTGTGCCATTTATGCTTGTTTAGTTCTACTTTGCAAGAATAGATGTCTACACACACTATTTGTGGCTTTGTAGGTGATTTGGCACATTTTGGAGCTAAAACGACGTATTGGAGGATCAAGCCTCGAAGTGGATGCATTGGAACGAGCGTACGTGCACGGGAAAAGACTAGGAATCGAGCTAAAGACACGAAGGAACGAAGGGATGACATATCGGCCTTGATCTCGGTCTAAACAGAACGAGATTGGCCTGATCTCGGCCGAGATCCCTTGATCTCGGGCCGAGATGGCCTGATCTCGGTCCGAGATGCATAATTTCGGTCGAGTTGGAAAGTTTCTGTTGTGAAATCTCGGTCCCGATCTCGGCCGAGATTTTTGACCGAGATTTTTTTGACCGAGATTTGGCCTAGCTCGGCCGAGATGGCCTTGGCTCGGCCGAGATCACACATGGCTCGGCCGAGATTTCCCTAGCTCGGCTGAGATGGTCCGAGCTCGGCCGAGATTTCTCGATCTCGGCCGAGATTTCCGAAGTCCTGACGCGCTGAAGGTTCTGTTGCCAAATCTCGGTCCCGACTGGCCCGATCTCGGCCAAGATTTCAGCCCGAGATTTCCTGTTCGGCGACTTTATTTTATTTTTGGATCGGTTTTGGCCCAGCCCATCCTTTGTAAGGTTGTTGCCTATAAAAGGGAAGCTCTAGGTTATTTCTAAGGGTCCGATTTAGTCCGTTTCTTTTAGGGTTAGGTTACCCCATAGGGGGGAGCCGCCTCTCTTCCTTTCTCTTCTTCTTCTCCATTGTTCTTCATTGTTTAGATTCAAGATTCATACTTTTGCTTGAGGTTTGTTTGGAAGACCTTGTTGGATTCGAGTTTTGTCAAGATTGAAGGTTCCCATTTATTGAAGCTAAGTTCTTTTATTCTCTTTTGTTATTTATTTATTTGTCTTTCTTTGATATGATTGTTATTGGCTAGAACCTTGTGGTTCCAAGGTTGACAGGGATTTGTTTATGCCTTTGATTATGATGGAATGTTGTGCTTTGTTTTGGCTTTGAATTGCTTGAAATCCTAATGGTTGGCTTGTTCTTGAACCTAGTTAGAATCCTTCTAGCTAGTAACCTAAGTTGGAATTGAGACTTACCCGGTGATATTCCTTCATAGATACATGAGAGACTGATCATAAGTAATAAAGGTTTATCCTTTATTGGTTGAATGTGCTTAGATTCCTTTCTAAGTAGGGTAATACCTGAGACTTACCCGGTAATGGTTTACCTTTCCCTTAGTTTGTAGTCTGGTTTGTTTAGATTTTTCTACCTCTCTACCTTGAGACTTACCCGGTAATAGGTAGTTGGTTTGGAACTAGATAGTCTTGAGACTTACCCGGTAATAGACTGTCAGCCTAGAAACGTTCATCCTTGTGGCTTTTCTACCATATATCTTTATGAGTCTTCCTGAATCTATATGTATAAACAATGATCTTGAACCCTTGGAATCCATTTTCTTTCCTTTAACTTGATTATCTTTGTTTTCCTTTTTGTTTGTTTATTTTTATTTTCAATCAATAGTGACAGTTGATTGCGAATCCATAAAAACCCTTTTAAAACCTTTTTGACTTCTTTCCCTTATCTTTTCCAACCTCCTGTCTTTAATTGAGATCTATCTTATTTATAATCATTGCTGCAAATTAATCCTCCCAATCCCTGAGATCGACCCTGGAATACTTACCTTTACTGTGATTGACCCCTACATTGTGGGTTCGTTGCTATTTAGGGAATTATTTACAGGTTATAAATTTAAAACTATCCCTTCCTTGTTTTACTAACTTATAGGTCTTTATCATTATTGATAAAGGTTTATAGGGGTGTAAAATTAGCGAACAAGTTTTTGGTGTCGTTGCCGGGGACTGAGAAAGTTTAATTTGTTGTTTTTTATTATTTATAGTTTAGGTCATTCTGGTTACTTTTGATCTCATTTTCTTTCTGTCTTTGTATTCTTCAGGTACAAGATGGCTTGGAATAACGGATCTGGCTCTTGGAGGTATTGTGAGGGTTATGTTTATAATCCTTTTGGAGAAACACTCAAACCCCCACAACCTCAGATACAACCTCTGCAGCAATCTCCCAAAGACCAGTTCAAGTTGATGTACGAAAATTTTATGAGGATGTGTGACAGGTTAGAGAGGAGATTGTCTCGCAGGGATGAACCTCAAACGCTAAACGAATTGCGGAGATCAAGGGAGAAATCTGAAAGCATTGTAACTCCCAGGGAAGAGGTTCATCCAAAGGAAGAGCGCATCGAGGATGAAGAGCTGACGAAGGAGGAAGACGGATCGGACAACCCTATCCCAATCTCGACCGAGATCATACTCATCTCGGCCGAGATTCCTTTGCAGAAGGAAAATCTCGGCCTCATCCATACCAATCTCGGCCGAGATTTCAGGGAGAGCTGCCCGAGATTTGCTGAAAATCGTCCCTGTGGCTTCCATCTTACTCGAGCTGCGCCTAAAAGCTGGAGGGCAGTGCCAAAGGAACCTCCCAAGGTCAGATTGAAGCTTCTTCCTCATCAAGGGAAGCTTTCAAATAAGTATGGGGTAACCCACAAGACTACCCCATACCACCCTCCAATGTTGGGAAGAGTAAGAATCTTCCAACAGGACATGAAGAGAGTTCTCAAGAAGAAAATCTATAGGTCCTGTGAAGAGTGGTTGAAATGACTGGATGAGCAGTCCAAGGTTTTTGATGTGAGCTAACACAACAACAGAATTGGGTCCGGCTAGAGACCTTAAATCAAGCGCTTCTCGGGAGGCAACCCGAGGTATAGTTTTTTCCTTTCTTGCTTTTGTTTTTGTTTTTGCTTTTTGCTTTTGCGTTTCTGCGCGTTTGGTGTCTTGTCTTTTCAAGTTTTTAGGTAATGAAGAATAGTTGCTTGAAGGAGATTGCAAGACCGCTTGTTTCCACCACCACCTCCATTTACATGTGCCATATCACTGATTTTTACATTGTGAGTATTCTTTTTCACTTCTATTTATTCTTCACATTGAGGACAATGTGAGTTTTAAGTATGGGGTGGGATACCCGCAGTCTTTTAGCATGTTTCTTTTCTTGTCAAACGTTTTCTTTTAGCATGCATAAAAAAATGGTGCTTCTAGGAATGACATGACCCTATGACGATATTGTGCTTGTGAATTAGCTTTTGATTATTACTTTTGAGCTTAATTTGATTTATGGAATATTTGGGATTTGAATACTTTGCTTGAATTTTGTGTGAATTATGAAAATTGTTTTGTCTAGTTGGATTGAGTTTGAATAGTTGAAGCTTCATGATAAGTTCTTATACATTGCATAGGGATGATTTAGGCAATTCGACTTCATTCTTCTTCTATCTTTATCATGTTTAGCTCCTCAAACATGGAATCTCTTGTCTCCTATCCGGGAATTAGGAATGTTTAGTTTGAAGGTGTGTGCTGAAAATGTTGATGTGAATTGTTTGAAGAAGTGTGAATGATGTGAAATGTGATGTGATGAAGAAAAGAAAAGCTTATAAGGGATTGTTGGCTATGAAAGATGAGTAACTCGGTACCATTCACATAGCCGGGTGTTTGTGCCTTGCCAAAATTTGATTAGTTTTAAAAACATTCTCTTAGAGTTGATTTGGTATGTTCATTTTGGTGTGAGGTACGTGAAGGAAACTGAGCACCAAGGTTTCGGCTACTGTGCACCAATGCCTTTCACTCAGGAAAAAAAGAAAAGAAAAGAAAGAAAGAAAGAAAGGAAAAGAAAAAGAAAAGAAAAGAAGAAAATCTGCAGATTATGCAAGGGTGGTGAATGTTGAGTTGAAAGGATGAAGTGTGTTGTTTCTTCTTCCCGGATTAGCACCACGTGACCTAAATTGCATCCTACCCTTATCACGTTTCTTGGCCTTTACTTGCTAAGTCCTTTTGATCTATGTATACATGTATTTGACTTGGCAGGCTTGGACTTGACTTTTTCATGAATATTAGATATTAGTAATTTTGATGATGAATGTGAAATTCTTGTAAAGTATGATTATCCTTTCTATGCCTATTTCACTTGATCTTAATTGAAATATATCTTTAGCTATGAAACTTGCACTATTGAGGGTGTTTATAATTAGAAGCACTTCGCGTTTTTGTTTTTGTTTTGCATAGATAATTCATGTTATCTTACTTTAGATTTACTACTTGCTTGAGGACAAGCAAGGATAAGTATGGGGTATTTTGATAACATGATTTATCGACTTATTATACTCATTCATTTAGTTAGATTTCCCATTTCCGCATTCATGTTTTGGCCTTAGTTTGTGCCATTTATGCTTGTTTAGTTCTACTTTGCAAGAATAGATGTCTACACACACTATTTGTGGCTTTGTAGGTGATTTGGCACATTTTGGAGCTAAAACGACGTATTTGAGGATTAAGCCTCGAAGTGGATGCATTGGAACGAGCGTACGTGCACGGGAAAGGACTAGGAATCGAGCTAAAGACACGAAGGAACGAAGGGATGACATCTCGGCCTTGATCTCGGTCTGAACAGACCGAGATTGGCCTGATCTCGGGCCAAGATGGCCTGATCTCGGCCGAGATCCATTGATCTCGGTCCGAGATGCATAATTTCGGTCGAGTTGGAAAATTTCTGTTGTGAAATCTCGGTCCCGATCTCGGCCGAGATTTTTGACCGAGATTTTTTTGACCGAGATTTGGCCTAGCTCGGCCGAGATGGCCTTGGCTCGGCCGAGATCACACATGGCTCGGCCGAGATTTCCGAAGTCCTGGCGCGCTGAAGGTTCTGTTGCCAAATCTCGGTCCCGACTGGCCCGATCTCGGCCGAGATTTCAGCCCAAGATTTCCTGTTAGGTGATTTTATTTTATTTTTGGATCGGTTTTGGCCCAGCCCATCCTTTGTAAGGTTGTTGCCTATAAAAGGGAAGCTCTAGGTTATTTCTAAGGGTCCGATTTAGTCCGTTTCTTTTAGGGTTAGGTTACCCCATAGGGGGGAGCCGCCTCTCTTCCTTTCTCTTCTTCTTCTCCATTGTTCTTCATTGTTTAGATTCAAGATTCATACTTTTGCTTGAGGTTTGTTTGGAAGACCTTGTTGGATTCGAGTTTTGTCAAGATTGAAGGTTTCCATTTATTGAAGCTAAGTTCTTTTATTCTCTTTTGTTATTTATTTATTTGTCTTTCTTTGATATGATTGTTATTGGCTAGAACCTTGTGGTTCCAAGGTTGACAGGGATTTGTTTATGCCTTTGATTATGATGGAATGTTGTGCTTTGTTTTGGCTTTGAATTGCTTGAAATCCTAATGGTTGGCTTGTTCTTGAACCTAGTTAGAATCCTTCTAGCTAGTAACCTAAGTTGGAATTGAGACTTACCCGGTGATATTCCTTCATAGATACATGAGAGACTGATCATAAGTAATAAAGGTGTATCCTTTATTGGTTGAATGTGCTTAGATTCCTTGTTAAGTAGGGTAATACCTGATACCTACCCGGTAATGGTTTACCTTTCCCTTAGTTTGTAGTCTAGTTTGTTTAGAATTTTCTGCCTCTCTACCTTGAGACTTACCCGGTAATAGGTAGTTGGTTTGGAACTAGATAGTCTTGAGACTTACCCGGTAATAGATTGTCAGCCTAGAAACGTTCATCCTTGTGGCTTTTCTACCATATATCTTTATGAGTCTTCGTGAATTTATATGTATAAACAATGATCTTGAACCCTTGGAATCCATTTTCTTTCCTTTAACTTGATTATCTTTGTTTTCCTTTTTGTTTATATATTTTTATTTTCAATCAATAGTGACAGTTGATTGCAAATCCATAAAAATCTTTTTAAAACTTTTTTGACTTCTTTCCCTTATCTTTTTCAACCTCCTGTCTTTAATTGAGATCTATCTTATTTATAATCATTGCTGTAAATTAATCCTCCCAGTCCTTGAGATCGACCTTGGAATACTTACCTTTACTGTGATTGACCCATACATTGTGGGTTCGTTGCTATTTAGGAAATTATATACAGGTTATAAATATTAAACTATCCCTTCCTTGTTTTACTAACTTATAGGTCTTTATCATTATTGATAAAGGTTTATAGGGTGTAAAATCAGCGAACAATGTCCCCTAATACACAACTTTTTATCACATTTTAAATCTTTTAAACTTCTTCGTACAATACACGCGAACAATGTGACGTTTTCTTTTGAACGATATCCATGTATTTTACCAACAAAAAGTTGATCGTGCACGTGCAATGTAACATTTTCTTCTTAAACTCGATATCCATGTATATCACTAGCAAAAAGCTTTACACTCATGAAATTTGTACAGGTATAGTTATGGGTACAGAAAGCATGTTAGAACAATATACATAAGAGAGCGCAGCAAAGCAAGTGGCGTGTGGGGAAGGGCTTAGAAGAAGACACACCGCCACGCAAAGTGGTAACCAATTCAACATGACCCACTTGCCTTAGTTTTCCCATCCCATATCATCCACAACTTTTTCCTTTCTCCACCGTCAATTAACCTTTTAATCATTCAGCCTGTTTATTTCATATCATATATATATATATATATATATATATATATATATATATATAATTTTTGATCGACTTGAACCGCTTGATCCTACTATAGACCGCCTTAGGTTAGGTTCGATGCTAAATTCAAGGATTTTGGAGTTTTGCATTAGTGGCGACTGGCGAGCTTTCTTACAAAAACTGAGAAAATTTGTTTCGAAGAAAAAAATTACACGTACAAATAGGTTAAGAAGTAAGAACAATTTGGTCTGAATCCGCTCATTTGGACCATTTCTAACCCTTTTAGGGCCGATCTTTCGTCCAACATATTTCATATATTATAAATAAAATGTGCTCTTTGAATGTAAATTTGTAGTAGAATTTAAAATCTAAAACACCCTCTAAATTAGAAAACTCTACTATCTCGGAAGCCCATATCACCGTTTTTCTTTTCTTTTTTTTAAAGTAAAATGTGCTCTTTGAACTTAAATTTGTATTGGAATTCAAAATCTAAATACACTCTAAATGAGTAAATGGTACTACTACATGATTAACCCAATAAAAAACAAATACCTATATATAGGTAATGGAATTGACAAGACTAGGCCTACCAATCTAATCAAACATCTTTACTCTACATTCCTCAAACACTAATCTTCAAATATCAATGGAAATCTCAGAAGAAAATGCCGTAACCATCCCAATAAACAGCAATCACCATACCGAACCACAACCCTCAACACGACGCCGTATTCTCTCAAAACTCCTCCACGGCCCAGAGCACGGAGCAAAGCCGCTACCTTTAGCGGCGGCGCTCACGGTGGGCCTAATTGTCCGATTCATAATCCCAAAGCCAGCTACCGTCACATCCCAAGCATGGCAACTCTTAGCTGTCTTCCTCTTCACCATCACCGGTCTAGTGGCAGCGCCTCTGCCTACAGGGGGATGGTCCATGGTCTGCATAGCGGTTGCGCTTGTGACCAAAACGCTGTCGTTTTCACAGGCGTTAACGGCGGTGACGAGTGAGGTGTTGTGGCTGATCGTGATTTCGTTCTTTTTCGCCCGGGGGTTTGCGAAATCCGGGCTCGGTGAACGGGTGGCGGCGTACGCTGTAAGGTGGATGGGCCGGAATACGATTGGCCTCGCTTATTCGTTGGTCGTGGCGGAGGCGATGGTGGCTCCGGCTATTCCAAGCTCCACGGCGAGGGCCGGTGGCGTGTTTTGTCCGGTGATTAAGTCGCTTGCGGTGGCCGATGGCAGCTTGCCAAAGGACAAGTCTGCTAGGAAGCTTGGGGCTTATCTGATGATGTCCCAGTTTCAGGTTAGTTTATTTTGTTACTGCAAAGTTTATTTTTTATTTTTTATAATTGTTTTTGTGTCAACCAATTACATTTTAATAATTAATGGTAATATGTGTTTCATGACTATATATGCTGGGGGGAAAAAAAGCACAATTTTTTTTAAAATTTGTTTACTCGTATGAATCGATGGTATACATTTTAAAGACAATCTTCTAAATTAAGTTTCTTTGTACTTATTAGTATTACCGTAGATGGAATGGCAGAGTATAATATCAAATCTATTCTAATTTAATGTTTATCATACTACCTAATTTACTCAATTAGTCCCTGCTAATAAGAACGGGTACCCGAGCCAACCGTCTGAAAAAACGAATAGGTATAAATATAGGACAAAGTCTAATCGAACTTCTTATCCAATACAAATCAAGATAAATAAACGTCATATATCTAATTATATAAATTATTAGGTATAAATATGATATTATACATAATTATAAAATATTTAACGTAATTATAATAATTAAAATATATATTGATAACATATTTTTAGTATGTTTTATTTGCAAATAAAGTCTCATTAAAAATAATTATTAAAATTAAAAAAAAAAGCGGGTACTCTAACTTGGCTAACAAACGGGTTCGGACAAGAGTCCGGTTCTGACAGTTGAGCTTGACATAGGGTCAATATCCATCCGGTTTCGGATTTGAATAACCTATACCTAATAAAGAAAGATATGATTCTAAGAATATTCATAATATTCTATGACTATCCGGCATGTTTTGGAAGTTATATTGAAATTGAAATCAAGACTGAGATAACAAGATTGTAAATAGAATATAATCGATATGTTATTTGAATAATTTTAATCTTAGAGTGACTCATTTCGTTTTCTTGTTCCAAATCCTTATTATTATAAAACGGCGACTTTTCTCTTGCAATAGTGGATTTCCATTTATGCCATCGCGTTTATTTCTGCCCTTGTCCTTTGTCATGCAAATTTCGATTATACCCCATTGAATCTTGCGTTTCACGGATCTTCTACTTCACATTACATTACAGGTATTTAGGAAATCCGTATTAGGGTTATACATTTCTGTCGACCACCCTCTCTCTTCTTAGTCGTAGTTCTCTACAAATCTCGCTTGGTGGCTTCCCGGCGCAACTCCGGCAAGAGAAGGCGGTATTTTTGGTCGCAGGCGAGGACGGATCTAGTATCATCAAATATGATAAAAAATGGTTCATTTTATTCATAATTTTTATTATCCTTTCTAATTCCATAGAATCAATACTATTAAGGTATTAGTGAATAGCAAATATACGTAGAATCAAAACTAACTATAACTAAAAATATGATACTAACACTCTAATATATTTAAACAGAATAATATAATACCATAATCATAATATCCTAATAGTTCCAAGGACAGTTTTTAAACAAAGTATTTATAAATGTGTTTTTCTAACCCGTCAAAATATTTTTCAACATTGAATTGCAATATAATAATTAAGGCAATATTTTGATGGTTTAATAACTTGGAGTTTAGAAGCCGGGCTCGGTCAACCCGAAGTCGGGCATGCGACAAACATCGCGATGTCATTCTATTCGATCTATTATTAAAAATTTAATAAACACACATTACTTATTATATCACACGGTACCTATTGAAAGGAGGTCTCAATGACTTAAATGATCAATATTAAATGATCAATAAAAACTATGATCCCTAGAAACAACTTGATCAAAATCGGTCAACAAAACTCAATACCTAGTCAATGTGCAAACCATGTTTATCAATATGTTTTCGACTTATAACGATAACAACAAACGATCAACCTAATGAACAAAAAAAAGTTTCTAATGTAGTTTCCAAAAAAACCACAAACTCGAGATTAAACTAACTTGGAATTTTACACGTCATCCTATACAAATCCAATAATAGCATATCCGAAATTCATCTTGATCGGATAAAGTTTAAGTACCTAAATGTTATCACATAGTTATTGTTTTCAAGTTCCTAGTTGGGAAAATCAAACGTCAACAAAAGCCCGAGTATATACGACCCTAAACACGATGGTTAGATGTTGTATGTACTCAACGTTGGAGGTCATAAGGATCTACTCGAGGGTACAGAATACTTATTTAGTGACAAGAAGGATGGAGACTGTGACACGGTGTCAAAGTCCGATATTGATGGAGTATAGAGTGGGGTCGTGTACATATGAGCGCACATGCGCGTTAGGTTCAAGTCCAACACATAATCTAAAAAGGTTTTTATCCTAAAATCAATTGGAATAGGATCGGAATAGCCCGCCGACCTTATATACTAGGCTCGGAATGTCCCAAACTTTCGATGTGAGAACTTATTATCTCCAACACGTCCCCACAAGTGCAACTAGGGTATAGACCGAGTTGACACTTGTTCACAGATTAGGATCGCGAGCTGAATAAAGACTAATCACTATGATACCATGTCAAAGTCCGATATTGATTAACCGTAAAGTGGGGGTCATGTGCATACGAGCGCACATGCGCGTTAGGCCCAAGTCCAACATATGAATCCAACAGAGTTCCATCCTAAAACCAATGACAATAAAAGGAGTAACCCAATAATTTTCTATACTAGGCTCGAAATGTCCCAACTTTTAATGACAAATAATAATGTACGCTCGTTCCTCCCGGTTTGATGAGCAATGGGGAATAAAACCGAAGAACAAAAAAAAAAAACAAGAGGAAGAACAAATACTAGTGTTTGGGATTTGATGAATAAGAGATGTGAGCGCCATAAATGAAGGAAGACCATAATAACTTTAATAATATGGGTTTGGTTAATAGATTTAATTAGCATTGGTTTTATCCGTTTCAATTAAGTTGTGCAGGATCAAACCGGTTAACTCGTTTGAAGAACTCTTGTATTTTACTAACAGATTTACTGAACCGTGAGAATTAAAATGCACGGGTTTAAGTGAATTTAAAAGAAGAGGGATGACAAAATTTATTTTTTGAACGTGTACTAATTTTCACAATCATTGCCTAAAACAATATTGGGTTAATAGAAGTATATCATTTACTCAACCGCTTGTAAGGAATTTACATGTTTGGTTAGTTTCATATTAGAGGTATCACTGGTGTCTACAAACAAGATTTTGTCTCAAACTTTTCTGACTAGCTAACCGTCGCCTTCTCTAATGCCCTTACTATTGAGAATTCATCATCCAACATTCAAATATGATTCATCGCTGCTTTCGTCTTCTTGATATATTCTTTGAAATTTTCAAAGGCTTCATTCTCGATATTTCAAACACTTTTTAAAGGTTGAACAGATGCACTTGTTCGGTTTTGTTATTTTTTTTAAGTTCCGTCCTTTTTTTTTTGAAACACGAAACCTTATTTTCATGAAATACTCACTAAGAATTGAGTACAAAACGCTCATAACTATACACGTTCGTAACACTTGGTCTTTATGCCTCCTTATTTGATCACCGCGGGAACATCTAATGGTGAAATCTCAACATCACTTTAGACGACATCCAAGAGTAATTGCCTTTTGAGGTATGCCTTCATTTTCATTGCCCACACATGGTAGTTTTCTTTAAAAAATGAAGGTGTTGGACTATATATGTGTAGTTGCTATATGTCATTTTCCCCAAAAATCAAGTAGGTTTTTCTCATGGTGCTTCTTATTGGTATTATGTTATTAAACCCGTAAAAATCAGTAGAGTTTTAATACCATGCTAATTTTGAGAATAAACAAAAGAGGAAGACTAGTGAATAAATTTTATTTTATTATTTTCCAAACTTTGCATATTTATATCGCTCTAAAAATATATATCTTCTGAAAAAACATTGTATTTTATCTATTTAAATTTTGAGTTTAACTTATTATATTTTAATATTTCATTTATCAAATGTATTTAATTTCCTTTACAGAATCACACATCGTGAATATCCTAATATAACACAGATCTCAATGCCTAATTAACTTGTATATTATGCTATATGTTTATCTCGATACATGTATATTACTGTTCGAAATATAAAATATAACGAAATTGAACACATAAAAAAAACACACAAATTTATAATAAATTTATAATGATTCACCCAACATCCACGTCCACTTAAATATATTTTATTGAGAAATTTCGGTTACCAAATACATTACGTTGATAAGACGCGGGACATTCTAGCATTAAAGCCTTAGCCGTACCGAGGTGTATGCTTCCTTTTCACCACCCTTTTTGTGATCAATTTAAAAGCTTGAGAATGGTCCAAACTTTACAAGCATAAAATCACAATCATCAAACCACCCCAATTCACTATTTTCGAATTCACTCCGTCAAAGTGGGTCTCCATAAAAAAAAAAGATTAAGGATGTGTATTCTTATTATATTTGATAACTGAATAAATAATAGAGTAATATCTCAAAATGCTAGATTTTACCTTTATTTAATTATTTTTTTATTTTACTTACATCCATCTTGTTATGGCCACTTCTTTGTAATTTTGTAAAAGACAGATTTTTGTGAAACGGGTCCTTGCCCTTAAGCTTTCATTCAGCAATATATATATATATGAACGACTAACAATAATAAATAACGGTTATAGAATATATACGGACTAAAAATATTCATGACTAACGGTTACAAGATATGTATGAACTAATATTAATGACTAACACACCCCTCGGGTCGAAGCAGGATGAGGACAAGTGCAAATAATGGATCTGATAACAACGAAAGAGTGGTGAGGGCAAACCCTTGGTGAATATGTCGGCTTACTGATGACTAGAAGGGACATGAGGTACGCGAAGTTGTCCTAGGGCAACATTCTCCCTCACTAAAAGAATATCTATTTCAACATGCTTAATATGCTAATGTTTACTGGGATTAGAAGATAAGTAAACAACATTGATGTTGTCACAATAGACAATTGTAACTCTCTTATGAGGTACGCAAAGTTCGACAAGAAGATTACGTAGCTAACAAGTCTTTGACACAACATTAGCAACCCTAGAGTACTCTACTTCTACACTAGAGTGAGACATCGGCCTGTCATTTGGAGGACCAAGAGTTCAGGTTGTCCATCAAGTAAACATAGTAACATGATGTTGAGCGACGTGTGTCCGGCATCTACCCAATCTACATCTGAATAAGCAATAAGACTAGAACACGTGAAACTCATCAGATTTAAACTGAGATTATTTGTACCTTGGATGTAACAAATGATCCGTTTGAGGGCCTGAAAGTGGGGCTCTCTATGATCATGGATATATGGACAACATTGTTGAACGGCCTAAGATATGTCAAGTCTCGATAAGGTAAGATAATGTAGGGCGCCGATCAGACTCCAATGCAAGCCCATATTATACATATTATACATAAGAGGGTTGACATTGGCCACCAACTTTGTCTAGAACTCAACAAGGGTGGAGACGGTTTTGTAGGAAGCCATATGATCATGATTGATAACCTCGCGGACATGCTTGGATTGGCTCAAACATTCTCGTGGCATGTCGAGTAGCTTAAATATCCAAAAAATAGCTATGAGGACAAAGTAGTCATGGAAAATTCAAAAGTGGATGTCAAATGAGGCATTAACTCTATAAAGGAGGCCATCAAGATGATGTCATCAACATATAATAGTAGGTAAGTCAAATCAAAACCGAAGGTGCAAGAAAAACGATGAAACCGGGCATGAGGAGGTTGCTTAAGGCCATAACAGGACCTGCGGAACAAGAAAACATGATCCGGGATGCGTGAGTCACAAAAACCAAACGGTTGGTGCATATAAATAGTTTCATGTAGATGACCATGAAGGAAAACATTCTTCACGTCAAGCTGATGTTAGGTCATCCCATGGATTAGGCAAGATTCAACACATTCCGAATGGTAGACGGTTTAACAACTAGGCTAAATGTCTCATCGTAATCGATGTCGGCCAATTGCAACTTCCCTTTAACAACCAAACGGGTCTTGTGACGTTTTAGGGAGCCATTAGACATGTACTTATGCTTGTACAACCACATGCAATGTATAATATTAATATACGAGGGTATCAGAACAAGTTCCCAAGTACCATTCTAATTAAATCGCTAAATTATTCATACAAGGCTCCAAACCAATTTGGATCCTTCAAGGCAAGAATAGATTATTTTAGGAGTAAGAAAATGTTGGGTTCACCACCGGTGGTCTTGTAGTGGTGGTGTTCTAGTGGACAAGTGGTACGAGCCCGATACAGGCCACGTCGGAACAAAGTTATTTGTGTAGACAAGATCAGCGTATGGTGGCCGGGTTATGCGCTGTGCTTTTTGTGAGCTTCTCGAGCCCTATAGGGTGCACAACAAGGACTTCAGTTTGGTCAACAAGGGGTAGTGGTGGTGGTGGTGTGAAGGGAAAGTTGGTTTTGTCGAAGGTAACATGGGCGGGATATGATGACCTTTTTCATGTGAAGGTCAAGAAAACAATATCCACGATGTGAGGATGAGTATCTAAGGAACACATACGGGTTGGAGCGAGGTGCACACTTTTGGGAAGACTTGACAACAATACTGGGATAATACGGGCATTTCAAGAGTCGGAGTCCTAGACCTAAGAGTTTAGGTTGGCATGATGTTGTGGAGATATATAGACATGTGATCGAAGAACCTCAACCCAATAGGAGTAAGGAAGGGACCCATGGACAAAAAGGGAACGAGTTATGTAGTTTAAGGTTTTAAGGATGCATTCAACCTTGTCATTTTGCTGGGAGGTTTGCGGACAAGCAAATCGGTGTTGGATGCCTTGTCTAGTGCAAAGAAGGTGAAGATAATGTTTTTAAACTCACCACCTAAGTTGCATTGGAACACTTTTATAAGACAACCAAACTGGGTTTGGATATAGGAGTGAAAATTTAGGAATTTGAAAAATGTATATGATTTGTGTTTTAAAGGAAAAACCCAAGCAAAGTGAGTGAAATCATCTAACAACAAAAGATAATACCGAAATCCCAATTCATTAACAATGGGTGTCGTCCAAAAGTCACTATGAGTTCTATCAAATGGTGCAAAGCTTGCGACAAGAAATCATAAAAACACATTTTTTGGTGTTTTGTAGCTTGACAAGAATAACAAAATGAATAGTTAGGTTTTGAATTAAAAAATATAAATCATTCTTACGAAGCTATAAAAAAACGTGAGCACCGGGGTGACCATGGGCATGCCAAAGTGTAGGAGATGGGTGAGCAGACGCACCAAGGACAACATGCGAACTCAATGACGATGCGATGACCAAATAAAGATGGCTTGAACTATTGCACCTCATTATTTGGATTCCGGTACGTAGATCCTTCACTGAAAAACTAAGAGGGTCAAATGCATCAATGTCATGGTTATAACTAACGAATTGACGAATGTAAATAAGGTTTTTGATGCATTTTGAGGTGTGCAAGACATTTGTTAAGCCCAGTGATTTGGGTA
Source organism: Fagopyrum tataricum (assembly GCA_002319775.1). Lineage (NCBI taxonomy): Eukaryota > Viridiplantae > Streptophyta > Magnoliopsida > Caryophyllales > Polygonaceae > Fagopyrum > Fagopyrum tataricum. The sequence continues at coordinate 5,375,570 of CM008281.1, forward strand.
TGTGAGGGAAGGTAGCCGATATATCCAGATCTAAAAACGGAAATGTGAGAACCAATATCAGTTATAATATTCGGAAATGTGCTAGAATTAAAATAGCTACGAAGGATACTTGCATTCGAGGTCAAATGGGATGAAACACCGGTGACCATGTACTAAGACTTGTCAAGGGGATCGAGCATGCCACCGTTGAAAGTGCGAGCAAGGTCGGCCGGGTTCACCTGAGTCATATGCGCTTGAGGAGCTATCCCACGCACTGATTGTTGTGGATAGCTTGGAAAACCGTCGAACAAGCCATATTTTCCTTGCCTCAACGTAGGGTATGGGCACGGTAGTGCAACCCACGACCAGTAGCCTAAAAACGGGGCCCAACTGTGTTGCTGCAGCGTTAGGTTGTTTGCTAAGGCATGCCGCCGCCCGGTTGGGCGTTATTTTTGCGTGCACGATTGTGACTTTTAGGGTTTTTGTTGGAGCCCGATGAACTACTGTTTTGTGGAGTGCCAAACTGAACATGAGGGACTAAGTAGGGCTTGACATGTTGCAATTAAGGCATGGGTCAGTTCCCTATGTTGCGAACAACGCACTTCCTTGTGCGTAAGCATTTTACGGGCATTGAAAAAACTTGGAAGCGGAGTTTGTTGGTTAATGAACATATCAACCATATCGTACTTTTGAGAGACCATTAATCATCTCGTAGAACCAAGTTTTCGTTATTGGCAACGTGCTTGACGTTGGAAAGTTGATCAATTAGGGGCTTTAATTAGATGGGAACAATACACCGAAGTATTTGGGAACACATCAAGATGAGCATTATTAAATTTGCTCTCTAGGTCAACAACACGAACAATTTGGTTGTTATGGAAAAGATCCTTGACGAGAAGACATGTTTCTCGGGTAGACGAGTCGGGTTTGATGATAGTAAAAAGAAGATCTTTTGATATGGTGCTATAAATCCAAGAGAGGACGATGGCATCTAGAATATTCCATTTGTTGTCGGAGATGTCGGCTAGTCGCAGGGAGCCATCAATGTGATAGAGAACATCGTGTCATGTTGCGGTATCGTGTCATGTTGCGGCGATATGGAATAACCCCGCTCAAGTGTGAACGGAATTAAGTTCTTGACATTGTTCCCCGCTTGATCGAGATTAAACCGATCGGACACAAGTGTGAGGTTGGCTGGTGGCGGCACTTCATTCTCATTGACAAGGGGATCATTTGGTTAACAACTTAACATGGTGGTGAAAGGATTGGTGGGCGGCGGCGACACTTCTTTGATGTACAATATCCAAAACGTTGAAGAACTATCTACTTTTTGAACCAAGTATTTGTTTTGCCATGATCAAACCGGACTTACTTTGGTATCATTCACCAAATTAGAACCGGACCAAAAAAATCATATTTATCTCGAACTAAATCATATATTCAGGTAATTGGATGAACCAAATTATATTCATTTTGAAATGAGTTTTGCATGCCATTTTTTAAGCCCTTTAAATTTCAAAGTGAGCAATCCGGATTGAATCTAAATCGGATCTAAGACCATGTGCAACCTCGGGGCTACTAATTTTTTCCTGCCACGTCAGCAAGATTCCTGCCACATCAGCTTAGTAGTCACATCTCAACTTTTACTCATTTTCACCTACAACAGAGAGTCACGGGGCTACTAATTTTAACTTTTTTTCTTTTCTATTTATTTTTAATAATTAATGAATTGTATATTTATAAATCATTTTATTATTACAAAATATAACTAATACTATTATAAATAAATATTAGACATAAAAATTAAAATATAAATATTTTTTAAAATTAAAATAATTAAATAAATTAAATAAATATTAGACATAAAAAATTAAAATATAAATAAATATCATATCATAATGATAAAAGTAACTCCTTATCTAACATAGATTTAAAAACGCTAAATATTCAATACGTAAAGTCCTATATACGTTACAAGAGGTGATTTTTTTTTTTTTTTTATCGAAATATATGCAAAGTGGGTCTCATTGGATAGATAAAATTAAATCTTATTCAAAAATAAATTTTATTTATACGGAAAAAGGGGGTTTTAAATTTAATTAAAACCCCCTGTCACATGACGAGCTGTCACTGGCCGGATTTCGGCCAGTGAGGGCGCGCCAGTTGCAGGTCAAAGCACCAAAACGACGTCGTTTTATCTTTTAAAAAAAGAAAAAGAAAAAATTGTTTTTCAGTTTAGATTCGACGCCAATTTAACGTCGAATCCCCGGACTACAACCCCACTCTTCTCCATGTCATCAAATTTGATGACATGGCTGGGGGTTTGTAGTCTCACGGCCCTCCGTTGTAGAGGGTCTAAGCAACTGATCCAAGTCCACGCAAATGGTTTTGTCCCGGTCTAGATTCGGTCTGTAACAATTTTTTCAACAACCATTTTTATTAATAAAAAAAAAAACAATCGCTACCCAGATCTGCATAAAATATATTAAAAAAATATATAAATAATAGTTGACGGTTTCGGACAGTGGCTTCCAATTTCATTATGCAGCCGTATTACTAATCTGCCCCTTTCTTTCACTAACAAAAAGGTGCATGCCTCCTTGCGTCAACATTACGACCCCAGATCCTGACACGTGTGCACCAGATTCCGACACGTGTCCTCCCGCACTCTATTTCAGCTGCTCTCGCCCACATATTACAAATCCTCTCACCCACCTTTTTTCTATTTTAGTTTCTTTTTTTATATTAAATAAACCTTTTTATTTCCCTCCTCACATTTCTTGATTCTTTCTTTCATTTTCGAATTCCACCGTTCGCATCTTCTCCCCTCGCCGCTGACGATGGAGAGCCTCGCACTCCACTCTTTATCACCGTCATCCGCCTTATTCCGACGGTCCTCCTTCGCAACAACCCCCGCAACTACCTCCTTCCTCCGCCATCGCCGATCACATCTCTCACTCTCACTCTCCCTTCCCCAATCCCCGTCACCATTCGTCGACTCCTCCACTTTCAGTCTCCCGTCTCGATGCAAACCCTTTCGATTGATCGCAAAACCTCCTTCCGCCTCCGAATCCCCAATTCCACCTCCTCCTCAACCCTCGCCACCTCTTCAGGGTGCGAAATTAGTCCCCCTCGTAATCTCCGTCGCGATCGGACTTATCCTCCGATTCGCAATCCCTAAACCAGTGGAGGTCACAATGCAAGCATGGCAGCTTCTCGCGATCTTCCTCACTACGATCTCCGGGCTCGTCCTCAGTCCTCTTCCTGTCGGCGCTTGGGCGTTTATTTGTCTCGCTGCCGCTGTTCTCACCAATACCCTCTCCTTCGCCGCCGGTTTCTCCGCCTTTACTAATGGGTCATCTGGCTTATTGTTATCTCTTTTTTCTTTGCCCGAGGGTTTGTAAAGACGGGGCTTGGAGATCGGATCGCTACTTACTTCGTTAAGTGGTTGGGGAAGAGTACTCTTGGGTTGTCGTATGGATTGACGTTCAGTGAAATGCTCATTGCTCCGGCAATGCCAAGTACCACCGCTAGGGCTGGTTGGCGTTTTCTTGCATTATTAAGTCGCTTTCACTATCCGCCGGTAGTAGGCCCGCGATTCGTCTTCGAGGAAGCTGGGTTTTACTTGATTCAATCTCAATTTCAGGTCCAATGATCATTCTCGCTTTAAAATTTAGTCGTGTCAAGATTCATTTTTGAAGTCGCGCTGTTTGGAATTAAAAAAAAGTTATGACGTTGCATAATGGTGCAAATCTGCTGACTTTCTATAATTTATTGTTTGAATTTAACAAAGGAGCATATTTTTTATTTGGAGATTGATATTGAATTCCTCAGCTTTGAGGCCATTTGTATCTGAATGATGCTCTATGAATTTACTTAATTATAACAAAGTTTTATTGAAAATTGGGAGCTTTTTTTTGCGTAGCTGTGTAACATGATTAACCCCATCAGAATGAGTATTTAAGTTCCAAATAAAATTTGTTTAATCTGTAGTGGTTTTGTCCTCCATAATGAGAGTGAATTTGTTTAATCAGTGTTGTTGTGTGATTGACAGTCAGCCGGTAACTCTAGTGCTCTTTTTTCTCACCGCGGCAGCTCAAAACCTGTTGTGCCTTAAATTGGCTGAGGAGCTTGGAGTAAAGATTGCTTCTCCATGGCTTTCGTGTTCAAGGCTGCTAGCTTACCAGCACTTGTTGCACTGCTTGTCACTCCTCTGATTCTTTACAAGATATATCCACCTGAGACCAAGGACACACCTGATGCCCCTGCTATGGCTGCTGAGAAGCTTAAGAGCATGGGCCCTGTCACCAAAAATGAATGGGTGATGGTTGCTACCATGCTTCTTGCTGTGTCACTATGGTATTTGGGTATGTATTTCTGTTGCTTCCTCCTCAATTTTCTGCTCTGTTAGTAAGCTGAACTTCTCGTTTGCCTATGTGCTGCTTATATTCATATATGTCCATAAGTCAAGGACATAATTGATACTATTGACATTCTTAGCTACTCAAAGACCACTTGTATCTGTTTCTGATAGATGATCTAGTTTAGCTTGTGATCATTTATGATTCCCATACCACTATACAAGTGTCTTTTATAGTCCAAACATCCATTTTGCAATTGCAAGAACTCTTTTATTGCAATATAGAAGCTTTGTGGTAATAGAAGAAACTGAGGGTGCCTGCTATATATTTCCTGACTAAAATATTTTTTCAAAAGAAGAAGAAGAAAGTAATAGTAGCTTATCTAAAACTTACAATCTGCTCGTTTCTACAGTTTTTTTTGTATACCTGTGTAATAATGACTTCACCAAACCAAAGCATTGTATGATGGCCAAACACCATTTCTCACTTGTTGGTGATATCCCGTTCTTTTACTTCTTGGGGCATATTGTCTATGTGCAGTACCGGATTATGGTGATATAATGATATGACATTTATGATCAATCAAATCTTACATACCCACATGTATGATATATATCAGGAATTATTGATGCCAGAAGATATCATCTTGTTTATTTCATAATGCATGTAATTGTAAATGTTGGATTTACCTTACTCATGTTAAATAAAAAAAAATCCGAGTTACTTGATTGACTGTTACCCATAAGATGAAAATGGATGAGAAGTAGCATACTTGACACTTGACAGTTCAAAGGAAATAATTCTCAGAATTCCTAGAAACTTTTTTAGTGTGGACAATGGTAATAGTTTCTAGTACATGGTTTAGGCATTAAATTTAGCTGCTGCAGTTCAGAATTTCTAATGGAATGCCAAAAAAAATCATCTGGGTTTTCACTTAAGTGAAAAATTTGTAATTTTTCCGAGCCCCCCCTTTTTCTGCTCATTTGTTGCCTTTGCTACGGGCAAATGTCAAATTTTGATGAATTGGTATCTGTGGTTCTTTAATGCAGAGACCGAATAGGCATCTCCAGTGTTGTTGCTGCTATGCTTGGCTTATCTGTGCTACTGTTGTTGGGTGTTTTAGATTGGGATGATTGCCTAAGTGAAAAGTCGGCATGGGATACATTGGCTTGGTTTGCAGTTTTAGTTGGTATGGCTGGTCAATTGACAAACTTTGGTATTGTATCCTGGATGTCTGGTTGTGTAGCCCAGGGCTTAAAAACAATGCATTTGAGCTGGCCAATTGCATTCGGTCTTCTTCAAGCATCCTACTTCTTTGTCCATTATCTATTCGCTAGCCAAACAGGTCATGTCGGAGCTTTATACTCTGCGTTTTTGGCCATGAACATTGCATCAGGAGTGCCTGGTGTGTTGGCAGCCCTAGCCTTGGCTTATAACACAAACCTATTTGGAGCTATCACTCATTATAGTAGCGGTCAAGCTGCTGTTTACTATGGAGGTACGTCTTTTCGGTTTGACTCAGATGAAGTTGAAATAAAATCTATACATTTAATCTGCAAGATTATTTTTATCTTTGTATCCTTATTTATTTCCTGTGGCCTCCAACAGCTGGATACGTAGAGCTTCCAGATGTATTTAAGATGGGTTTTATAATGGCTCTTGTAAACGCTACGATTTGGGCCGTGGTCGGAGGGGTCTGGTGGAAGGTCTTGGGTCTGTACTGAGGTTCAACAACCCTGTAAGCGGAAACAGATGGTCTTCCAGTGCAGTAAACTGGTGTAGACAGTGCACAGACACCTGAATCTGCCGAAGGCAACACCATGTCGCAGAAAGGCAACCGGTTGATGTCGCAGTGAACATGGTAATGATCCATGGACATTTACCGTTTTCTTTCCGTCATTTTTTAAAACTCGAGGTTCATGTGATCTGGGTAGCTCATTGCTGCCTTTGGAAGTGTTCCCTCAATCCACTTTAGGATCGAGGATGGTTCACTTAGTAGTAAATTATGCAGAGTAGAGTTCAGTGAATTGAGCGCTTGGCTTGGACTCAGGGATGAAAAATTGGAAACACAATTGAGCAGTCTGCTCTTTCGAGAATGCAAATCAAATTTGTTTGTTTGTTTGTTAGCTATTTGCGTTGTGATTGTAGTGGTAACTTAGTATGATCTTAAGTCTTAACTTCTAATCTAAGATGAAGTTGGTATTTCATTAAAAAAGGCAAAAAATTCCATTTTATTCCACGGATAGTATAGGTAAAATGTATAAAACTACCCTTTATATCTTGTTTGCATAAAACTGCTCCTCATAAAAACGTTTGCACTAATGCCTCCTTTATTTTCACATATTTGTACAATATGGACAGAAACATGTCACTCATTTGTTTCAATTAAATAAAAATGCCATATAAGCTTCTTTTTTTCGGTTGAACAAAAACATGTCACTCATTTTCCTTGCAATAGTACAGGCTAGACTAAGGGAACTCCATTCACTTCACTGACAGATACGCTAAAGGCTAGTTTGGAATCACCAAATATTATTTCCGGAAACGGAATTGTTCAGAATCAATCAAGAACCATGTTCATGTAGTGACTAAATTGGAATGTTGGAGATTTTTTAACATAAGAAATATAAAGTAACCTAATCATTTACTAAATAACTTCCGGTAACAAACACAGGCAGATGAACACAATAACCTATACATCCCTCAATCTACCTACCCTGGGAATCTGGGATAATCAACAAGATGCTCTCAGCTTCTCAAGAATGAACCTCTCTTGCTTGGCGTATTCTACATCCGGATTCTCCGAAAAATTCGAATGCAGAGCGTTCCCAATGTCATCAACAATGGCAGACGTAGTCATAGACGATTCAATGCACAAAATTGCAGTTATAGATTCAATTCAATGCACAAAATTCATTTATAGCATCACTAGCATGAGCCTTGAGCCAACCGGATCAAACTCTCAAGCATCCTTACAGTTGTTCTCGCAGCATTCTCTACAGCTGATCTTCTCTGTAGCTGATAATAGCATTTGATAACTCTTTCAGCTTCTTTGTCAACACCGGCTTGAAATGCTCCTTCACAAAGTGAATGTATTTTCTAAGCATTGGCAATGACCATGTGCTCATTAAGTCATCCTCGTCTTCCCTCTTCTTGTTTTGCTCGAATCCTCATTCGACAGGATATGAGATGATACAACCTTATCCCATTCAGGTTCTTTGTATCCAACAACACAAGGACTATATCAAATCTGCTAAGTAACGGTCCAGAGAGGGGTTGTGACTGATAATGGCTGGCTTGGATCATATTGTCCTTTCGGATTTGTAGCACCAAAACGATTGTCCTTGTGTTAAGAGTTGTAACAAGACCTGCCTTTGCAATGCTGATTGTTTGTTGTTCCATTGCCTCGTGTATGGTAGCCCTATCATGTTCCCTCATGCTGTCAAATTCATCTATGCAGCAGAGACCGCCATCAGCTAGTACAAGAGCACCAGCTTCAAGCATCCATTCACCTCCATCTTTGACAGCAGTAAAGTAAGTCCTGCACTAGTACTTCCAAGCCCTGTAGTGATCACAGCTCTATTACTCAACTTAGCAGCAAATTTCAAGAACTGAGATTTGCCTGTACCAGGATCACCAACAAGAAGGATATGGGATTTCTCTCTGACCTTTGTTCCCGAGACATCAGCATGTTGCACGCCGCCTATGAGTGTTAAAGCAACTGCTAGCTTGACAGTAAAGAGTCAAACACCTGAGGGCAGATGCCTCTAAGTATAGCATTTCTTCCCTTCAATGGAGTGTCTTTGAATTCTTCCAGAATTTTTTAAATTTCCTGATGATATCTTCAGGATGTAATATTCAGATTTGAGCTCATTAGTTCTCCTGACATGGTTGGCTACAAGTACCGGCTCAAGGTCACAGCGAACGTCTTTTATGTCAGAGACCATTTTGCAGTTAAAACGCCTGTGACAATCACATCATCCCCTGCATTGACAGTATCAACAATCATTTTTCAAGATAACACGAATCGAACGAGGAATAGCTCCTACTCCAAGCAGTTGGGTACTTTCTTGGATTTTGATTTCCTGGTAGTCATGGTATTTGGTACTATTCTCTACGGCTTTGAATTTTGTTCCTCCACAGTCTGTGACTTGTCTGAGAGGCAACTGAAAGGAGGTCTAATGGCATTCCCTGATTCCAGTTCGGGGATAAACGGGAAGACATTCTTGCACTTTTGGCATTCATAACTCCTCTCACCTTCTACGGTTTCACTGCCAGACCGAATGACTGTACCTTTGAGGGTGAGGAGTATATTCCGATGCTTAACCCTCACACGCCCAATGCTGGGAAAAGTCTTTTCATATAAACAAACATATTCCATAAGCTCACAGTATTAGACATTTAGTCTGGTCCAATTCAAGTATGAATATATTTTTCAGACAGTTTTAATGGTATTTACTAGGTATGATAACTTGAGTTTGAACTTCCTCTATAAACTCAACTAAATAGTGTCTGTCTGTGTTTCCATGGAGTTGAGCAAACAGTGAAAAGTGCCAAAAAAAGCTATGCAAGAATTACAGGAACTCAACTGGCTGCAAGCATTTAGGGGAACAGAATGCTACAAATGACGATAAATCTAGCATATATAGCATACTGCAAGGACAATTAGCGTATGCTAATGCCTGCTGTAAGGAACCAATCAAAAGCATATATAGCATATCAAGTTTGACTTATTTTGTAAATTATGTTGGTGCACCAGGATCAAATTGTAAACACTGATTGAAGATTTACTGAATTTTCAAGTTTAGAAGTTCATAGAGAATTTCTAATTGAATTTGAAGAACTATCAAACAACATGCATAATTATTGTATTCAGAAACAAAAATAAAGAAGGCTAGAAAACAACCAGGTAAAGATAGGGTAAAACATCACAAACCTGGAAATTCGAGGGAGATCCCCCAATATCAACCCTAACATGGACGTTCTCCTTGGCTGTAGCCCTCGATCCACCTTCAGAGCCCTCGAGTATGAAACCCTATATTCAACACCGTAACCACAAATCACAATCCATTTTCATATCTCAAACTCATAAACTCCCCCCAAAAGAGAAGTTACCAAAATTGGAAACGAACGTTGCTTGCCTGAGCGGATTGGGCAGCGGAATCGAATCTGGAGAGGAAAGAAGACGGTTCGGAGAACACGAGCTGAGCGAGAGAAGGACTGAAGTCTAAGAGCTCAGAAACCTGAGGAATCGAATGAAAGTGGATCAAACGAGTGGATTTGAGGTTGGAGGAAGAGAAATTAACGAGGGAAATTGACTTACGCGATGAAGATAGGGTAATGTAGGCGAGAATCGGGCGTGAGAATGATGGATTGGAGCTGGTCGGGGTAGTAGTGGAGAAGGAATTCCACCATTGTTGCGAAGATTGCTTCGTTCCCGTCGATTGCTGATACTTCGCCGCCCATCTGCTTCTGCTGAGGGAGAGAGACGAGGGTGCTGAGGGAGAGAGACGAGGGAGGAATGAGAATTTGGCGGGAACAACAATATTATTAGAGCACTATCACCATGACATAAAAAAAATTCGTTTGGTACAGCAACTAATTTGTCTTTGGTTTCATCATTCGAGATAATGACGGTCTTTGTTTGGCCCATGTAAAAAGGAAAATGTCATGCAGACTCAGTTCTAGAGGCGGAAGTGTTTGTGCTGCGGGAAAGCCTACAAAAGGTTAAACAGTTAGGAGTGTCGGCTATTGAGATCGAGAGAGACAACCTGATGCTGATCAATTCAATCAATCACGCATCAAAACCCCCGTGGGAGACAGATATGATCATTTCAGACATTTCCGCCAGCATCTCAGGCTTTTTTCAAGCAAGCACCACACGCACATCTTCACGAAAAATCAACACGGTAGCGGACAAGCTCGCAAAACACGGACTATATGTCACTGATGACCAAGACGATCTCCCAGACGATGTGGTTGTCGGTCGGTGTCTAGAAACTGACCCCCCTATTCTGCTTACCTTGTATCAATAAAAAAATTTTTTCTTTTGGTGGACTCTAGTTTTCGTCTTTTTCAATTAGTGCCCACAAAATTTTACTTCTTTGTTTGGTGGCCTTATAATGTTGTTTTATTTCGCTTGATGTTCTCAAAGGTTTTGTTTTATTCCATTTATTGCCTTTTTCAATGGGAATTTTCAGTATGAATCAAATATCACAATACTACCCATGTAGAATGATCAATTAATTTCTCATTTTTAAAAGAGGATACGGTTTAATAAAGCATCAACAAAGTAATGAGGACAATTACAGACAAGAGGAAGAAATATATAGGCACATTCTTTTGAAATATTTGTGTGTCCAGGCACGAGGCACCAAGGATTGCGACGAAAAGCGAGAGAGTTCAAATATATCATATACGATAGAGAATCAATTGCAAAAAATTTTTATCCTTAACTTCAAATAACAATCTTTTGAATTCGCATTTTATTATAAGATGGTGTACCAATTCCATCTCAAATCCATCGAATGCAATAAGGAGTAAATTTCAATCGGATTTACACTAAACTTAGGATTAGACTAATCATTTAAAACATATTAAACGGTGATGAAAACATGTGAAATCCCGAAAAAGTTATATTTTATGGGTACAAACCAGAATAAACAAGAACCTTAAGGACACCAAACGGGAAAGTAAAACATTGTGGTCACTAACCGAAAAAGGCGAAACCTCGAGGGTATCAAACAAAATTTTTCAAAAATAAAATCACCCCTCTTTTAATTTACGTGGTTTTTAAACGTACCGGCGAAAATTGTTATTGTCACCGTAACTACGCACTTTGACTCACTCAACTTCGTACTTGGGGTGCGTCGTAGTAGTTAAAAAAAATAAATAAAAATAAAAATTTTCTACTTCTACTACGCACACCAAGTGCATAGTTCATTTTTTTCAATTTTTTTATTCTTCCTGGACTCCAACTACGCAAATTAATACATGATTGAATGAACTTATTTTTTCTGATAAGCTTGGTGGGGGTTTGGGAGAATGAAACTTATTGTAGTTCATATACGTATAACTATTACTTTCAAATTTTTTTTATATTTTATATTTAATATTAATATTTGTAGAGTTATATTGGTAATATATCATTCAATAAGTTACCTTAACCGCCGTAAACTCTCTTTATGTGGCTTATGACATGAAAAGAACAAATACTCCGCAAGCTAACACTTTCAAATGCCAACTACTAACTTCTTCTTTTTTTTTTTTTTTTTTTTTTTCCCATAAGCTTCACAAGCTACGTAAGTTCCATAAACTTTTAAAAATATAGCTTCTCAAATGGACTCTAAGAACATCTTCGCGTTTATTACTCGGATATCTTAACCTATTTTCAAAATAAAATAAATGAGGTGATTGTTTTAGAATATTCGGCATCTTTTTCGTATATTTGGAGATTTTATAGGAATTTTCGTAATTTATCCAATTATATCAGCTAACTTTGTAATATTTTTTCAATGTCCACCATATAATTGTCATTAAGGTTCTGGAAAGTAAAAATGTATTAACTAAAATAATTTGCACGTCATGATTGTATTTTGGATGTCACACGTGATAAAAGAAGTATAACATATTTAAAGTAAAACTCATTCAAACCATTCGAGATAGAACATTTTAAGAAAAAATAAACATTATTTGTGTAAGAGGTTTTGAAATATAATTTTCACGTACATGGAATCTCAAGTAATCCAATCTACTATATCATTTTGAAAACACAAAGATTACAAAGGATAAAAGATTGTTTCAAATATTTGTAGAACAACCGAAACGTAAATAAAAAACAGAGAAAAGAATAGAAAGCACGACAAATGAAGAATATGTAACACAAGAGGACAAATCTTCAAGTACGAGCATGATAATTCTTTGCATCTCTTCGTACGTTCACAAACAAGGTGGATCAAAGCTTTGTTGATGCAACAATGACGACACTATCTTTCTCTCATAGGGCTTGTGAGATTTGGAGTGTGTAAGCTAGAGACTGAACAATGACCGGCAACTATCTCCCTCTTTGCTTTTATATATTGTTACCTGTATCAAACTCATCGGTCGGTTTAATGATAGAAATATGCATCGAACCGGCTAAAACTTGGTTCATTTAATAACAAATTGTAATAAAACCCGGTTTAGACTTTTACTCAGTTTAACTAGGCCTATACAGATAGGGCTCTGAGCCGTTGGCCCGTTAGGCCCAATGTTCCATCTATTTGTTCTCAGGCTCAATTATACAGATTAAAGGGCCTTACTAGAGAACATTACATGTTTCAGTCAATGCATCATCATAGCCCAAGGTATAAAGGAGCAAAACACACAAGCATATGATTACAATAATTTTTTATAATGCACTTGAGTGACCGACGTAGAGGGATTGAGATACCAAATGATCCAAGTAGGATGGGGTTTTATGGTTATTAAATTATATTTATGACCTATTGTGATGTTTTTTATTCGTAACACTCTAGATATAAAAAAAAAAATCCTAAGCGTTACAAATAGGGAGTTGTCAAGTATGGATCTCAAGATTGAGAATGAGAACTAGAGTGCATTAAGGAAAGGGAAAGAGAGTTGCAAGGCAGAAAATGATGAAAACCCCAATTTGGTGGGATAAACACACACAACTATTGAGAAGATGATGAAACCCCAACCTTGAATGCAAATGACATATATATATAGTAACAACTTGGACATTGAAATTAATGTGAGCATTCATAATTAGAGTATTTATTTATTAAGTTTACTTTACAACACACCCTTTATAAATTTAAGGCCTCAAAGTCGACCCTGGTCTAAAAAAAACAATTCCGTGGAAAAATAAAAAAAAAGTACAATAATAGAATACTTTTGATGTAATCGCAAAGTTGAGTTATGATACTTTGTACAACGATTTAAAATCGAAGACTTAGTTAACTCTCCATTAATATCCCCGAGATCTCGGGCTTAAATTTGCCTTTACTTCACATGATTTGCAAGCAACATATGTTGTTCCTTAATTATAACATTCATTTAACATCAATTTTACCCTAATTTCTATCCATATTATTTGCATATAGTTTAGATTTGCATGATATTATGGTTGGATATGTCGGGTTTTACGATTTCAGTTGTCTACTTGTGCTTCCATTAATTGTATGTGTTCAAGGCCTTTAATTTAAGCATCTTTTGGATTGAATTTGGAGTAATGCCTATATCAAGCTAAGTTCTCCTTATGACTGAGGAGGTTTTCATGAAGGCCGAATAGATTGAGAACCAAAAGATAAGGAACCAAGTCAAGAATCTCATCAAGATATATAAATCTCAGTTTTGTAACATATTTTCTTCAGTTTCGGCCTTTCATGTGAACTACAAAGTTGTAGATTATTTAATTACCTTCGAAAGTAGTACTTGAGGGTTTGGTTCTCACCACACAACGGAAAACTCATATTTACTAAAGTATTAAAACGTTGTCGATCGGCCCGACTTGTGTACATGTTGGGCCAATTGACCCACCTGTTACCTAATGCCTTTAAGTACAAATTGACTCAAAAATCATCCATGCACTGGATAATTGTCGAAATACCATAACATATGAGTTAAGACATATAATCAAAGGATAAAGATAACCACAACATCATAAAGTCAACATGCAAGTCGGGCTCTCTAAATAACGAGTATTATTTCCTTGATAACTTGAACGACTAAAATTTAATACAAAGTTCTTGATTGTCTCGATTATTATCACATGGACAAGTGTTATTTCCTTCAAATCATGTTCTATATTAGTTTGATTTTTTCTTTGGTTCTAGCTTGACTTTGGAACTTCACAAATCACATTAAAAAATGGAAACAATCTTCATCAACAGATAAACTTCATTTAGACATTGCACACCTCCAAATTATCATATCACAATCACCCTAAATGAACAAAAACCTTTCACGAATGGTATCAAATCCTATCAAAATCAAGAGCCAAAATGCAATTCATGTAGCCAAATATTGCAATAAAAGATTTAAGCTATCAACACAAATGCACAATCAAAATACAAATAAACTTACCATAATTGTTTATTTATTTCTGACTTATAAAAAAAAATTATATTATTTTTCATTATAAAAATATTAACTATATGAACATCACATCAAATCCATTCATTTCAAATATCCCATTCACACTTAATTGTCAATTTTTTTTAATATTTATGATTTATTACCAATTACAACATAAAAAAAACAACCATAATAAGAATATGTGAATCCCAACAACTCTCTATAAATATAACTTTAACATATAACATGTACACAAGCCTTCATTATCACATAATTCTTTCTTTCAAACACATTATTCATGGCTTCTTCTAGTGCACCTCAAAGAAATGGAAAGGGAAGAAAGAAGGTGAAAATGGCAAAGATGGAGAATAAAAGCAATCTCCAAGTAACTTTTTCAAAACGCAGGAATGGGCTTTTTAAGAAAGCAAGCGAACTATGTACACTGACCGGATCGGAGATGGGGATCCTAGTCTTCTCTCCGGGCAACAAAGTGTTCTCTTTCGGACATCCATCGGTGTCACGGATTATGGACTCGTGTTTTCCTGAAGGGGAAATAGATGGCTCTTTGATGAGTTACGATGAGAGGCTTGTGGATGCCCATAGGGGTTTCAACATGGTGGAGCTAAACAAGGAATTAACGAGGGCGGATCTTCAACTTGTAGCTGAGAAGCAACGAGCGCGGCCATTGGAGAAAGGGAGAAGACGGAGTTACAATGGAAGCCACCTACTGAAATATGATGCACCCTCAACTTAATGAGATCAGTGCATGCCTACGTACACTTAAGGATGCTGTGATGAGGATGACCAATAATGTTGTGGGGATGACGAATCCAGGTTTAAACTCAATTCAAGTTCCAAGTTCGGGTATGAACCCGGTTGATGGACCGACTCCACTTCCGGAGATGGGAAGCATGGGTTTAAACTCGATGGATGTCCTAGCTCCGGTTCAAAATATGCATAATCCGGATATGAATGATCCAAGAATGAATCAGATGGGTGTTCCTTGTCCGGATATGGGTAATTTGGGTGTGCATGATGGGTGTTCCGGTTCCAAATATTGGTGATTTGGCTATGAACCGGATGGGGTTTGCTGAGTGTAGGTCATATGTTTTTATCAATAATTTGATGATTTGAATAAGTAGCGAATCTTTTTAAAATTAGATCCTTGATGGATCATGAACTATGCAGTCTATGCAATGTTGATTTTCTTATAGAGCATCTATTTATTTTGAGATAATTGGTGTTATAGAGTACTTTTTTTTAATGTATACAAACTATATTCATATCCTGAAAAACTAGTGAAGAAAAAGGAATTAAATAAAAGATGAGATAAATTTAATTGGCCTAAAAGATAGGAAGTGTTTGTTGTAACTGGACTCGGGTAACTAAATGTGTAAATGAATCAGATAATTGACATCGAATAACTGAAATTAGATAATTGAAATTTAGTAACTATAAATGATAATTGAAATTGAATAACCGAAATTGAATAATTGAAATCGAATAACTGAGATTAGAGAATTAAAGGAGCTACCTTTTTTTTTTTAAAAAGTAGATTACAATAATGACCCGCTTGTCATCAAAACTACTGAGCATATTTTTTGACTAAGGATGTCTTACAATATGGGATGTGATTTTATACCAAAAATTATGGGATGTGATTGCTAAATAAAGTGTTTATTTTAATCGAAAACTATCTAAATTGAGTAAACTACTGAGCATATTTTTTGACTAAGGATGTCTTACAATATGGATGTGATTTTATACCAAAAATTATGGGATGTGATTGCTAAATAAAGTGTTTACTATAGGGGATCGTTAGACGTACCGACGAAAATTACTATTTGTCATCAAAACTACGCATATGGGCTGCGTAGTTGGAGTCCAAGAAAAATAAAAGAAATTAAAAAAATGAACTACGCACTTGGTGTGCGTAATAGGAGGAATTTTTTTTTAACTATTAACTATTACTACGCACCCCAAGTACGTAGTTACGGTGACAAATAACAATTTTCGCTAGTAAGTTTAAAAAACCACGTAAATTTACTTTAGATGATTTACTAGGTATTTATAACACATGAACTTCTTGATGTTACATTTATTGAGCTTGAGTTACTATCTAACTATATTTATTATACGCGAATGTTAAATGTGTTCATGTGATATTTAAAGTTGGCGGATTGCTTTTTTTATTTTTAATTGATTTTAAAATAAAATCACTAATTTTCATGTATTAGAATTTTATAATATGTGTGCTTGTAAGTATACGACACTTGTGATATTTTAAGTTAGTATGAAAGCGATTTTCTACAACTCAAAAGTCTATTACCTATTTTTACCGGGATATTATTGTAACATCTCCGTTCTTAAATTATCCAATGTCACGAGTTTAGGAACTGCACGATGAGTCACTCTCAAACTAGTTGAATATGATAATAAATTTGCATGTGAGAAGAAAGAAGAAAACAACTGTGAAAACACCAAACTTTACAGAAAGATATAAAACATGCATTATGTACAATCTGACACAATACTAACAACAAACATCCTTAAAAAAAGATGAGCTAGTTAATTAGCGAAGAAAGACGGTGAAGTGTTGAGAACCAGGATGCTCGTCACTGTTGAGAACCAGGATCCACCGACGGAAAACCGTGCGATGGAATTGGTTGGGGAGGGGGAACACATTTTGTACGGGTTAGTTTATATGTAATCGAAACTTGATTTTTTTAATGTTTTTCTTCACTAACTCTTTGACTGCGGAGTAACTAACCTTATATATTTGACTCTCGAAAATTGGATGGACGGACGGCATATGATCACCTTCAACAAATTAAGTGCCCATCAAAGGACACATGTAGAAATTAACTAAATCTCTGTGTATCAGTTAAAGTTATTAAGCTAGTTTTTTGTTTTTTAAAAATGTCTATGTATTGATAATTTGTGTAAATTAAAATTTGGCTTAAAATATATGAGAAATTGAATGAATGTTTCATTTTATTTTATTTTGTTAAAACTTTATAATTTCATTTCAAGTTATCTAATACTATTACCGCTTTAAATTTCACTTCAAATTATTATACTTGTTAAACAAAATATTAAATTCAAGTTATTTTATCTTGTTAAAATTATCAAATTCACTAAAAGTATAATATAAGTTGAAGTTATTTTATGAAAATGTCCAACATATCAATTCTCGACTTAATACCAATTTGACGCGCGCAGTTGCACTACTTAGACTGACGCACAATGCGCATCAGTGTAAGGCGGACACACAATCACATTGCGCTTCGGTTCTACGTTACCGAGTCTGACACCGTTCATTTTGTAATCCGGGTTGTCAATTATATATAGAATACAATCAACATAAGTGGAAACTAGTGTAAATCTCGTGTTTTGCAAGTTTTTTTTAAAATTAACATGAAATAAATTTTATAATTATATTTTCAAACAATTATAATTAAATGTACATTTTTGTGTCATTTATTATGAATGTAATATTCGACAATTTAAAAATTACGTTTGAAAGAACATTAATTTAATCGAGTATATTAAAAATGAATACATAAAAATAAATTTTTAGCAATTAAATATTTTTATTTAGAAGGTATTTAATATAGTATAGTACGTGGATAAAAGTTTCATCTCATTCAAAATGATTTTACACAACTTAAATAACCAAAATAGTCCATCACCGGTGAGATAATATTCATTCAGTCTACCCCTAAATTATTATTTTTACAATCTCCAATAATCAACAAAACCTTTCACAAATGGTAATAATCCCAATTAATACCATTAATATTTCCGACCAATATCTCAATTCTACCTAACAACCTAAAGATAATTACCATAACGTTTTATTTATTTCTCAATAATGATATTCGATTGTGATTTTTTCTTCAAGAAAGTATTTTCTTAACCCAAATACTATTATATTATATGCAAAACATTAACGACAGCTAAGAAAAATAATCGAAAATAAAAACTCTATATAATCCATCATACAACACACATATTACATACCTTCATTCTTCAGTCATTGTACTCATGGCTTCTTCTAGCACACAACTCATAGAAACGGGAAAAGGAAGACAAAAGGTGAAAATGGAGAAAATAGAGAACAAAAGCAATCTTCAAGTAACCTTCTCGAAGCGACGTGCCGGTCTGTTCAAGAAAGCTAGCGAGTTAAGCACGTTAACCGGGTCTCAGATCGGGCTGGTGGTCTTCTCACCGGGCCAGAAGGTGTTCTCATTTGGACACCCATCGGTGCACAAGGTCATGAATAAGTGCTTTAATCAAGGAGAAAAAGGATGGAGAAACGATGCGTTTGCATAGGTGAGATCGGGGACGCTCATAGGAGTGTCAAAATGATTGAGCTATCGACGGAGCTGGCGGGGGTTGAGCTTCAAGTTGAGGCTGAGAAGCAGCGAGCAGCGGCCATCGAGGAGCGAGAGAAGACGGAGCTGAAATGGACAACGCCTGTTGAGAAGATGACACAACGACAAGTCGATGAGATGAGTGCATGTTTGCACGCTTTGAAAGATGTTGTGACGAGAATGGAGAATCTCAGTGTTCCGGAAATGGGTGATCCGGATTTCAACCCGTTTGAAGCTCCGCTTCCAATTCCGAATATGAGCCCCGCAAATGCTTTGTTTCCGCTATTGATGATCTGAATATGGATCCGATTGGTATGGTCGGATATGCGCCAAATCCATATTATAAATGATTTGAATATATGTTGTGAAAGTTTATTTACTTGGTAATGGGCAATGTTGTGCTTCTTTTATATAATATGAAATAAAAATATATATTTTATGTTCTGGTTTTGTGACATACAAACAACATGATATGTATGCATATTTACATGGTAAATTGAGAATAACAAATTATAATTAGGATATTACGGTGCATGAACTACAAATTTTTTATGTGTCCAAATATATATTGGGCATAAGATATACGAATATTCAATCCTGAAATGGATATGTCATGCAAAATACAAGAATATGAATATTTGGTGCACCAAATACATATATTGGCTACACAAAATATTAAGTCCTTGAATGATTATGACGTGAATATAAATATTGCCGAATGTTTACAAGATATAGTTGTACTTTTTTCGGTTTGACTTTTGTTTTAAAACTTCATATGACATCAGCGATTTTAGTCAATGCCATAACTATTAATATATGAATGTCATATAGTTTTTATTATTACTATTTTTTTAAATTAATAAAAAATAATAAAACTTTATCTTAATATAATTCTTTTCTTAAAAACTTTTTTTGATTAAATATTCATTATTGTATGTTACAGTTTTTTATTCTATCTTTATCACTAAACGTCAAATTTCTTGGTTGATAAAAAAAAAATTACACTATAACTAGTTTTTCTTAGAAGTTTCATTTGAAGAAACTATGTAGGTTTGAACGACAACTTACTTAATTAAGGTTTCAATAGTCCACCTCATTTTTTTTTGTATGAGTTCTAATTAAGTTTATGATAAAATGTTACAATTAGGGTGGGTTTAGTTAAGTATGAATGTAAACCGTAAATATGTTGCGGCAAATGTAAAAAAAGGTTAGAAAGGATTTAAAAATAAATTTCAAAAAGTTGTAATTATAATATTTATTTTTTATAAAAGAAAATTCAACTTTTCTACTTTATAATTTATGTTTGTTAAGCAGTGTTGTTCTTTCATCAGCTTAACTGATCAGTTTACACTCTTTTCTCAACTGGTAAGTTGTTGTTAATTGAACTGTTATGACAGGTAGAAGGCAATCAGATTTACATTACAAATGTCCAGTTACATACATACAGTATGTTTGTTGCAAAGAAAATGTTCAAACTTTGAACAAATGCATGGAGATATACCATATAAGCGTCCAAATGTGAATCAAGAGACTAATCCTTAGCATTTTCTTCTTCTCTATGCCAAAAAACTCGGTCTCGTGCAGGACAATACGGAAATCTTCATAGCAAAGTACCTCTGCATACGATTACATGCTCTGTCTGGGTTGGCTCTCTCAGTAGGGCTAGTAGCACCCACAAAACTCTCAGTTCAACAAAACATACAATAAGATTTAGCAGCAAGGGTAAAAGATTTGTAGGTCTTACATGACAATAATGGAAAAATTCAGAATTCATATCAAATTATTGAATCACATGTAACCTCAAAAACTGTCAACCAAAAACAAGGCTATTGTGAAAACAACAAATTATTATTCGTTCAACAAAACGTATGATAAGAAAACTCACACTAGAATTTGAAGATATAATAAAATCTCATACAACAAACAAAGCTGTTATTCATTCTATATCGAACATGAAAAGTAACAACACGATTTTCGATTTCAACAGGTATGCTTTCGGGTTTTCAATAAGAAAGCTCATATTTCATGACACAGAAAGAAATTTCAGATTTTTCAACCTCCCTATGTTAGTTGGAAGTTCTTGAAGATTGGTGCAACCAACAAGATTCAAATACTGCAAAATTTATGAGATTGCAAATTGAGTTAGGCAACAACATAATCATCTCTAACAATCTTATTCGGTCTCTGAAGAATTCTCCCTCTGTGTAGCACTGTAAAACCAATCACATTGTGAAAAGTTCAATAATATACATACAGTAATGTTTCTTGCAACAACACAATATGTCTAACTAGTGATTTGTTTAAAGTCTTTTGCAACAATGTAATATCCGCAACAAGATAATATCAGTTATATGCATACAGTAATGTTTCTTGCCAATTGGGATTATGATAAATAACTACCTCGAGCTATAAAACACAATGTGAGAACAAAGAAAATGTTCAGATTGTGAACAAATGCATGGAGATAGTAGCACCCAGAAAAACTCAGTCCTGTATCTTTAGCTGCATTTGAAGCTCCTTGCAGGAACATTAAAAACTACTTTCAATATTGAAAAAGTCACAAATAGATTATGCCTTATAAACAAGTTTTAGCTGCAATGGTAAAACAATTCGTATCAAGTTCAATCACAAGCAACCGAAACAACTGTTAACAAATACGAGGCTATTTTTCGTTCAGCAACAAACTATTATTCGTTCAACGGAACATACAATAAGAAAACTCACACTAGAATCTGAAGAAAATAACAAATCTCACACAACAAACAAAGCTGTTATTCGTTCAATATCGAACATGAAAAGTAACAACACGATTTCAAGTTCAACGGGTATGCTTTTAGGTTTTTCAATACGAAAGCTCATATTCCATGACAAACATAGAAATTTCAGGTTTTTCAACCTCCCTATGTCAGTTGGAAGCTCTTGAAGATTGCTGCAACCAACAAGATTAAAGTACTGCAAATTAATAAGATTGCAAATTGAGTTGGGCAACAGTTTAATTTTCTCGTTTCCTGACAGGTTGATATATCTTAGATGCTTCATACATCCAATAGTCTTTAGCAGACTCTCAAATTAACAGTCATTGAGATCTAGTGTCCGAAGACATTTTAAGTTTGAGATCATGCTTTCCAAAAAGGCTTTGTTTGGGAAACAGAATGAGACCCTAAAATACCTAGATTTCTTTGCTTGATTGAATAATCTTTCATACAATTGCCTTTTTCTCATCACATCTACATCATCTAGTCTAATGTATCTAACTTTCTCAAAAACTTCATGATTTCTATCATCAATTATCACCAATTCTTCCCCTGCCACAGATTTAGCCAAATCATACACAAAATCATGCATAATGTAGCCATACTCATCAGGAAAGCCATCGTCATCACCTCCAATTTCTTCCTTCTTAAAAAGGGATTTTGAAGATAACTCCTTGATACACTTATGACCAAGTACTTCTTCTTGAATGAACCCAAGTGCTATCCACAAGGAACGTATATCCAACGGGTATTAAAATGGGTCATTTAAAAATCACTTTCGTAAAAACAAAATAAATTATTTTTCTTAACCATTTTTATTTTTGGTTGAAATTGTATTGTTATTATTTTTAAATTTTTTGATTCAAAGTTAAAACTAAAAATTCCAAAAGAAAATATTTTTTAAAAATTCAGCTATAATGGTTGTGATTTTTCTTTAAAAATTCAAATTTAAAATACAGTAACGAATTATTTGAAGATATAATTTATTTTAGTTTAAGAAAATAATTGTAAATGTAAATTCTAATTAACGTGTTTTTATAAAAATCAAATTTACACAATTAAGTGATTAATTAATTTATTTTTATTTGATTCCTAAAAATTAGTAAGATTCAAAATTTTTATTTATCAATTTGGTTAATTAAAATTTGTTACGTATTGAAATTTAATAAAAAAAAACATTTTTTGACTTAGTTGAGTAATTTAGATTTATTTTACATATTTTAACATTCATTTTATTTTATTTTTTCAACAACTTTTTTTTTCCGATTATACTTGATGCTAGTCAATCTGTTTAGTTTTTTTTTATTTCAAAAAAAAACGATTTACACAAATAATTTGGATGAATTAAGTGATTAAATTTTGCTATTTTTAAAAATCTGATTTATTTTGTCCCTAAATTTTAAGTGAAAGCCGATATTTTAGAGCTTAACTTTCTTTTGATTATTTTAACAATTGTAAACATATTTTTAATTGGTGAATAAGGATTAGAACTATTTAAATTGTGTAATTTAAAAAATTGGTAAGCTGAGGTAAATTTTCGTAGCGACACGTGGCAGCAGAGGCATGTAAAATTTCCGTTGAGAAAAATCCTGGAAGCGACACGTGGCAGCAGAGGCATGTAAAATTTCCGTTGAGAAAAATCCTGGAAGCGACACGTGGCAATAGAGGTCTCTGCTTTAATATATATAAGATAAGATTTGAAGAAGCATGTGATACCGATTAATAAATAATACTTTCTAAATATCTAGGTACGGTGTTTTAAACTTCGTCATCACGGTTAGTACGTTTACTAATTTGATCGGTCTTTCAATCCATTAGACGGTATATTGTTTAGTGTATCGAATCCTTTATTTTATAATAAAAAATATAAAAAACCACGCCATACAAGGATTGCCAACAAAGTGGCGTGGAATCCTAGGATAGTTTTGTCGTGCACATGTGACAGCTAGTGTTGTGGAATCCGTGGATGGTGGATACCAACTCTAAAAAGGTTAAGATAATAATTTAAAAATATAGATAAGGGACAATGTGAACTAGCTGAGACCAACCCCAAATACATTTCACGATCCACCTCCTCTTTACCAAATTCACAATTTTTTCCCTATACTTCGTTAGCTTTGCGTTCATGGCTGCCGAGACTATTCTTACCGAGTTGGGTAAGTTTGTTCTCACCAGCTCGGCTCCATTCTCATTGAAGAGGTGAAATTGGTACTAAGAGCTAAAGACGAATTGGACAGGATCAAGAGCAACTTGAGCAGCATCCAAGCAGTCCTCAAAGACGCTGAGAAGCAGCAATCCACAAGCGAGTCCGTCAAGAATTGGATCGGGAAACTCCAAGATGTTATGTATGACATTGATGATCTGCTCGATGATATCGCCACTGAGGTCAAAATCCAGCATTATAATAAAGGGGATTGGCGAAGACAGGTCTGCAAATTCTTTTCCCGAGCTAACTTCGTTGTTCTTAAATATGAATGGGCTGGCCGGATCAAGAATCTTTGCAAAAAAACTTGATCAGATTGCATATGAAAGGAACAGTTTTGTGTTTTCCATTGAGCATGTTGATTTATATTCCTCGGAATCAAGTTCAAGAGAAACACATTCAGTGGTTACTAAAACAGAAGTGATTCTTGGGAGAGATGGGGATAAAGAGGACATCATCAACTACATACTCACTTGTGAAGATTTTGAAACCCTTTCGGTTTTTCCAATCGTGGGTTTGGAGGACTCGAAAAACCACCCTTGTGAAGTTGATATATAATGACTCTAGGATTGACGACAACTTTGACACCAAGTTGTGGGTATATGTTTCGGAAAAATTTGATTTGAAAAAGTACTTATGAAGGTCATAAGGGAAGCCACGGGAGAAAAAATTACAAATGAACAACTTTCGTTGGAGCAACTGCGGATCAAGATTAGTGGGGGCTTTGAAAGATAAGAAGTTCTTTGTCGTACTAGATGACATGTGGAATGAAGACTCAGATGAATGGAGAAAGTTTAAAGAGTTGTTGAATGTGGGTGCAAAAGGAAGTATGGCCATTGTGACCACGCGTGACTCCAAAGTGGCATCCATCGTTCAAACCGTGGAAGATGCATACAAATTGAGGGAGCTTTCAGATGAAACGTGTTTAGAGATATTCAAACGACTAGCCTTCGATGATGGCCGAAATATTAAACCCACATGGTTGAATTTGGCAAACAAGTTGTGGAGAAGTCAAGAGGAATTCCTTTTCTTGTAACAGCTCTTGGAAACCTACTACGTGGAGAGACAGACGAGAAGGAGTGGTTTCGTGTGATAGACAAGTTAGAACAAGGACACGAAGATATCTTAAAAATATTGAAATTGAGTTATGACCAGCTCCCTTCCTATTTCAAGCTCTGTTTTCGCATTTGCACAATTTATGGAAAAGGCCATAAACTCTTGTCGTTCGATATGTGTTCCTTGTGGATGGCGCTTGGGTTCATCCAAGAAGAAGTAGTTGCTAGTAGGTGTATCAAGGAGTTGTCGTCAAAATCTCTTTTCAGAATAAATGATTTTAATGGCTGTTTTGATGCGTTTGATTGCTACAGTATGCATGATTTTGTTTTATGATTTGGCCAAATCTGTGGCAGGGGAAGAATTGGTGATAATCTAGGATAGCAATCAGGAAGTTTTTGAAAAGGTCAGATACATGAGACTAAATGATGAAGATGTGATGCTAAAAAGGCAATTGTATGAAAAGGTTGCTCAACCAAGCAAAGAAAGCTCGATATTTTAGGGTTGATACATTGCGTTCCCTAAGCAAACCCTTTTTGAAAAGCATCATCTCCAACTTAAAATGTCTGCGGGCGCTAGATCTTAGGGACAGACATTTTGAGAGTCTACCAAGGACTATTGGATATATGAAGCATCTAAGATATATCAACATGGGGGGGAACAAGACGATTACAATGTTGCCCAAATCTATTTGCAATCTCATAAATCTGCAGTATTTGATTCTTGTTGGTTGCACCAATCTTCAAGAGCTTCCAACTGACATAGGAGGTTGAAAAACTTGAAAGTTCTATTTGACAATGAATCAAGAGTTATTGCCAGAAAGCATTGGACTCATAAATGGTCTCCCGGATATTGTATGTGGATGAATGTCCAAGGCTTGCCTTCCTTCCTGTGAGCATTAGACACCTTGAAAAAGCTCGACACATTATGTGTAATTAATTGCAAGGAGTTGGATTTCGGAAATGGAACGTTGTCACTAGAAGGCTTAAATAGCCTACGGCAACTTCTGATAGAAGGTCTTCCAAAATTTCAAAACTTGACAATGGGGGACAAGGATCTCCCTTTCACTCTTTGGAAACTCTTTTCTTCCGTAATTGTCAATCTATTGAATTAGCAGATTGGTTTAAGTACTTGACATCTCTCAAAATACTTATATTGTGGAATTGCCCTAATATTATGGGGTTACAACAGTCTCTCAGCAACATCGACAACCTACAACAATTGATCATCCGGGATTGTCCAATTTTAAGTGAAAGGGATCAATCAGACTGGCGTCTTATCTCTAACATTTCATTCATTCGAATTGATGGAGAGATAATTAAAGATGATTAGAAGAGTACCTAAGGAGTCAACTTGTCATTTTTGTCATCAAAATCATCTTCATGATCACTTTGGAGAGAAATCTCTATCCAACTTTAAGTAATATCTTGTTTGCTGTGTGAAATGTGTTATTATATTCACGTTAGAGTGTGAGCTTTTTTACTGTATGTTTTATAAAACGATAACAGCTTTGTTGCTGTTTGAGATTTGTCATGTTCTTCAGATTCTATTGTGAGTTTTCTTATAGAATGTTTTGTTGAACGAATAATAGCTTGTTGTTACCATAACAGCCTTGTCTTTTGTTGACAGTTGTTGAGGTTGCTTGTGATTGAACAAGTTGATATGAATTGTGAGTTTTTCAGATTGGAATTGTTGTCCTGTAAGACCTGCAAAATATTTTGTACCCGCGTGCAGCTAAATCTTATTGTATGTTTTTTGTTGAACCGACTATAGTTTCTGCAAAGTAACAGTAAAATTACAGAAGATTTTGAAGCAAAATTCTGGTTCAAGTTCTATTATGGCCTGAAATGATGTGGAAATTAGAGGAATGACTTTGATATTTTGTTGTTTGGTCACTAAAGATGTGATGCTTCTGAAAATCATGACAAATATTCGAGCAATTGTGACGCTTGAAGCACCTGAATCTGTGAAGAAGAAAGATGAAAATATCCATCAAGTATTTGCCTATGACTCTGTCATAATGCACCATTACCTAATCACTGCATCATCATCTTTCTGCATCTAGTGTTAGAAATTGTTTTAAATTTCTTAATCTTTCTGTTTGTTTGATTGAACTAAATCTTAGTTGACGTAGTGATTAGTAATGGTGCATTAATACTTTACCAAACTCACAAATCCTTCTTGTACTGCTACCTTTGCATTCATGGCTGCTGAAACTATTCTGTTGGGTTGGGTAACGACACTGTTGCCCAACTCAATTTGCAATCTCATCAATTTAGAGTATTCGCCGGAAAGCATTGGACTCATAAATGGTCTCCGAACGTTGTGTGAGATGTGTTATTATTTCGATCATGTTTTAGTGTGAGCTCTTTTTATTGTATGCTTTGTTTAACTGCCTGTTTATGTATACCAACAATTTGCTGTCTTTGGTTAACTGTTGATGGTGTTCCTTGTGATTGAAACAATTTGATATAGATCGTCAACTTTTTTGTTTGGAATCATCTTCTTGTAAGACCTGTAAATCTGTTGCCCTTGCAGCTAAAACTTGTTTATAAGACATAATCTATCACGCAGCTAACCCAAACAAAGCATGTATTCGAACGTAGAGGTTGCTCAACCAAAACGGTTGGAACTGTAAGAGACAATTTCTACATCGCTAATTAGTTAACTCATAGTTCAATGAGAAATTTGATGTTTAAGAATTAATCATGGAGCAGAAAGACTCAATTTGATGTTTCTGCACTTAGCATCCTTCAATGGCACAAGTTTCTCCGGAAAAAATTACACACCAAATTAACACTTAAAACTTGAGTCAACTAATAGCCTCAACTAAGATTACCTTAAGTTTAGCTAGCTGGTTATACAAAATATTCGAGCAATTGTGACGCTCCAAGCACCCGAAGCTGTGAAGAAGATGAACTAATAATTTGGTAGCAGATGCAAGTTTGAGGTAGAATATGGTGCATAGTCATGCTTACCGTGTAATTTGTGCAGTAGTATTCAACAAGATATTGTCAGCTTATTTCTGGTTATTCATGTCATTAAGCGAATGATTAATGATTAATGATAAATAATATTAACTTAAAGATGTAATTTTGATTTTTGTACATTTACGGCCATTGATCTTACTTTATTTGATGCTAATATCATCTGGGTTGCTCCTATTTGCATCTCAGGGCTGACGGAACAAAAAAATCCTTTAAAACCCTCTGTCCACTGTCGTCCGCTTTCTCTTCCCTGCATCCTTTCTCTCCCATCGCCGGACCTCGATCGCTATATGTCGTCCTCCGCCGACGATTTCGTCAAGGATGTGTCCATCCTAATGGTGTCGTTGTCATCATTCTCGGTCGTCCTAAGGCTCTCAATGCCATGAATTTATGTCTGATTTTTATTTTGTTTAATGTTTTCGGTCAATTGCACGATTAGAGAATCTGAATCTAGGGCCAATTGCACGATTGGAAATTCTCTCTGCACAATGCCTTTCTTTCTCTAAAAAGCCTTGAGCAGGTATGAATTCTTGTTTTCTTCATCTCTTTTTTGTTTTGATCTGCTTTGTCTCCAACCTTTGTTTCTCTGATTTGAATTTCTTGGAGCAGGTATGTCCTCCCTCTCTAACCTCATTTCCTTTTGTAACTCGAAGGGAAGTTGATCATCAGATTGACCTTGTGCTGCGTTTCTCATCTTTAGATCATTTGTGATAAGGATATGAAAATGGTAGTATTACTCTTCTCCTCTGAATGCTGACGGCAATTCCCTCTCATTCTTCTTATTTGTTGGGGAAAATCCGCGTTTCCGAGTCACTCCGAGTATTTATAAACGGGTATTTGTTGCGCACTCACACTCGTAAACAACCTCACTTTAATACGTAAGCCTTTGATCGAAATACTCTCTTTTGTATTCATACATTACGTTGATCACAACATATATATATATATTAGCAAAGAGTCGGTGGATATACATCCCACCATCACCGACCTACACTAATTCCTAAGTAGATATTAATTAAGATTAATCTAGACTAATCTACAAAACTCTACGTTAATTAGTATCCTAGCTTTCTCCAGCCTTTTCTAGAACAATCTTGCTCCAGCCCTTTTTCAATCACAAATTGGACCATTTTCTTTTAGTAGCCCACTAACTTAGTCCACTAACTTTAATTGAGTCCAAGTAATTGGAAATATTAATTAACCCAACAATTCCTCCCTTAATTCATATTTCGTGTATCTCCACCATATCCGAAAACCTCACATTTGTTTGCTTCTTGGTTCCGGTGTCACCGCGCCTTATCTGCACCGCTTGCCCATCCAAGAAGCAAACGTTCTTCTCGTTTTTGCGGCCTCGCATTACCAAGCGTCTCCCCTTGAACACCTTGCACCACCTTCTCGTGCCGACGAACCTATATCCCTCCATCGTCATCGTTCCCAACGAGATGATATTAACGTTCGCTGATGGCACGTACCTCACATTGTGCAGAGTGTGCCTTGTACCGTTGTGAAGCCTCATCTTCACGCTTCCGGTGCCTTCTACCTTCAACTTATCACCGCTCACTGAGTTGAAGTAACCAAACTCTCCACCAACTTTCAAGGTGTCAAACATTGCTTGGTCTCGACATACATGCATCGAAGCGGCACTATTCATCACCCACTCGGACTTGGCAACCTCATCGCCTGTCGCCAAGTAAACATCACCATAATCAACTTCACCAACTTCACTAACCACATTAGTGTGGGAGTCCCCTCTCTTCTTTCCCGGCGACATCTCTCTCAGCTTCCTCAGGTCCTCCCTCATCTGAGGACACCGGGTTTGCATGTGACCCTTCTCCCCGCAGTAGAAGCACTCGACCTCACTCATATCTCGTCGCGAGCCTCTTTGTCTCGAGTCATCATGCCTCCTCCATTGACTCCTCCCTCGTTCTCACTCCCCTGCAACTAGTATGCGGTCTTCACATTTGTCGGTAGCATCATTCTTCATCATTCTCTCACTTTCCCGCAAAGCAGCGGTCACCTCATCCAGCGTGAGAGACTTCCTTCCTACAAGTAACGTCTGCACCAAGGACTTGTAGGACTTTGGCAATGATTCTAGCAACAACAACGCCTGCTCCTCTTCTCCGATTTTGTCATCCACATTCAATAACTGACATACTAGTTGATTAAACGAGTTAATGTGGTCATGAAGATTACCTCCTTCCTCCATCTTGAGCGAGTAAAGCTCCATTTTTAAGCACAAAATGGTTGGTCAACGACTTCGACGCGTAGATGCTCTCGAGCTTCTCCCACAACGCCTTCGGTGTGGTCTCCTTCAACACACCGTACTTAATCTCGGGAGCCAACGCCAACCGAATTGTACTTACCGCCTTCCTTTGGATGCTTCTCCACTTCTCCTCACTCATCGATCCAGGCTTCTCCTCCTCCAGAGCTTGGTCAAGACCCTGCTTCACCAAAAAGTCTTGAATCGTACTCTGCCACAAAGTGAAGTTGATCTTCCCATCGAAGAGTGGAATCTCAAACGCCTTCATCGCCTCGGCCGCCATCACGCCAAACACGAGATTCTTTAAGCAACAAAGATTACCCGATCACCACCACCATAACCTCGGCTCTGATACCAGTTGTTGGGGAAAATCCGCGTTTCCCGACTCACTCCGAGTATTTATAAACGGGTATTTGTTGCGCACTCACACTCATAAACAACCTCACTTTAATACGTAAGCCTTTGATCGAAATACACTCTCTTGTATTCATACATTACGTTGATCACAACATACATATATATATATTAGCAAAGAGTCGGTGGATATACATCCCACCATCACCGACCTACACTAATTCCTAGTAGATATGAATTAGGATTAATCTAGACTAATCTACAAAACTCTACGTTAATTAGTATCCTAGCTTTCTCCAGCCTTTTCTAGAACAATCTTGCTCCAGCCCTTTTTCAATCACAAATTGGACCATTTTCTTTTAGTAGTCCACTAACTTAGCCCACTAACTTTAATTGAGTCCAAGTAATTGAAAATATTAATTAACCCAACACTTCTCAATATAAATCCTTAAAATCTATTCATTTCTAGATTTGGTTTTTGGCTAATAGTTCGGATTGAGAATAGGAGAATTCACCTCTTTCGCATTCATACCGAGTTCCTTCGATTTTGCGGCATCTCAGACAGTGAAATCTCGTCCGAGGTCGTCTCTCTTCTCTACTGGTAATTTTCTATCTTCACAATCACTCTTCTTAAAACACTAATCCTTTCAATTAATCTATAATCTACAATCTACAATATACGTTAACGAGTGAATTCATTGTATTGCTACAAGTAGTGGAATATGAGAGGAAAATCAAAGCCTTAGAATTGAAACTAAGCACCAGGTGTAACCATGGATACTACCCATTGTTGTGTTTGAATGAAGCGGGGCAAACAAAACTTACCCAATTCCTCTGTGTAGATGTTACCCTCTAGCAGTTTTGCTTTCATTAAAAAACTTTGGCTTGAAATGCCTTGAAAAGGACATGTATAAAGAACTATTTTTAGATAACAATTTCCTACAGTACTTATATATTTGGCTTGATTATTAGTGCATGCTCGATTGTCAATATTTGGTTAACTTGTACATTGTTAACTCATCTTGTATCTTTGATTGTTGCAGATTTTTAAGATTCTTGGCACATCAAGATGATAGATTTTGACTTGACTATTGAAATTTGTCTGTGATTAGAGCCATCTTTGTACACCAACCATAAGTAAGAATGGTCTGTTGAAATATTATCTCGCATCTGCATCACCTTCATGGAATTCTCTCTAATACCTATTATTGTTATTTGTCTATTTTTCTTGATTCAGTTTTTATATGTTACAAGAGAAGTTTCCTCGAACATCCTTTACAAGCACTCCCACACTATCTGATTCGGGTCCTGATTTAAACTAGATAATACACACACAAATTCTACTCTTATAAGTTGTCTATTACATATTAAAAGTAGGCAGATGGAGTACTATTGTTTTTATATAGAAAAATTATAATTGCTAATTTTAAAATTTATTTATTAATATTATTCAAATTTACTCTTACTATAAGTTCTTTTTTATTATTAGTTCTTTTTTTTTACGAAATTTTGTAAGTGTTATTTTGTTAGTTCAACAAAACAAAAAATTATTTCATTTGTTAGTTAAGTTTTTATATATTTTTATTGAACTAATAAATCAAAATATTTAAAATAAAAAAAAATGTAATGCGTGAACGAATAAAATAGTTTTTTGAAATAATAGTATCCATGTTTAAGCAACATAACACTATTTAATAAAAAATTTGAACTAGTAATATAAAGTTTAAAACAAATAGTGCTAGAAGTTAGAATTTCAAGTTTATCCTAAAATTTAATTAATCTCAACTACTAATTTGTAAATTAATAGTCAGATTTTATTCATATTGTTTCCTACAAAATCAAACTAAAATTAACATTATAATTATCTCAAAAGAAAGAATAGAAACCTGAACAAAGGTATTGAACTATACATACCATAACCAACAACAATGGATATCATAGAAGCTAAACAAGAAAAAAAATATTTGTTCCTCTTAGGCTTCTTCTTCGCAAAATCCATGCCCCGCGTCCATTGCAGGGACTTAAGCCGGCGGTGGCGGGTTAACTGAGTCAAGGCGGGCTTCGCCTCGTTCATCAGCCATTTTGGCTAGAAACTTGAGGGGAAAGAAGGTAGGACATGCAGAGATAAGGCAAGGAGACTAAGGTATGAATTATTTGGTTGTGTTGTTAAGCAAGTTAGTGTTAAAAGTGGAGCCCTTAAATAGATACATTTGGAAGCACTATCATTTTTTGTTTTTATAATTTACTCTCTAATTTCCTAACTAGTTTATCACAAGTGCTTCAGTGGAATAAGGTAGCCTTCTTAATCTTGTATGTAGATGACATACTACTTATTGGAAATGATATTCCGATGGTAGAGTCTGTAAAGGAATGGCTAAAGATATGTTTATCAATGAAAGACTTAGGAAAGACCGAGTACATACTTGGAATTAAGATCTATAGAGATAGATCTAAGAGACTTCTTGGATTGAGTCAAGAAACTTATATTGATAAGATTATTGATAGATTCAAGATGCAAGATTCCAAGAAGGGATTTTTACCCATGCATCATGGTGTATATCTCAGCAAGACACAATGTCCTAAAATGCATGTTGGGCTTGAGAAGATAAATCAAATCCCATATGCTTCAACTATAGGATATATAATGTATGTCATGGTATGTACACGTCTTGATGTTGCGTATGCTTTGAGCATGTGTAGAAGATACCAATCAAGTCCTGAAGAGGCACACTAGTGTGCAGCTATACTGATGCAAGCTTTCAGAATGACAGAGATGACTTTGAGTTTCAATCGGGTTATGTCTTTATCCTTAACGGAGGAGTTGTAAGTTAGAAAATCTCCAAGCAGGATACAATAGCAGATTCTACAACAGAGGTTGAGTACATTGCTGCTAGTGAAGAAACGAAGGAGGTCGTTTGGATGAGGAAGTTCTAGAATGAACTTGGTCTAGTGCCTAGCATTTCTGGGCCTATCAACATCTATTGTGACAACCATAGTAATATAGCCCAAGCCAAGGAACCGAGTTCGAGCTCCAAATCCAGACACATTATGAGAAAATCTTATTCGATGCATCATTACTAAGGTTGAAATTAGAGTAACACCCCGAATTATGGGAACTTGGAGCGTTACTGGCTAGAACCTCACAGTGGATCCCGGTCTTAGGTTGACGTCAATAACGTCGGATCTTGCAACAAGGCACAAATATTATTAAATTGAAATCCTTTCAAAACAAACGTATTTAGACTTAACATACTCTAGATTCATGCGACAACCATTTGAAAAAAGAAATATAAACTATTGTATGATAAATAAATAAATAACAACTACGTAAACTCATAAGCCCACAACTCCTAGTACGAAAATCCCGGCTAGCCGCTCCACTCCCGATTTCCCCGGTAGAGATCTAACTTGCAAGATCGAACAACACGGTAAAACTGTTAGCTACAGTTCTAATACTAAGGATATTAAGGCACAATCACAATCAAGGGAATACAGTAAACCATTCAGCATGCAACAAACAATGTCCCGGTTCTTATCTTTTCTTTTGGTGAAATTTGTCATCCTATGATTCAACTTTTCATGGTAGCACGAGGGTCTCCCGACCCTCGCCCCATTCCCGTAAACCAGTAGGACTGGTTTTGATGCATTTTCCCCGTATACCCTACTGGACTGGTCGCGGGGAAATCTTCCGGCACCCTCGGCCCAGACAAAAAGCTACATCACGTTATAATACGATTGTGCCTCTCTTTAGAAATATAAAGACAGTGATCTAGTTCGTTCATTTTATTTCACATGCATAACACACACAACCCTAGTACACACTCACTATAAAAAGGTAGTTAAGTGAGTCATATGAACTCACCTTATCCGTATTGGTCTCAACGCTACTTGCGATCTGCTAGTCAGTGATCCGAGATCCTGATCAAGATACATCAACCCTTATAACTATATCAACCCTTAACACTTCTCAATTTATCATTCTAATTAGTCAGGCTATTATCTAGCATCGATACCTTGACACACTCTAAGACTTAAGTTTGTGGACCTAGACGTCCATTCTAGGTTCTCGTATCATCATCACAGTCCTTTCACTAAAATTTTGTTATCTCGGAAGTTCGTACTGAAGGAATTGTGTCCTTTAATTTAATGTGCAATGACTAAACTTGGAATAAGACAATTAACAAAGATAAATCAATTCGATTATTTTAGGAGTCGTAGTGCTTTGCTAGAAGCCAACTACGATTAATGGGATTAAACGAGTTAAACTCATGACTATTATAAACGGGTCCTATGAGGTCACACACTTTAAGTTGACGGACTAGATCAACGGGAATGATGGTTGAATATTAATATATATATATTGTATATTATTAATATATTCATGATATATATTTATGAAATAATTTTATTAGTGTATGTTACAAATTAATGGAGACTAATAAATTGAGACTAATTAGTGTGGTATGACCATGTTACAAATTGAGACTAATTAGTGTGGTATGACCACATTGCAAATTGCTAACTATTTAGTAGAGACTAATTAGTGAGAGGTTAATTAAGGGAGTTATTTTTCTTTTCCTAAACGTTAGAATTGGAAGAGTCATGACTCCCTTATCCTAATTATGTATATATAGATAAGGGGATCGTAGCTTTTACTTCGGCAAATTGCAAGTATTGACCACCATTCCAACCAAGCAATTCGATTGCTCTCCCTTAGTCCTTTCGTCCTAGCAGTCAAAGTCAAGGGAGATCTAGACCGGGCTCGTGTGGACCAAGTAGAGGAGCAACACGTGGGGCTCTCATCGTTTTCGTTCCTACCCGATCAGTTCCGGTTCACGCATCAACAGGTAGTTCTAATTAACAATGATTCTATGAATTATGCATGAAGATCCTACAATTAGATGTTTAGATATGATCTGAAATTCCGCTTAACGCATCTAATAAACCTTCACATACTTCGTCTATCGTTATCTAACCACTTTACTACTCATATTTCGCATTCCAATTCCACTAAAATAACAGCCTATCCAACAATCTTCTTATTGTTTAATTTCGTAATGATCTTCATCGAAAAAATCTCTTTTTGTTAGTTAGTTTTTTGTTATTTGATCTCATCCAAAGAAGAAGAAAAATTCCGAAACTTCCTCTATACTAAACCTGAACTTCGATTAACCTATATATATACCTCATACGATAACACACTAATCTCTACTCAACTCAGTCGTTTGGTATTCTCTATAGCGATCGAGTTCTATTCATATCCTTATTGTTGTTATACAATTTTCTTATCTCTTATTAATCTCAATTTTTTTATCGTAGTATTCGAGATCACTCTTAAACCCTTTGTGCACGCCGCTGGGTCTTCTTCATGGTTTATCAATTAATAGTACCCTTCTTCTAGTTCTTTGATTACGATAAAACCAAGAAAAATGGAAGACGATCTCAAGTTTTGGTGCGTGGATATTTTAAGTGTGGTAACATGGTAATTTTTATTGTTCCTTATATATTCCAATATTAATAACTTGGTAATTTTTATTCACTTCATTGATGAAGAACATACAACAACAATCACACAACATATAGACCTTGAGCCATCTTGTTATTCAGCATTACCGGTGTGTATTTATGTACAATTTGCAATGTCCCCAAAACGGAATAGGCGTCATAGCTCCAAGATCTCCGGACATGGTCTCCCTCAGGCTAAATAATCGATATAGAGATAAAGAATAACATGACAACACACCACGGCAACACTTGCCAACAAGGACAAAGGAAAACCACAAAGCATCCCATGACGCCAACCACAAAGTGATCCAAAACCACAATGTAAATAACGTAATAACTAACAATCCGGACTTATAAACAATCCGACTCAAAAAGTGGAAACAAAAAGTTAGGAACGAGTCTAAACAAAACATGATCATCCCACAAAACCGACAAAACTGACACTAGGGTTCTAGACCTCCATGCTCCTAAACTGATGTTGTACTTGATTATGTCCAAAAACATAACCAGCCCCACCAGCGCCAGGTTTCATGGGCTATAGGGACTTGAAGATGTCTAGTCTTTTACACATATGTGTATGGATGATACATGTAAGACTAACCCACTTTAAGACTTTCCAAAAGGGATTGTAGAGTCTTAAGTTAAACCATGATTAGTAGATTCCTTAGACATGAGCATGTTATGGTCTCTCTTGATGATTGATATTTCTTTGACACTATTACACGCTTTCCGTAAAAGGGAGTTGTAAATGTAGTAGCTGATATTGCCAAAAGTTGAGTGGGGGCCATAGTCATACAAGACTGAAGAAGTCCTCCTAGTTCATGCATGTATACATTGATACATTGAATAGGAATGGCGTCGTGAACACTTGAAGTGAGAGATTGAAGGAATTGTCCTTTAAATTAATGTGCAATGACTAAACTTGGATAGGACAATTAATGGAAATAACTTAATCCGATAATTTTAGGATTAGTGCTCCTTTCCTAGAAACCAACGATTATTTATACATATAGGATATTGTTAATAACAAAGAACATTATTTATTTATGAAATAAACAATTAGAAAAATGTTACTTATTTATGAAATAAGTGATATATATATGTATAAGGGTAATATATATAATTAGAGGTGAAGTTAGTCAACAAGGAGTAAAGGAGAAGTAACATGCATAAGTTACAAGGCTTAAAATATTGATTTCATTTACTTAAATGAAATAAAACAATTGTTGTTTTTTAGCTCGGAAAAAGAGCAATCGCTTGCAAGGCTAATGAATCTCTCCTAAGATCTTAAGTAACATCTATTCTAAGATCTTATGTAATATATATATTTAGAGGTGAAGTTTTCTCTTTCGGTAGGAGTGGTTAAGCCGACCACCATCGTCCTTCCAATTGCCCTTTCGGTGTTTCGTCCTAGCAGACGATACCAAATGCGGTCTATAATCCGGGCTCGTGTGGACTTAGTAGAAGAGAAACAAGTGGGCCTCTCGATCTCTTCCATTCCCTCCCCGAATAGTTCCGGCTCACGCATCAATAGGTAAATCATACAACCAATGTTTAAACCTATTATTTCATGAATGAGATCCGACGATTAGATGTTTAAATTTGATCTGAAATTCTATTTATCGCATCTAATAAACCTTCATGAGTGGCATCTCATCTTTGATTGTCCATATTTCATGTTCTAGTGTGATGTTTTTTGGGAACAAGTAACAGCATAATAGGTTATCTTTGTTTACCCAACAAGCCTGTTTTGCAAAAGTTGATTACTTGATGCTAACTTGTTAATTTTAAGTGTATGTTGTTTCAAGTATATGTTGCCTGAAATTTAAATAAACCAATTATGGTTTCTGTCTGTTTTATTCCAAATCTTTTACACTTGCCGGAGGTTGAAAAGTACATCACAAAACTAATGATCATAGAATGAACTTTTCACAATGTGATTGGGTTTACAATGCACTTCTGTAATAAGATTGTAAGAGAGTACAAAACAATGACCGTTGCTTCTTCCCTAATCACTCAACTTAATTAAACACTCTTTCATTAATCAAATTCAACGCCCATGTTTATATAAATACACTGTAATTCATTATTAATTGAACATTAAAAAAACATGTAGTTCCTCCAATGAAAGTTGTTCATTTGTAATAAAAAAAACCGCAAAAATGCGGGTTCTAAACTAGTTAAACGTAAATGTGTATTGCTTAATTGGTAGTTAGGAATTTGTGTTTGGTGGTGGATTAAAAGCATCAGTTTCCACCGCCCTTCCCATGTATTAATATAATGTGTATTGCATAATTGGTAGTTAGGTGAGTGCTAATCCGACTCAAAGTTATTGTGCAAAGTAAGTGTAATGTTGAGTGCCCACAAAAATTTCTCATTTATAAAATCCTCTCTAGGGCTGTTCAAACGGTCCGGATCGGACCGTTTTATTTTTGTATAAAACGGTCCATGGACCAGACCGATTGGTTTTTTTATCGGGAAAAAATAAAATAAAAAATTGTATGTAACAAATCCGGTCCGGTCTGGGTTTGAACCGTACCGGATTTGGACCGGACCGGACCGTATGCAATTTCTGTTCAAAATATTTAAAAAGTTTAAATTACGGTCCGGTCCAAATGTGTGCAGCCCTACCCTTCTCCATAAAATATATATTAGTGAGTTTGCTGGCTTCAATGAGACAGAAGAAGGAGATGCTTGGTGAGTGCAGATGGAGCCATGTTCGCAGACAGGGAAATCGTTTTGCTGACTGGCTTGCGAGTCTTCGACCGGGAGCTCCTTTGTTTTTAGATTCTGTGTTTTGTTTTCCAAACGATCTGAAGTTGTTGATTGATGCTGACTTTGAATTTTAATATGGGGGTTATCAAAAAAAAAATGATTGTTGCTTCTTCCCTTATCACTCAACTTAATTAAACACACTCTTTGATTAATCAAATATAACGCACATGTTTATATAAATACATTATAATTCATTATTAGTTGAACCTTAAACTACAAAACCTATACTTGACTAATTTAGTACGATTATCATCCGATACTTAAAATGGGTATACTCCTACAATTTTATCTCATGGGAAAGAATGGGTATTGAAGCTTATACAATACGACGACTCGATCTGAGCTGGCTAATAGTCAAGTCTATAATGGAGGTGGTCGACATACAAGACCGGTTAAGTTGACCAGTGACGTGTGGATAGTTTTTGAAAGAATGTTTACAAACTCAAGAACGTGTTTATTTCAAAGAGAAAATGATTACATATATGGATGATATTGACTATAAAAGGAAGAGAATACAAATACAAAATATATACTATCCTCGTGTAAAGAAGCTAAAAGAGAAACATAATAAAATACAACCCAGTGAAGAGGATATGATACTTATCTTATTACTCCCCCTCAAGTTGGCACATGGATGTCACGAATGCCAAACTTGCGGAGAAGAAGTGAAATTTATGATGTCCCAATGCCTTTGTAAAATATCTGCCAATTGATTGGAAGAACGGATGTGTGCAGTTTTGATTGTTCGATTTTGTAACTGATCTTGGACGATGTGGCAGTCGATTTCTATATGCTTCATATGCTCATGAAATATCGGATTGGAAGTGTTCACTTGTTTGACACACCCTATAAACCACTATCAAGAGTGATAGAAATCCACAGGATGCACAAAACGTCGAGCCTGCTTTAAATTTATAATTTCGTATATCTACTCAATGCAGCGAACCCACAGTGTATGGATCGGATGCAGCAATGAATAAGTATTCCGGAGTCGATCTCATGGACTAAGTTAAATTGACTATGCAATTGATCTAGAATATTAAAGATCTAGAATGAGAGAGGTTGGAAAAGATAAGGGAAAGAAGGATCAAAAAGGTTTTGAGAAAATGTTTTGTGGACTCGCAATCAATTTCTTGAATCGATTGAAAGTCAAAAGCAATCAAAGAAAAACAACAAGTTCAAATGGGAGAAATATGTAATTCCAGGGATTCAAGATCATTATTTATACATATGGACTCAGGATATAATAAAAACTCACGCGGCATATATAAAGAATGAAACGTTTTGGATGAATGTTTCTTAACCTATGCTCTTTTACAGTTATATCTCAAGAACACAAAGGTCCGCAACCTAAACTATATATCTTTCAAGATAATGAGGGGGAAATATATAAACAAACCTTATTCTTTCAATCAAGGAAACACAATAACCCTTTACAGTTACGTCTCAGTAGTTATTGCCTCAAAGGAAGGAATAATGGCACACTCTATCCAATAAAGGTTAAACCTTTATTACCTAGGAACAGGTTCTCTTATGTATCTAAATAGGAATATGTTAGTTACGACTCAATTCCTACTTAGGTTAAAGTGGTTTAGATTGAGTCTAAACCTTCAAAAACCAAACATTTCCATATGATTTAAAGCGATTTACACAAACTGGAAATAAGAATAAATTCAATCCATCATAGTCCAAGGTATAAACAAATCTCTATATACCCTGAAACCACAAAATGTTTCTAGCCACTAAAACTCATGGCAAATCCTGAAATCAATTTGATAAAGGAAAGCAAACGAATTGAAACATAAAAGGGAATAAAGAAAGTACCCAACTTTATTGAAACTCAAAACAAACGTCTTCCAACTTCCAATCTCTAACAAACTTTCAACAACTCCAACACTAGATCTTCCTCTAACAAACTAACTAACAATGGATAAAAAGAAACAAAGGAGAATTTCCTCTCAACAATTGAACTTCCGCTTTCCTAAACCTAAACAATCTTCTTTCTTCTCTTTCGTGGGCGTCCTTTTTCTGGATTTCGGAACTCTACTTCTATAACCTAAAACCCCTTGAGAGACTTGGGTTGGGCTAAGAGTCCGAAATAAAATAAGAATCGACGCTCAGGGAAATATCTCGGTCAGAATCTCGGCCGAGATTGGTCGACGTCGGGGCTGAGATTTCGACTTCGTACTTCAGCGTCATGGGATCTCGGTCTAGTCACCCGAGATGGTGACCGAGATTTTACTGCAGTAGCTTCTAAGCCTTCCATCTCGGACTGAGATAGGTAAATCTCGGCCGAGATTATTCTTGATCTCGGGTACTTTCTCTCGGTTGCTCCAAAAGCGTAGTTCTCTCCTTTCCAATGCTCGTATGACAACTCCTATGCGTCCACTCCGAGGCTTAGTCCTCATATGCATCATTTTAGCTCCAAAACACTCCATAATACCTACAAAGTAACCAAAAGCGTGTGCAGACATCTATACTTACAAAGTAACACTAAACAAGCATAAAAGACACAAACTATGGCTAAAACATGCATGCGGAAAGGGAAAAACTACATATATGATCAACTAAACTAGGTCGATAAATCATGTTTATCACGAAGCAATGTGGAGTGCCGCTTGTTTATCACACCAAAGATGCATGGGTTGTTGATGGTGATGCTAAGTGACTTAAGAAGTGCTTTGAGCCATATAATTTCATATGGTGTTAACGCCATGGCACGGTATTCGACTTTAGCCAATGAAATCGAGACAGTGGACTGCATCTTTGTTTTCCAGGACACGGGAGACTAACCGATCATGATAAAATAAATAGTCAAAGAACGAAGTGTTAGTGGACAAGTTGCATGATCGGAATCACAATAAGCATTAATTTCCAAAGAACATTTCTTAGATAGAAAAATACCTTGACCGGGTGAGCTTTTAAGATAATGCAAAACTCGTAATGTAGCAGTCATGTGGGCTTTGGTGGGGAATTGGAGAAATTGCGCAATTATGTGCACGGAATAGTTCAACTCCGGTCTTGTTATGGTAATATAAATTATCCGGCCAATGAGGCGACGGTACTGCTCCGGATATGAGAATGGTTGGTTAGGGATGACAACAAGCTTGTGGTTGGGCTCAATCGGGAAGGAGACGGGTTTGGAAGCTAGATGTCCAGCTTCATGAATGATGTCCAGGGAGTATTTTCGTTGAGATAACAAGAGGCCAGTAGAAGAGCGAGTGATTTCTATGCCGAGATAATAGCTTAACAAACATAGATCCATCACATAAAAGAAAGTATTTAGATAAGATTTTAATTTAGAAATAGAGGAAGAATTGTTACCGGAGATGATAAAATCATCGATGTAAACGAGAATATGTAGAATGGTTTTGTTACAAGAGTAAGAAAACAACGAGTAATCGGCGTACGACTGTTGAAATCCGAAATATTTTAGAGCGCCGGCCAGCTTGGCGAACCAGTTGTGTGGGGCTTGACAGAGGCCGTATAAGGACTTGTGTAGACGGATTGGGTGGAAAGAGGTGAGGCAAAACCGGGTGGTGGCATCATGTATACTTCTTTGTGTAAGTCACCGTGCAGGAAAGCATTGTGGACATTGAGTTGGTGAAGCTCCCAGTTCATGATAGAGGCAACTACGAGAAACACTTTAACCGAAGGCTTTATCCAACATCAAAGATTTTACCTTTCAATCTCAACGAAGGCCTTACCACCATATATATTGTTAAAATACCATTCAACACATCCCAACAATTTGTCTCTTGGGTCCAAAATTGATGTTATTGCAAAAACTCCACTTATACTCGACCAATACTTATCAAATTTATCAAGCATATTTTTATCCATACCATTATTGATCATCAAATCAACGCTAGAACAACATTTCAATAAATAAACTTTAACCAGACAAACCTTTTGAAAAAACTAATTAGTTGTTCAGCATGAAATAGGTGGAGTTTCATCTTGTTTAACAATGATCATACATGATAATTCCCTCCTTGATGCTTCTTTAATCACGAATATACATTATATATACACATAACTTTAGTTTTAGGAATACAAAAGATTCATTTCTTACTCATCAGTTTTAGGAATAACAAAGCATAGAACATACATTTACGAAACTGTCAAACCCACAATTATCCACAATTATCTGCATAATTTAAATGGGTGAAATGGGGTGGGTGGGGCGGGTGGGTGACCAGGCGGGTGGTGGGTGGTTGAACCTCTACCCATACCCGCCCCACCACCCGTTAATTTCACCCGCCAACCATCCACCACCCGGAATTCTTCAAATTTTCACCCATATTTCCGGGTCGGTTGATCGGTTGGATCAGATGGTTGTGCACCCATTTCTATCCCTATTGGTGGGTCGGGTGACAAAGTAGGGTTTAAATTAGTAAGTGAGAGAATGGGATAAAAGATGAGAGTGGTGGGTCGTGTCATCACTGAGGGTGAAAGGGACGCGTCAGAAGAAAAGTGAGGAGAAGAGATTTGATTAGGCGGATCATCAACACTTAGAAAGGGAAAACTTACTTTCATCCATTTATTGGTACACCATGAAATTGTCAAATCCCCATATTAATGCACCCAAGATGTGATAAGGTTGTTTTGTATAAAATTTCCAATATCAACGCACCATATGCGCGATTATGGCCTTTTTATTTTTAATTACATTTTAGCTATTAGTTTTACGAGGTTTAATTACGAGTTTGATTTAACGAGTTTTCTAGTTAATGAGTTTCGAGGTTATTTTTTATTTAAGTTTTTATTTTCGACTTTATGAGTTTTCGATTTTGTTTAGGATGATTTTTTCTTTCACGATGTCAATATTTAACACGTATTAAATGTAACCAAGGAAAAAAAATTTAAAATTATATACTTCAATAGATTTTATTACACATAATGACTCGAGAAACATCACTCAACTATAGCTAAGGTACGGGTTGACCATATTCAACACGAAGGTTCCAGAACATGTTAATTCGGGTTATATACTTGGCATCCATTGCATCCACACTTTCGTCATGTATTATGTTCCAATATGCAAGAATCGGTGGTAGTGGGAAATCCTCGGTGCAAGTCATTTGTATAAACGGAAACCAAATTTAGGAAAATGAAACTCATAAGCCTATTTAAAAAGACAAAACATTTACTGGGATATAATGATGACGATATCGGTCCTGAACTAGATAACCAATAGATACTCTTGCAGCGGCGCCGGGGGCGGGTTCTTGTTGAACGAGCGGGGGGCTTGTATGCGTCGCCTCCCAATTTAAAAACACGAGTGTGCATTGAAAGACCATCGCCAACAATGCGCCACAAAGGGGCATGTACATTCAGTGTGTGAAATGCGCCAAAACACCCTCGTGAAACCAACAAATGCTATTTTGCATATGCTCAAGGGCCATGTTTTCTTCGTTTAAAAAGACCCAATACCGAGCTTTGTTCGTAGTAAGCTCAATCCACAAAATCAAGCGCATTTATGACCATTGATCTTCCTCCATACCCAACAACACACAAAGTGCTCGAAATCCACAATTGTCATCACCCACAACATCCTTAAGGAACCTGACATACAGAATCATAAAAGCCTCGAAATTCTCAACCCCAAAGTTATAATCTGCTATCACAACCGGCACATTCAGATCATGTTTTTGCCGTTTTCGTTTCTCTTTCTCCGCCTCCTTTCGTTTCCTTTCATCCCTTGCCTTGTCCTTTTTTTTAGTGTGTGTTCAAAACCCGATTTCTTGCGCGTATTTTGATCCTTCTTTGGTCTTCCCTTTGTATTTGTGTTCATCTCAGGCTCTTCTATGAACACGCTCGCCGGGTCTTTAAGTGTTCTCCACATGGTAACGAGTTGTGTTAACTCGAACTCTGACATTGCACCTATCTGTATCACCGTTCGAAGGTCCTCCACTTCTACCTCATTTACATTGACTGGAACACACATGCTCGAGTTGTCGATCATGGTGTTAAACTAATGTATGTGACGCCAGAAGATATCGACGTCAGTTTCCATGAATACCTG
The DNA here is from genome assembly GCA_002319775.1 of Fagopyrum tataricum. Lineage (NCBI taxonomy): Eukaryota > Viridiplantae > Streptophyta > Magnoliopsida > Caryophyllales > Polygonaceae > Fagopyrum > Fagopyrum tataricum. The sequence goes on from CM008281.1 coordinate 5,420,281, forward strand.
TCCTTCACGAAAGATGTTTGCAATTTCATGGGTGTACGGTATGTCATATGTACTCCTTGTGTAGCAATTTATGCACTCTGGTTTGTAATTATCGGAGCAGGCCTTAATGAACTCATTGTGTAGGAAGGTGAGACAATAATCAGACACATTGTGCAATAGGAATCTGAAAATCGACAAATATCGCACTTTGTTTCGGACTTTGAAACGTGATTGATCTAACGATGACATTAGTTACCGGAATTCATCCCTCAACATTTTGTGAATGTGCTCCTAACAAGTGTCGAGGCGGTAATTCCTCGTATCCAAATCTTTCTTGAAAACCGAATGGGAGGATTCAACCCAATTAATACATGAAAACTGATCATACAATTGAGTAATGCAGATCGCACTTTGTTGTGGACTTTAATATTTGAACTAATCTATTTTAAATTATATAGGACTTATTTTAGGTTTGATTATAAATTGGTCTTAAAACTATTTTTAGGTCACTCGTGGCATGGACCTAATAGGCATATCTAACCATTCCGGATCCCGCCAGTCCGGAACCCGCCAGTCTAGAACCCACCGAACCGAATCCTATCTTCATGTTGATTTGAATGCCCCTCCGATATATAATTCCGGTCAATTTGGGTTCCCGAGTTGGGTTCAATCCGAACTCAACCAATAAATGATTCCACCACAGGGTTTTCAACAATATGCACGACACAACGTATGGAATGAGGATTTTTCCAACATTCCTTCCCAAGTTCATCTTTTATTTACTATGCTTTTCGTTTTTATGAATAATGCACACTCTAGGAAAACGAAACACTTCAAAGACCTTTTGTTATGTATTTTGTTAGAGTTCACAAATGCGTGATTTTATGAATAATCCGGGACCTAGTGAACCGTATCGGGGCCCCAACGAAGTCTACACAAAATATTGCACGCCCAAGCCACCTATATCAAGTAATTTCCTATTCTTAAGTTTATATCGTAATATGTGAAAAATATAATAAATCAAATCTAATTGTGAACGCATGAACTAGGCACAAGAACTTGAACGTTCCCACATCTCAACCGGAACTTGACCCCACATCTCAACTAGAACCAAATCATGAGGGGTTTCCTAACAATATCGTGGACAAGGAATTTGGCCGACCAATAATTGCATACTATTAGCTTCATCGGGCCAAATCGATATGGGAGACGTCCAATTGGGTAAGTTTACTATTTCTTACTTAATTAGATAACCTTAATTATTATTTTTTAATATCATATTCAAATGAAAAATAATGTAATTTGATTTATATATTCTTTTCTCACAATGTACATTGCTTAACTATCATTATTGTTTTCAATAAGGCTTTGCTTTGTCGAGTTCGTCGACGTGATGGATGTGTTTGAGATCTTTTGCCCCGAAACCGAAACACATCCGATGGAACCATGGCGGGTTCTAGTCGACACGTCAGGTTTATGAGGATTGTTATCTGTCCACCTTACAAACGTGGACCACACTCTTGTAAATGCATTCGTCGAGCAATGGCATCCAGATACAAACACATTTCATCTGTCATTCGGAGAGATGATGACCACACTACATGACGTTATCCAAATTACCAGTCTCCCTATTGAAGAGAACGATGTGGCCGTGTTTTCATCTGATGAAGAAAATGTGCAGGTCCGGAACTTAATTCATCTTTTAACTTCGTTTTTGTTTCATTAAATGTCTAGGATACTAACTTTATAATAATTATTTTATTAACTCAATTACGACCTAATTCCAAAATTATACAGGTGGCAACTAACTAGTTTGGCTTTTGGGAGCCAGATGAGTGGCATGATATTTTCCAAATGGGGGCTACAAAACGGACGATCTTAAGATCCGCATGGTGGATTTGATTGCAGCGGGTCAAATGCCCGAATCAATAGTATCCGCGTGGTTGTTGCAGTTATTGGATCTGACCATATTCTTGGACAAGTCGGGTTCCAAGGTCAAGCCTTGATCTTGTATGCGACGACAACGCAACGGGCGCAACAGCATGGGGAACCCTCACCCTCTCTTACCTCTATAGGCAATTGGGTGAGGCATCCCGGAGTGGAGCGGCGCATATTGCGGGGTTCACAACTCTTCTTGGGGTAAGTACATTACTAATTTCACATTTATAACTCACATTATATTATTATTACTTATGTTTTTCTTAATATATAACATTGGATCTCCATTCATTTCCCGTGTTTCCAAGCGCGCATCGTCACGGGTCTAAATGTTCAACCTGGCCCAACTGGGGCACATTTCAAGACCGGACGGACTTTAGATGTCTCTTCTAATTGATTGCTTCGTTACAAGGAGCAACTCGAGTGTTTGGACGCAAGTTAGGTGATATGGTTTTCATATGGACATAATGCCATCATACCCCTTTCTATGATAGTGGTACGATCTAAGTCGGACAAGTGGTGGAGCCATATCATCCTGATAGGGTGGCGCATCAGTTTGGAAGGTTTCAAGAGATTCCTTGCGAACCCGTCTGACATATAGTGAGTATAAGAACTACGTTTTCACTACATTACAAGTTGCAGTTTCATGATGACGAGCATAAATGGCCCGTACGACATACCGAAGAATCCATATGTACCCGATTACGTGAGACACCGTTTGTTATAGCTCCTTGGCAGGATTCCGAGGACTACATGACATGGTACAACACTCATGGTCATATGTACCTCACGAAGTCGTCTTGGATTCAAGAGGGTGTCCAACATACCAACTCTTTTGCAATTCAACGCGCTCAACGCCACACTCTCATCCGCTCGCGGCTATCCCGACTTCCACGGTGTGAATTAAACCCGACGGCACAAGAATTTGAACAGTAATACAATATGTTCTTGTTTCATGTTCCCACGAAAAGTGTGACCCCGTCGTGGACAACGACTCAATAACGATAAAGGGGTTCAATAAATTTTCATCCCTATAGTCCATCTCTTGAGGAAGATAGTGGACGGGCCATTCAGGATCCACGGGCATCCTTGAATAATAAGACAAAGATCTTCTTCCAACTTAAACTGGAACACGAAGACTCTTTTATCATTGAGAAGTGTCATTCTCTATCCCGATGGTAAAACATAGATTTAACGATATAAAGCAAGATAGACACAAGAGTTGTTTACGCAGTTCAGATGTTAAAACCCTACGTCTGTGGAACCTTAAGAGGGGAGATCCTGTCCCAGATTTCACTAAACATTCAAAACAGATTACAATAGGAGTAGATCTTAGAAGTATGCAAGACTACTCAGAGAGAAAGCTCTAAACTAGGTTACAAAGAACAAGAATGACGAGTAGACAGAGGTAGGAAACGAAATAGCCTTTGTATGGCTAAACAAAGCTTCGATCAAAGCTTTGTTATCTTATTGTTAAAGACTCTCGCCGGAGTAGCCCAGATCCAAGGTGAATGACGCCTTTGGAACACACTGCGGCAGCCTCGTTTACTCTTCTCTCTAAAACCTCTCTTTGATCGAAGAAAAAAACCCTAGCCGATTGTGAGCTGCAACTGTACTCTCTCTTATGGTTTTGACATCTTCTTTATGGAGTATAAATACCTCAGGGTATCACTCGAAGCTCTTCGTTTTGATTAATGAACAAACAAGTTCATTAATTGTTGTTTGAATCGGACCAAGCTAAACCCTGTTCAGATAGAAACGGATGAAGCCATAAACAGATCAAAGGCCCAACAAACATAACAAGGCCCGTCAATTTGTAAACAAACCTGCAAAACAACCAAGTAAACTAGTGTTGAATGACCCACCTCAAATATGTTATAGCATCTCTATGAATCTAAGCTACCTCAATTAGAAGATTTTTCATCTAATTGGCAACATAAGATTCAAGATCCACCTATAACATACATTTGAGCATATCACTCAATAACCTAACCTAGAGCTATTACATGAGATATGCCTTGCATGCTTCAATAATCTATACGTCCTATTACAAGTTTAAATATGAACAAACAACATTTACAAGAAGAATTTTCGGAGGGGCTACGTTATTCCAAGCAGATGAGATAAAGAGTTTCATCTTTTTAAAGGCAACAAGCTTCCCTGTGGTAATGCCAACTAAAGAGTTCTTCCATTTGTTGGTCAAGTCGTCGAAACCTTCAAGGGAGAAGTGGATATTTCCATCTTCAAAGCCGGGGATTAAGAAAGAGGAATTCCCGCTAGTTTCCCCTCTTATTTTATGTGATTTTAATTTTAAATTGTTTATAAGCAAATAAAATAAAATAAAAAAAGAATTCAAACTCATTATATGCTTTGTAACGGTAAAATTACACTGGATTTTGAAGCAAAATCCGGTTAAAGTTCTATTATGGCCTGAAATGTTGTGGAAATTAGAGGAATCAGTTTGATATTTTGTTGTTAGGTCAGTAAAGATGTGATGCTTCTGCGTTCAACTTCACAAATATTTCAACAATTATGACGCTCGAAGCACCTGAATCTGTGAAGAAGATGAAAACACCCATCAGGTATTTGCTTGTGACTCCGTCATAATACATCATTACTAATCACTACATCATCATCTTTATGCAGTGTTAGCGCTTGTTTTAAATTTCTTAATCTTTCTTGATTGATTGAACTAATTATAATATGGTAGAAGGTGCAAGTTTGAGGTAGAATATATATGTAGCATATTCTTGCTTGATTGTGTAATCTGTGCAGTAGTTTGCTAGAAGAATTGCCAACTTTTTTTTTCTTGAACCTCTAAGGCTAGAACATCTTATTTCTGCTTATTCATCTCATTAAGCTAATGGTTTAATGATAACTAAAATTAACTTAATGATGTAATTTTTCTTATTTTACGTTTACATAAACAAAGTCTTTGTCCAAAGACAATTGTGTACGTGAAAGGTTGCTCAAACATGCAAAGACAGCTCGGTATTTTTGGGTCGTACCATGATTTTCCAAAGGCAATTGTGTGAAAGGTTTCTCCAAAGGAATTATTAGTAGTACGATTCCACTTATACTGTTATGCATGGCTTGTGTTTTGTGTTTAGATACATGGCTTTCGAAAATCATGATTGCTTTGGAGTTGCATGATTCTACTTATGCAAAATTAAAAGAATCAAAAAATTATTAGTGTAGTTTGAGATGGTACGTAAGAACTAAAATGGCATAACTTCGGTAAATTACGGATAATTAGTGATATGACAAAAATGTAAAATAAATTTGTATTTAGAAATAAAAAAATAAAATAAATGATGATGATTATGTATCTAGCATAGGAGAATGCTATGTGTTATTATGGCATCTAGGTTATCTAGATTGGTTTGTGTTTTGTTCTAAGGGATGGTTTAGTCATTTTTATTGTGTGAACTACGGTTGATGTATTTCATCCAATCTGACTAATGATGATGTATATTCCATTTTTGTGATAGTTTTGTGCAATGGCATTGTTTAAAAACATGTTTGTAAATATTCCTCATGTATTGAACAATCTTTATTTGTTGTTTACCACCATCCTCCGCTGTTATTTTATTTGTTATGAATATAAAAAGAAACAATTATATGTGGGTTACATTCATAATGATAATTTCGTGATCTTATGGTTATGAATATGATTATTTGATGCTTTATCAACGAAACTCTTGCTTAAATACCCAAACTTTGTACATTGACGTTTGCGACCTAAACCTCTGCTTTACCAAACTCACAAATTATTCCTATATTTGTAGATTTGCGTTCATGGCTTCCGAGATTATTCTTTTGGAGTTGGCCGGGTAAGTTTGTTCTCATCCAGCTCGGCTCCATTGTAATTGAAGAGGCAAAATCGGTGTCGGGATCTAGAGACGAATTCAATAGGATCAACAGCAACTTGAGCACCATCCCAACAGTCCTCAAAGACACTGAGAAGAAGCAATCCACGAGCAAGTTCGTCAAGAACTGGCTAGGATAAAGAATTAATTCTTTATAGATTTATATCCCTTGGAATAAAGGAAAACACATTCAATGGTTACCAAAACAGAATTAATTCTTGGGAGAGACTAGGATAAAGAGGATATTATCAACATCATACTTGTTTGTAAAGATTCTTAAACGCTTTCGGTTTTTCCAATCGTGGGGTTTGGAGGACTCGGCAAAACAACACTTGAGAAGTTGATATACAATGACCCTTGGATTGATGACAACTTTCCACCAAGTTGTGGGTTTATGTTTCAAAGAAATTTGATTTGAAGAAAGTACTTCAGAAGGTCGTTAGTATGGTTGTTGGGCAAAATTTACAAATGAAATACTTTCCTTGGAGGAACTATGGATCAAGATTAGCGAGGCTTTGAAAGATAGGAAGTACTTTCTCGTGTTAGATGATATGTGGAATGAAGACTCGAATGAATGGAGAAAGTTGCAAGAGTTGTTGGATATGGGTGCAAAAGGAAGCATGATAATTGTGACCACGCGTGACTCCAAGGTGGCATCCGTCGTTCAAATCGTGGAGGATGCATACAAATTGATGGAGCTATCGGACGAAACGTGCTTAGAGATATTCAAACGGCTAGCCTTCAATGATGGGCGAAAGATTGAAATCACGTGGAGAGACGGACGAGAAGGAGTGGTTTCGTGTCATAGACATGTTAGAACAAGGGCACAAAGATATCTTAAAAATACTAAAGTTGTGTTATGACCAACTTCCTTCTTATTTCAAAATCTGTTTTTGCATTTCCTCATTTTTTGGAAAAGTTAAAGAACTCATATCATTCGATATACGTTCCTTGTGGATGGCACTTGGGTTCATCCAAGAAGAAGTATCTTGTGGTAGGTGTATCAAGAAGTTATTGTCAAAATCCATTTTCAGTGGAGATAATGAAAATGGCTTTGTTGATGTATTCGATATATACAGTATGCATGATTTTGTTTATGATTTGGCCAAATTCGTGGCAACGGAAGAATTGGTGATCATCGATGATACGGGGTTAGCCGTTAGGTTGTCCGATCTTTCAACACCAAGAACTTAAGATAGAGAGAAGTGAGGGATGATACGTGGATGGATAGAAAAATGTGGCCTTTGATATAGGAATGATCCGATGGAGGGTGAATGGATCGTATCTGGATAGACTGGTTGAATTCCCATAAGGAATTCTTCCGCTATAATCGAATGCTTAAGAGAAAGAGCAATTGTTCTCAAAAACACGCGAAGTCGCTTGGAGAACGAAAAGATACCAATCTTAGAATTGTCACCAAGATGGACGGCTCTCCTATGCTTCCAAACTACGGATGGACATGAATCCACACGTCCGGGTTGAATAGGAATCCACCTATTCGGTTCTCGATTCCACGAGAGAAGAAAATACTTAAAAAGTATCAAATGTGTTTATTATCAAAGTAAAATGAAAGAGACGTCCAACACATGCCTTTTATAGGCAGTTGGGACGTGGAGTTTGAGCCACAACGGGTTACGGGCTTGATCCAAGATCGAGCCCAAAACAAGCTAAAAAGATAAGATCAAATCTTGAAGAGATAAGACCTTCTACAAACGGATATGATCAAATCTTTAAGAGATAAGATCATCTAGAAGGAAAATGAAATAACAATAAAGCAAGCCCAATATTAAAATAGTCCAAATATGTGATGAAAATAAAATATGAAATTGGGCCTAATTTAATCACTTAAATTAGCCCGAGATCTGGAAAGTAATCTTGATCTTCCTTCTCTAGCTCTTCCTCCAACAAATCTACCCAATCTCGTCCATTTTCACGTGGACAAGGCCCGACAGATTCTCGATCCATTCCATCTTCATTTCCCTTTGACTCACTATCATTTCTAGTCGACTAAGACCTTCGATCACGGTTGGTCTGAGAATCAGTATCATACCATGTAGAACTACTGGCTCGATCACAGCTGGTATCTTGGCTAGTATCTTGGCTGCCCAATGTCACACTTTGATCCTCGCTTTCCTCAGTCTCTTCCTCGGATTCTAACCCTTCCTCATACTCAAGTCGTCTCTTCTTTGCGGGCCTCTTCATTCTACATGTTGAGATTAAGCTTCTGAATGCTCCTGCATCAATCGATCATGAAAATCATGAGGTTTTTGAGAAGGTTAGATACATTAGACTAAACTGTGAGGATGTGGTGATAAAAAGGAGATTGTATTAAAGGTTTCTCAATCAAGCAAAGAAAGCTCGATATTTTAGGGTTGACATATTGAGTTCCCTAAGCAAAGCCTTTCTGAAAACCATTTTAAAAAAAGCATCATCTTGACGGTGATCCTCATCGTTGGCTTTATCATTGACCACGGCCACATTGCCTTGCTATCTAGTACCCATCGCATAATCTATCCACTAGAACTCTCCAAACACCGAATCCATGTCTTCCAACGATTTTCCTCTCGTCTTCGGCAAGAACACGTAAAAGAAAATCCACCCAAACACCGCCACACCGAAAAACAAGTAAAACGCACCCCCAATAGTCACGGCTTTCGCCAACGAGAAGAAAAAAAAGTCGTCGTGATGACGCCACTAACAACCCGATTAACCGCCACACCAATACTCGCGCTTTGAGCCCTAAGTCTAAGAGGATAAATCTCCGATCTATAAACACATGCAATGGGCCCCAACCCAATCAAGAATCATGTCATGTAGGAAAATGTGATAACATGGTTTATTGCCCTATTTTAGGCATGCATTTAGGTAGATTTTCCCTTTCCGAATCCATGATTAGGCCTTAGTTTGTGTCATTTATATTTGTTTTGTTCTACTTTGCAAGAATAGATGTCTACACATGTTATTGGTGTCTTTGTAGGTGATTTGGCGCATTTAGGAGCTTAAACGACGTATATGAGGATCGAGCCTCGGAGTGGATGCATTGGAACGATCACACGTGCGAAAGGAAGGACAACAGAGTCAAGCTAAAGGCATAAAGAAGACTTTGGATTAATCTCGGACGCAGATCTCGACCGAGATCAGCTTCACTGGACAAGATTTACCAAACTGAGAGTGATCTCGGGTGGTATCTCGGCCAGAGATGAAAACAAGACTAACCGAGATTTTCTGCCGCTAAATAATTCAAGAACAGAACCTGTAATCTCGGGCTGAGGCAAAACTCAGGCTAAAATCTCGGCCCGAGATTGCTACTCGAGATTTCTTCCCTGAGCGTTATATTTTATTTTCGGACCTTTTTATTCGACCCATGCTTTTTAGCAGAGGTTTGAGTATAAAAGGAAGGACCGATTATTTTCTAAGGGATTTCGATGAGAGTCCAATGAGAGAGATTTTAGACCTAGAGAGAAATTGTCTCCTACCTTGTCTCCTTCATCTTCTATTTCATCTTCTTGACATTTTCATAGCTTTAAAGAAAAGATTGAAACTTTGTTGTCAATTATTGTTCGGATACGCCTTGTGATCAACATTTATTTCATTTGCTGGTTTCAAGTCATTAAAGTTGAGTTCGTTTCTTTTCCCTCTTTTGCATTCACATTTTATAAATTGTATGTCTTTCTTTAATTTAATTGTTGAATTTGATATGATGATTGTTGGCTAGAACCTTTTTCATTCTAAGGTGGATAGAGATTTGTTTATGGCTTGGACTATGATGGATCAAGTTGTATGTTAGTTGTGGTTTGAAATTGCTTGAAACCCTAATGGTTGGTTTGGAATGAATCTAGGTTAGAACTTTCTAAGCTAGCAACTTGGGTTGGAATTGAGAATTACCCGGTGATATTCCTTCTTAGATACAGAAGTAGATTAACCATAGGTAATAGATATGTAAACCTCTATTGGATTGAATATGTCAGATTACTACCTGAGTTAGGTAATTCCCAAGACTTACCCGGTAAGGAGTTGCTTAGTCCTCCTTAGATAGAGAAACTAGTTTGTACTGAATATCCATCTTAGATACCTTGAGACTTACCCGGTAATAAGTAGTTAGGATTGGAACTAGACGATCTTGCGACTTATCCGGTAATAGATTGTCACTGGAGAAACGTTCATCCCTGTAGCATTCCTTACCAAGGCTTTATGAGTTGTCTTGAGTTCAGTTGTCATAAACAATGATCTTGAACCCATGGAATTCATTCTTCCATATTATTTGATTATCATTTTATTTGTTTTATTTTATAAATTGTTTTTTATTGAAATTGATATTCAATTGAGAACACAACAAAACCTTTCCAAAAATATGAATCTTATTTACCTTACTTCTTCCTTATATTTCTTAGTTTAGATTTATATTGTTCTTGATCATAATTGCAAATTGAACCACCATAGTCCTTGTATTCGACCTTGGAATACTTACTCTACTTTGTACGATTCATACATTGTGGGTTCGCTACTTATTAAGTGATTATTACAAGTATAAAATTTAAATCATTTCGTATTTTATGAGCTTGTGAACATTTATCATTATTGATACAGATTTATAAGGTCATAAATTAGCGAACACAATGCTTCAAAGATAGCTCCCACGTGTTGACTTTTATGAGCGCGGTTGCTAGGGTGATGAGAGAGAAGGTCATTCCGGCTACACTGATGAGGAGAAGGGGACGAGGGCCGAACCGGTCAATGGTAAACGTTGTTAAGAGGATGAAGATTGTCTTGACGAATCCGACGGCGATTGTTGTGAGGAGGAGAGGAGTGGTGTTGTTAATTCCGGCTTGTTTGAAGATTCTAGGATTGTAGAGGACAACTGCGTCGATTCCGGTGGATTGTTGGAAGAAATGGATTCCGACTCCGGCAAGGAGGATTCGTCAGACTGATGTGGTTGGTCGGAGGAGCTCTCTCCATACGCCTTCTCCGTCGGATTTCTTCCATTGTGGTGTTGATACGACGTCGTCCTCACAATCCGGTGGAATACCCTATACATGTGCAAAAAATTTAGAGAGTAAAACTTTAATAAATGAATAAAAACACGATCGTGTATTCTATAGTACACAATCGTGCAATTATCACGGATATAAAGAATATGATTTTCCATTTGGTCTTTATATAGCTTTTTGTTTGTTCTAAATTCTAATAGAATGTAATAGGAGTGTCAACGAAACGAATTTGGTTCGAGAGAGACACCTCATTCATATTTAGCATGATGTCTCATTTCCATCCTCATACAGTCATACTCACTCAGGATTAAAAAGTGTATTCATCTCCATCTATGTCGAACCCGTGGGAAATTCTCCATCTTGCCTAACTTTCCAATTATAATTATCGTCAGGTTTTTGTATGATTTTTCTTACTAAAACTTCTACTTAGTCAAAAATATATAAACTCATTTATATAAATAATATATTTAACATTAAATCAAAGAAAAATTAACCCAAATTAATAAAATACAATCACAAAATTTCTACTAGAATAACATCTGAGTGTATGCGACAAGTGCAACAAAAGATTAATTCATGAGATCAATATTGCTAATTGCATTCTTTAACTCCATAAATTCATGGAAATTCGTATGTCATATATGTACAGAAAAATCACAATATACCTAAAGCGGGTTATCTAGAGTTTGCGATCCCGACCTTAAATATCGATTCTAACAACTTTGATAATTAAACCAACTTGTGCTTATAACTTTCCGATTTACTCCGATTTTAGCTTGATTGTTCCTAATGGGAGCTATGCAATCACTGCTAGCCAACGTGTTCAATATAGTTGTGGTTCAGTTTTTTATGTAGAGTTTTTGTTTGAGAAAGAAGAGGTTTGGTTCAAAAAATATTTTTTTAAAGAAAATTGGGTTCCATTCGAGGTTAAGTATATAAACCATCGGTCTCATGGTTTAGAGAAGGATAATAGTATTATAATTAGAAGTGAGACCCTTTAACGAACAATGAGATGGAACTTTAGCGAGGGTGTTATTTTACTGACAGAGTAGTTGTTAAAGGTGGTTTCCGGTAATTTCGCTTTTAATGGGTAGTTAGTTGTAAATGAACTTATTTGACGGTTAATTTTCGGTATTTTTCTCAAAACAAAAATGAAATCTAATAATACTATGACCTAATGTTCCCTCTTCTCTCACAATCTCACTCCTTAGTCCTAGATTTGTACAAGTCACGTACTCATAGAGTCACAAACAACACACCTTCTTAATTTCCGCTCGCACAAATCCACTTTTTGACACAACGATAATAGAATTATAGATTTACGCTAAACTAATGTATATTATTTTTAAATGTACAAATCAGAGTTAAAAATATATCTGGAGTTCATACGGGTCAAAAGCATGCTGGGGGGTATCCATGAATATTAGGTTAGCCGAGAAGATCTTCCAATAGCTTCATTTGGTGTGTCTTGAGATTATTTTCGAGAATTATAATTCTAAAATAATATGCAATAAAGATGAAAAAAAAACCATTGGTCTAGATTCAAAGATAAAACGGACAACACTATTTGGTTTTGTCGGATCGGATTTGTTGGATTAGCTTTGCCCATCGTGGTGTGTCGACCTAACTTTGGGCCTTGCCGTGACTTTTGCATTTAGGGTTTGGGATTTAGGGCAAATCAATGCTTTTCTACACTAAAACTCAAATTCCTTTCTCACTGTTTCTCTTTTGGCCATGGCAGACGATATGGAGCACTCAGATCGAATCTCACTCGTGTTCGAATCCCGGAGCCTTCGCTTTGTAGTCTTCGAGTTGATAATATGTTTTTGTTATTAACGATTTGAGATAGATATCGGACTGTTCATTCTAATGCTACCAATCTCGATCTCAAGTTTGTTGATCTTCCTTCTAAATTCGTTCACGACATTCAGTGTAATTTAAGTTAAGGTTTGAGATTTTTGAGCATAAATCACAGTCTTGATTGATCTCTTGCATGTTCAATATCTATTTAGCTTCAATCTTGAGTATGAGTTCTATTTAGGTTTAGCTATGTGTGGCAGATGAATCCAAAACGTGTACAATTCACTAAAATCGTTGACATGAAGAAAATAAATGGAAAATGAAAATTATTCAATTATGTTAAACAGACAAAATAATTTAGGATAAATGTGGTGGGTCCCCGGGGTTCGGTCCAGATGACACGTCATGGTTTGGCTTGAATGAGTGTGGTGGGCCCCCGGGGTTTGGTCCAGATGGCACGTCATGGTTTGGCTTGAATGAGTGTGGTGGGCCCCCGGGGTTTGGTCTAGATGGCACGTCATGGTTCGGCTTGAATGAGTGTGGTGGGCCTCCAAGATTCGGTCCAGATGGCACGTCGTGATTCCAGCTTGTATGAGTGTGGTGGGCCTCCAGGGTTCGGTCCAGATGGCACGTCGTGATTCGGCTTGTATGAGTGTGGTGGGCCTCCAGGATTCGGTCCAGATGGCACGTCGTGATTCCACTTGTATGAGTGTGGTGGGCCTCCAGGGTTCGGTCCAGATGGCACGTCATGGTTCGGCTTGTATGAGTGTGGTGGGCCTCCAGGGTTCGGTCCAGATGGCACGTCATGATTTGGCTTGAACGAGTGTGGTGGTCCTCCAGGGTTCGGTCCAGATGGCACGTCATGGTTCGGTTTAAACGAGTGTGGTGGCCCTCCAGGGTTCGGTCCAGATGGAACGTCATGGTTCGGCTTGTATGAGTGTGGTGGGCCTCCAGGGTTCGGTCCAGATGGCACGTCATGGTTCGGCTTGAATGAGTGTGGTGGGCCTCCAAGATTCGGTCCAGATGGCACGTCGTGATTCCAGCTTGTATGAGTGTGGTGGGCCTCCGGGGTTCGGTCCAGATGGCACGTCATGGTTCGGCTTGTATGAGTGTGGTGGGCCACCAAGGTTTGGTCCAGATGGCACGTCATGATTTGGCTTGAACGAGTGTGGTGGTCCTCCAGGGTTCGGTCCAGATGGCACGTCATGGTTCGGTTTAAACGAGTGTGGTGGCCCTCCAGGGTTCGGTCCAGATGGAACATCATGTGTTGGCTTCAACGAGTGTGGTGGGCCTCCGGGGTTCGGTCCTGAAGGGACATCATGCGCACAAATCTGTGAAAAAACTACACAAAGCAAAACAACTGCAAGAGCAGACTTCCTCATTCTACCTTGATTTTTTAACGAGTATATGTGATTTCTTGTATGAGCGTTTGGTTTTTATAGTGAAGAAGATTGCATGAGGATCAAATGCAGAATTATTTTGCAATCAATAGCATTGATTGTGAATATCATATCACATAATTAGATAAGTAATTAAGTTCATACAAATAATTTATTTCCAGATATACATATATTTCTACATATTACGAGAATATCATCTTTTAGTTTCTAGTTTAGTATCGGGTTATACTATGTCCATAGACGATTAGACACAATAAATATCCTAAGATTGATTTTTCCCTTTATTAGCGGACGTGGACTCTGTAAATCACCTAATCAACATATTAGGTAAATTACTTGCCTATGATTTCATTGTTGGTGTCTTACGTAAATTAGTTACATACTAGTGTAATATCCGCACCTTGTGTGGGATTTATTTTTAAAAATATCTAAATGCTTTGAAATTATTAAAAAAAAAAAAAGTTAGATCTTTGTTATGATTTTTTAATAGTCCTTTTTTAAAAAAAATATATTGATAAACATCTTGGTTGGTCAAAGTATTTGCATAATGAACCACTTTTTTAATATGAAATTAATGGTGGTATTGAGGCTTATAAATTTTAAAGACCTTCATCGTCATTTTTGTTATGCATTTTCCTTATCATTTATTGTTATATCAAATGTCATATGTTATTTAGGTCTATCTTCTTATTCTAACTTTTCATACAATTAATGTAACATCTCTATATGTTTTAACAAATTTATAAATTGTCACCTCAAATGTTTTGGTTATATCGAAGAAGGATTTTACTTTTGTTAATATCTATGATTTGTATTTTTTTAATTTTTTGTACGTTATATAACCAAGTTTTATTTACATAGAGAAATCTAACCGTATCAATTTCATTATATATAAACGTAGTTATTGCGGTAATAAACGATAATTTTTATTTTATGATCTATCAAAATGATTCTAATTTTATTTTTTAAAAAAAATGTAAAGGACTTAAACGTGAAACAAAATAAATATACTTATTAAATAATTTGGTATTCCATGTCGAGCAATAAATATCCTTATTAAATAATTTGGTGTTCCATGTAGAGGAAATCGTCTCCTTGTTGTTAGATTTAACCCACAATTTTTTTTTTACAAATATGAATTTCATCTCTTCTAAACCAAATCAAATATTCCTGTGTTTCTACGATGAAGTGATCCAAAAAGCTTGTGATCTAATATATATATATAGAGAGAGTTAGAATCATATAGGAACCTCTCTTAGAGTAGAGAATAAAGACTTATAATAGTCGTTGGATTAATACAGATGAACGTCCAAGATTTAACATTGTTTATGATAATAATTAATGAGAATATTATATTGCCTCTAATAGAATTATGATAAAAACATTTTAACGACCAAATTTTCTCTATAAAATATAATAACGACCCAATATGAAAATAAATTATTTAGAATTGTTCGTTAAATTTGGTCGTTAAATTTTGTAATATGGAAAAAATGCTGGTTAAATTTGGTCGTTAAATATTTTATAAGAAATTTGACCCAATATTTAGTTTTAATTGTGGTAAGTATCATCCGAACTTTCTTATTTGGAAATTGTATTGGGTAGTATCTTTGGATCTTTCTTATTTGGAAATAAGACAATTTTATTTCCCACCCAAAAAAATAAAAATAAGGCAACTGTATTGAGTAATATTCTTCGTTATTTCTTTTTTAGCAATAAGGCGATTGTATTTTCCACCTAAAAAATAAAAATAAGGCAATAAATTCATTAAAATATTTTGTTATAGTATTACTCAAACAAAATTAATAATAAAATCCTTAGATCTTTCTTATTTGGAAATAAGGCAATTTTATTTCTCACCAAAAAAAAATAAAAATAAGGCAATTGTATTGGGTAATATCCTTTGTTATTTCTTTTTTTGCAATAAGGCAATTTTATTTCCCACCTAAAAAATAAAAATAAGGCAATTGTATTGGGTATTATTCTTCGTTATTTCTTCTTTGGCAATAAGGCGATTGTATTTTCCACCTAAAAAATAAAAATAAGGCAATAAATTCATTAAAATATTTTGTTATAGTATTACATTATTAAAATTTAGGATAAACTCAAACAAAATTAATAATAAAATCCTTAGATCTTTCTTATTTGGAAATAAGGCAATTTTATTTCCCACAAAAATAAAAATAAAAATGAGGCAATTGTATTGGGTAATATCCTTTGTTATTTCTTTTTTGGCAATAAGGCAATTTTATTTCCCACCTAAAAAATAAAAATAAGGCAATTGTATTGGGTAATATTCTTTGTTATTTTTTTTTTGGCAATAAGGCAATTGTATTTCCCACCTAAAAAAATAAAAATAAGGCAATAAATTCACTAAAATATTTTGTTATAGTATTACATTATTAAAATTTAGGATAAACTCAAACAAAATTAATACTAAAATCCTTAGATCTTTCTTATTTGGAAATAAGGCAATTTTATTTCCCAAAAAAAATAAAAATAAGGCAATTGTATTGGGTAATATCCTTCGTTATTCTTTTTTTGGCAATAAGGCAATTTTATTTCCCACCTATAAGGCAATTGTATTGGGTAATATTCTTCGTTATTTCTTTTTTGACAATAAGGCGATTGTATTTCCCACATAAAAATAAAAATAAGGCAATAAATTCATTAAAATATTTTTTATAGTATTACATTATTAAAATTTAGGATAAACTCAAACAAAATTAATAAAATCCTTAGATCTTTCTTATTTGGAAATAAGGCAATTTTATTTCCCACCAAAAAAAATAAAAATAAGGCAATTGTATTTGGTAATATCCTTCGTTATTTCTTGTTTGGCAATAAGGGAATTTTATTTCCCACCTAAAAAAATAAAAATAAGGCAATAAATTCATTAAAATATTTTGTTATAGTATTACATTATTATAATTTTTGGATAAACTCAAACAAAATTAATCATAAAAATAAAAGTTGGACTAAAACACTTTTAAACTTGGTTTGTTAGCCTTAAAATATTTTTTGTTATAGTATTACATTATTAAAATTTAGGATAAACTCAAACAAAATTAAACATAAAAATAAAAGTTAAACTAAAACACTTTTAAGATATGCATTGAAGGATTTCATTATCAAACCCATAAAAATGATATTTTCTGCAAAACCACCAATTTATGAGTAATTTGTTATAGTATTAAGTTATTAAGATTTGGGATAAACTCAAACAAAATTAATCATAAAAAATTATATATAGTGTAATATAGATTTTTTAAAATTATGATTGGTAAGTAGTTATCTATCTATTATCTATTATAAGATAGTTTTTTAAATTTAAATATTAAGCATTGTAGAAGAGTTATTATATTATTCTAACATGGCAACAAAAAAACTCAAAGTTCTAATAAATTGACACGTGGCGAAAAGATCTTTGAGGAAGCACCAGAAGAGAGAAAATGCTTTGGCTTTAATATTAGTACTAGTGTATTAGCCGCACCTTGTGCGGGTTGAATTTTAATAAATGATTAATACTTGTATATTTATTTATTCATATCTATATTTTGAAAAAAAATATGGAGAATGATATTATAGTTAATATTATTATGACTTTTAATTTTCTTTTAAGTATTTTTCGCTTCTAATAGTTATAGTTTTCGTTACGAAATTTGTCAAAGTATTTTTTCTATTAAAAAGCAACATAATTTTCTTCAAGGGATATTAAATACTCTATACTAAGTTTGTCAATCTAACAGAAACATTTTATTAAATACCACTTTATTAATTTACTACATACAAATATTTTCAAGATATCATATATTTACACAAAATTCTACATTAATAAATAGGGTAATATACATTAGGTCACTTGATAATCAAGTAAATATAACAAACCCTAATTATAGAAAAATCAAGTAAACATAATATGTTCCAGGTGAATGTTGCACGCCGTAGGTCACCTAATTAAAAATAAGTAAACATTTATAAGTGAATGAGTTTATTGTCATAATATTTTATATATATATATATATATATAATGAGATCATTGTATAATATTTTTGTACAATTTGTAGCCTTAACTCATTGAAGGGTTACAACTTCGTAAAAGAAACAAAGGTATTTCTTGTACTAAACCAAGGTATTCACTTGAATCACTCTCATCATTGAAAATAAATATACATTTTAATACAATGAAAAAAAAAATACCAAATGATTATTCAAAATGTAACACAATAATCAAAAAACAAATACGTAATAAATAACTTGAAGTTTATAACAAACAATATGAATGAAATACCTATTCACAAATAAGGTACATGCAAAACCCATCTTTTAATATAAATTACAATATAATGATTTAAAAAAATCGTGAAAGCTTATTCGTATTAGGAACATAAATCTTGTAGAATCTGGAACCCCAATTATTTACACTCCAATCCATCGCTGGTGGAAGAAGAAGTTGTGAAATAACCAAGAATCCTGAAAACAAAGGCGAATGTTTGTTTCTATTTGCTCGAGTTGGGGAAGTTGAACAATGGAAGACACTAAGGATCAAATTGTTGACGTCGACACGGTTGTCGAATTGATATCTGCAGATGAGACGTTCTTGTTTATCAAGTTGAAATCAAACCTCAAAAAAAAGTAAGGATAGATTGTAGTCGTAGAAATTTTTTTGAGATAACTTTCTCACTTACGTAGAAGAAGAACGGCACTAAGTGACGGATGAAGGGAGAAGAGAGATTGGAAAATACTTATATACATGTGAAAGAAAACTGAATTATGGATATACATGCTAGAATGGAGGGATACTCAACATTTTTTGAAATTTTCTATGATTAATTTTGAAATTTTTAGCGTAAATTATAAAGTTAAATATTTTGGTTGCTATCTGAAATCAGAAAACATTAACAGAGAATTACGTTTGTATTTTTCTCAAATTAATTTAAATTGCTGATTTATTTTGTATATTAACAATGTATTTAAATTACTGAATTAAAAGAATTTAATATATATATAAGATAAGATAAAATTATAAAAAAAAATATTCAAAATATTCAAAAATTTTCAATTTTAACAAATTTTTTCAAACATATATAATTATTTTACTTGAAACAAAATTTTTTAGTGGATATATTTTACTTGAAACATATATAATTTAAACAAAAATTTTCAAACATATAATTATTTTGGTTGCTATGTGGTTTCAAATTTTTTCAGACAAATTTTTTAGTTGATATATTTTACTTGAAACATATATAATTATTTAAATATCTAATTTAACGTACAAATAAAAACAAACCTGAGATTAAATTAGGTAATCAAAAATTCATTAAACTTATTTTCCAAAAAAAAGTGACATGATTTTATCGTAAATAATTTTTTACTTTGAATTATTTTTATAAATTAAGTTTTCAATTGTTTAAAACTGAATATTTTTTAAAAAAAAATTGAGATTAATTGTGGGCCTTGATTTTAAGAAGATACGTTAAAGATAAGATTGAAAATTTTAATTTTAACAAATTTGGAATCATCAATTGCCATTTTTTTATAAAAAAAACGATTAAAATATGATTTACATGATTTTTTTTTATTAGGCTGACGTTAAATCTGGAGGTGACACTTGGCAGCAAAGGCCTGTAAAATTTTCGTTAGGCTGAGAAAAATCCTGAAGGCGACACGTGACAATAGAGGTCTTTGCTTTAATATATATATATATATATATATATATATATATATATATATATATATATATATATAAGATATAGATACTATGTCCAATAGACAATTAAGTTCATACATTTACTTAATATAATTTAACAAAAAAATACTTACTAATACTAATTACTTGCCTATGATTTTTCCCTTTACTTAATATAATTTCATTGTTGGTGTCTTGCGTATATTGTTTTTTCTATGTTATTAAGTTGAAGCAATCATTAGCGATTTATTTATCGTATTAATATTTTTGAACTAGTGTAATGTACGCACCTTGTGCGAGTTTTAAAAAAATAATTGGTTAATTTTATTATTATGTTGTTCAATATATATAAAAATAAATTATAAGTAATTATTTATTGCTTCAGATGAAAATTTGGACAAAACCTTAGATGATATTTATACATTGAAAAAATAGAGATAAAATGGTGTTCAACAAATATGAATAATTTAGAGCTAATGGATGGTTCGTTGGTTGAAAAATTAATAGTAAATTATATGTCAACAAAAAATTGAAAAATAAATTAAAGGTTGGAACTAAAAGAAACGTTATTTATAAATAGTTTCGATTTAAGATTGGAAATTTAATAAACCTAAAAGTTAGTCCTCATCATAATTTATATCCTATCATTTTCGATCACTCGAAATTGACGCATGACACTAATCAATCCTCAAACTACTTCACATATTTTAACAAATCTATATACACTACTAAAGTAAATAACGTTTAAAGCTGACGTGGTGCGCTGTGGATCCAGTATTTTGAAATGGAGCTCCCACAATTTTTCGCCATAATATTTTTTTTAAAAAATCCATTATAATTTTTTCGATTTTTTTCCTCCCGATTTTTAAGATCTTATCAGCAAAAATAATAATATTTAACAATATTAATTTTTATTTATTTTATGAATTTTTTATGAATTAGTTTCAAATTTAGATTTTGCACGATCTGATTTTTTTCACTAATTTTTCCGATTAACAATCTTAATTTTTATTTATTTTATGAATTTTTTATGAATTAGTTTCAAATTTAGATTTTGCACATCTGATTTTTTCACTATTTTTTCCGATTTAGTTTTTATTAATTATTTTTTATCGATTTTTTTTGTTATGAATCAAATTTTGCACGATCTATTTTTTTTACGATTTAGTTTTTTACTAATTATTATTCTAAAGATCTAAAATTGTGTTGGATTCGTTTGATTATATATTTTAAATAATTCTTATAAAAATTGATTTTGAGTATTGATCTTATTTTGCTTTGATATTTTTACTTTTTGTTCTATTATGATTGTTTCCTATTTCTTTTATGATTTCATTTTCCGATTTTTTTATGATTTGGTTTCCGTATTTTGTTCAGCTAAGGATTTGGTTTGGTGTTTTTAAATTCCAATTTTTTCATTAAGAATTTGTTATGAATTAGTTTTCCAGTTTCAAATTTAGATTTTGCACGATCTGATTTTTTTTCCAGGATTTTTCCTTTATGAATTTTTTTCACCTTTTTTTTACGATTTAATTTTTTACTAATTATGATTTCAAATATTTTAAAATTTCCGGATTCGTTTAATTTTTTTTTATAGATTTTAAATGATTCTTATAAAAATTGATTTATGAGTATTGATCTTATTTTTTCCTAAATTTTATTGCATATTTTTATTTTCTTAAACGTAGATTTATTTTGTTAGATTTTGATAAAGATTGTGCTAGATTCGGTTTTTTTATAAGATTTTAAATAGTTAAAAAAAAAACATGATTTCTATTGCTTCTTATTTATCTCAAACTTTTCAAAATTCGTTCCTGTTATGTTATATAAATATTTTTAAAATGGTTTTGGAAAATCTATATCTATATACACTACTAAAGTAAAGAACGTTTAAAGCTGACGTGGCGCACTGTGGATCCAGTATTTTGAAATGGAGCTCCCATAATTTTTTTCCAGGATTTTTCCTTTATGAATTTTTTCACCTTTTTTTTACGATTTCGTTTTTTACTAATTATGGTTCAAATATTTTAAAATTTCCAGATTCGTTTAAATTTTTTAATAGATTTTAAATGATTCTTATAAAAATTGATTTATGAGTATTGATCTTATTTATTCCTAAATTTTATTGCATACTTTTATTTTCTTAAACGTAGATTTATTTTGTTAGATTTTGATAAAGATTGTGCTAGATTTGGTTTTTTTATAAGATTTTAAATAGTTTAAAAAAATATGATTTCTATTGCTGATCTTATTTATCTCAAATTGTTCAAAATTCGTTCCTGTTATGTTATATAAATATTTTTAAACTGGTTTTGGAAAAAAATTGTGAAACAACTATTGATCTAATTTATTTATTAAATTTATCTATTTTTGTTATATATTTTTTTATAAAATTTCAGATATCTATGATATATTTTTCCACACTATTTTCGTTTTATCCATTAAGCTTTAAATGTTTTCAAAGCTAAAATTTTATTTTATGCTATCGTTTTTAATGTCCAGTTCCATTCCTATCCAATAGTTTTATGAGCAGGCGACGAGAGTGTGTATAATTTCAATATCAAGTTTTAGTGTTTTTCCGACAATGTCATAATATGAAAGGATAGGATATCATTCTTTTAGAATTGAATTTCGGTACTCTTCTAATATTAGTTTGATGGAGGATATAGCCGAAATTCTCTAAACATGGCTTCGAGTTTATGCTGTTTGGAGCAATTAAAGATAACTCAATTCACTCAAATTAATGGCACAAGATCCTTACGGGCCAAAAAATCAACGTTTTTATAAAAGATTAATTGGACAAAATTCTTATCTTATTATTTAACATAATGCAAATTATTTCAGTTTTGATAAACTGTGAAACTATTTGCACTATATTTTCAAGAAACTTACATTTTGAATAATAACTAATATATAACAAACATGATGTAATAAAGTGCATCATAAATGGTTCCAATTACGTTGAGAAGGTGTTAAGATGTGTTAACTCTTACAAAAAAGTAGAGACCGGACATTTGATATTGTAGTTTGTTAGAATTATCACCAACTCAAGTTGTACGTTACTATTCTATTCATCCATATGAATATATCATGTTATATGTGATTTTTTTTTTGTTTTAACCTACGTTATCTTATTAAACATGTGACATCTATGTATCAAACACGTGTTCGTATCAAGAATGTTTCTCGGTCTCAATGATCTTATTATTAAGAAAGCCATTGTTAAGTATTAAATGAATGAGATATAAATAATTCTTACATTTAGAAGTTTTGTTACATCTATCAAACATTTTGTAGGTACAAAACGAATGAAGTAGAATTCAAGAAAATTGATGAAGAGCATGAAGACGAAGATAATCAATTTGATGAACAAGAAGAAGATGTAGAAGAACAATTTGGTGAAAAAAGGAAGATGAAGATTACCAATTTGATGAACGAAAGGAAGATAAAATTTGATCAAGATGTAAAAAAATCAATTTCATATAACAGAGGAAGATGAAGATAACCAATATGATGAACAAGAGGAAGACGGAATTGATCATATAGATTAAAAATTGATAAGAATTGTAAACGAGTTGAAGATCATAATTTTATTGTTTCCTATTTATGCTTTACATATTTAATAGCACTATATTTTTAGTTGGTTTTATTATTTTGAATATTGGTTGTTTTGTTTTAAAAATAGTTGTGTTTTGTATATACTAGACATACGGGTTTTTTTTTGGTATTTTTTATCTTTAAAATATTACAAAAAAAGCCTTAACTCTAAGATCACCATAACGAATAACTACGACTAAAGATAGACATGTAAATCTTAATGAAAAACACAAATTTGCTACATTAAATGTATTATTTTTAAAAGCAAAACAGTATAATTTCAAATAAATTTATGTTTTATAATAATTTATAAAGGAAAGGACACTTTAATATATACATAAATAACAATAAACCGTATTGTTTTTCAGCTAAATAACTATAGATGATATTGATTTTTCTTTATATATATAAGAAAATAAAACACAAATTTTGTCAAAAAAGTCAATATATTTTTACGATATACATTTGTTTTTAATAAAATAACTATAGGTAAAAATGATGATAAAATTTATGCACTATTTATAACGTATAGTTGATTTTAGATTGGTCTTTTACGGGCCCAAAAAAAGTTCAAACAAAATACAATGCCTTACCTTTTTGGCGTGTCAATCCCTTACGATTTTAACTTTAATCACTCATGATTTACCTATTTCTTTTAGAATTATCTAATTATTTTAAAAAAATGCATCCATAATTTAAGGGAATAATATATAAAAATTTACCGTATTAATTTATAGTGATTTTAAAATAAAATGTGCAAATGATTCACCTAATTAATTTTTATATATTTTTAATTTTAAAAATATTATCCTAGATATATGGGTATTTCAACGGTGTTAAAATATTTTCGGTATTATCCTAAATCTCAATTTTTTTAAAAATAAAATAACATTTTGAGTTTGTTACGAAATAAATGTGGAATACTAAATGTATTTAATGTATATTTAGATGAATACTTAGAAATTAATCAATAATAAAATAAAAATAAAAAATGGTTTTATTTTAGGCAAAACCTGCACAAGATGCGGGCACTAAACTAGTTGTTTATAAAAGTTGTAAACATCGTTATTATAATATTATAAAAATTACCTAAATATAAATATAAATTTTCTCATGATTTATTTTTAAAAAGACTATAAAAACTACTAAGATTTATTTATTCAGACAAATATTGGATAATTTATATAAATTATATCTAAAATGATGAACACTTTTAGTTATCCAAAAATTTCAAATAATCCAACAAAATAGATTACATTTGTTAATATTGAATCTTGATGGCACCTAATTAGATTAAAATATGGATCGACTTAAAAAAAAAAAAAAGAAGAAAGAAATGTATATTACTTTTAGATTACTTACTTTATTATATTCATTTATTTTATTTAATAATCTCTTAACTACACCAAAAATTTAATAATTTTAAGTTTATTACGTAAAGTGGTGAAATGCTATTTGGGTGAAAATGAATCAACTTATAACTTTTCAAAATTTAAAGGAATATGTGATTGACATTTGTTTAGATTTTAATTGAAATCAGCCTATTAAATAAATCTCATAAAAATTATACAAAATATATGTTTAAAATAATTGGGTGAAATTAACAAGTATGTATTTATTTTTATAGGGTATAAAGTATGCATATTTCCTTTAAATAATCCTAGGAAGAAGGAAAAAAGAAATAAGATAATACTTAATAATCTTAGAAAGAAGGGAAAAAAATATAATACCCAACTTTCAATACTCAACCTATTCCATGTACCCAACTTCGGTTATTCAATATTAGTTACCCGATTTCAATTCCCCACGCTCCATATCCAACTTCACTTCAATTATCTGATATTAGTTATCTGATTTCAATACCCAACGTTACATATGCAACTTTACTTCGGTTACCCGATTTTAATACCCAACTTTACATATCCAACTTTACTCATGTACATACCCAACTTCGGTTACCCAATATTAGTTACCCTATTTCAATATACAACGTTACATATTCAACTTCACTCATGTACCCAACTTCGGTTATTCAATATTAGTTACCTAATTTCAATACTCATTAATGTTACATATCTAACTTCTCTTCGGTTACCCAACTTTGGTTACCCAATATTAGTTACTTGATTTCAATATCTAACATTACATATCCAACTTCACTTCGGTTACCCAATATTAGTTACTCAATTTCAATAATCAACGTTGCATATCCAACTTCATTTCGGTTACCCAATAAACTAATAGACTAAGATAAAAGAGGGAGAAACGGATAGTGATTGGTAAAGAAACAAGATAAATGTAAAAGGATCTGAAGATATGATTTAGCAAAGAGATTTAAGGATGTATTGCATCCCACTATGATAGACTTTCATAGCAACCGCACAATGTAAATAACATGAACTTCAATCAACAGTTATGTAGGTAACCATCTAAAGTAGCCTTGAGCATAGACAAACCAAGACCGTGCTTTCCAATTCGCATAGCCCTCAATCCGACGGTTCGGCAAGTATATGTAACACCCCAAATCCGCGGGACTCGGGGCGCTACGGGCGAGACCGCACAATGGGTCCCGACCCTTAGCCTGACAACAATTTCACTGGACCTTTCAACAATAGCACAGAATAAAGGCGGAAAACTGAAATACGTTTTTAATGTATGCGGGACGAAAAGTAAAGTACAATTTGGAAACTCAGCCGAGTCCTCAAAACCACATAATACGGTACAAAAATCTAACATATGACACAAACCATAAAGATAACATAAAACCATGACTAAAACCCATCCCCGTCCTAAGATGTACGGAGACCCCGGCTGTCCACTCCTCCGTCTTACTCGGCGGCGTCCCTATCCCGCAAGTCAACTACATAACCGGTTTAAAACCGTTAGCTAGCATTCCAAGCATTAAAATAATGGGAAAGGCACAAACACACATAAGAATCACAAAACATAAATCACGCAAGTCCGGTTTATTATCTTTAATTTCCTTAACTCGTATCCCGTTCTAATTCACTTCGGTTGTGACACGAGACCCCAATGGTCTCGCCCCGGTCCCTATTTCCGACAAGGCACGGTAAGGATGTATCCTTCCGTCTCACCCGCACGGCTAGTCGCCGGGAACCTCCCACTCTCGCAAGAGTTGGGCAGATGATGTCACCGCCCGTTATCATACACTTGGGCCAACATTACTTATAAAAGTCGGTGGTCCTATTTTACCGGTTTAATGATTATGACAAATACGTAAACACACACCACCAAACACGCATCATGCTAATACATAGAATACACGCTAAGTAAGTCACGAGACTTACCTCGTTCCAAAAGCTAACTCACGCAACGCTCTCGCTTCCCTCGGGAAGAAGTACACAACCTGCTCATACCAAGGTATTTATCAATACCTGCTCAACTCGAGAAGTCTAAGACTTCTACCCAAATGATCTATACAAGATCATTTGATTCCCATCCTAGAATCACATCCTAGAATCTATCATGCTCGTAACTCGACTCTTATAACCGCTTACGGGCAAAACCCACTAACACATGGTTCGTCAATCGTAATTCCATCCTAAGGCCACGACTACAACATACGGGAAGCATCAGTACTTCCCGAATCCACAACAGTTAAACCACACAAATCATCAAAGTCTCGATCCTAACATGTTAAAATTCTAGGATGATCCAATGGTTGGATCAATAGTTATGACCTTGGAAAGTTAGGAGAAAATCGGTTTCCTAGAACTCGGTCCGGCTCCGGCGGCGGCGTGACGGAGGGGAGGAGCGCTGGCGATTCACGGTTGAAAGAAAACGAGAAGAGCGAGAGAGGGAGATGACTGCGTGAGTAAAGGCCGAGAGAGAGGTAAGGTGAGGGAGTGAGAGATGGGGCTGGAGTGAGCGAGAACGAGACGTCGGGCTAGGGCATAGGTGGGCGGCAGCGGTTCTTGGCGTGGAGCAGGCGTGGAGTAGGCGTGCAGAGGGAGTAGCTGGGCGGCCATCTCCTTGCGTGAAGAACTGAGCTATGGCTGCTCACGTGAAGAACAGAGAAAGGCAGCCAAGGTGGGCCCCACAGCTGAGGTGGAAAAGAGGGAGGAAAGGAAAAAGAAAGAAAAGAAAATAAGGATCGGGATCGGATCCCGTAAAATAATTCCGTAACGGGCATTACGGCCGGAAAAAAAATTCCCGGATAGTTCCGTAAAAATTAATTTACGGTTTGCGGGTCGGAAATAAATTCCGAACATTTTCTTGGAATAATTTTACGGAAAAGATTTAAACGCTAATTTGTTTCTAAAATTCTCGATCCTTACTATATTTTTATTATTTAAAATTTTTAAAATTTTCGGACCTTACAGTATAAGAAAACCCATAAGTGTTTAAAAATTCGGAAAATACCTAGATAAACCTTCTCCTAAGGCTCACCGGTTTATAAAGGTGCAAAGACCAAATAATTCTACGAAGATTAAGAATCCTCGAAGCTTTGATAAAGCGCTACTCTCAAAACCAAGTTCTACTCAAAACATCCAATAAAACAAAATTGTTTGGCTCTTCACTTTGTTTTATCTAAATCAATCAAGAACGCCACTTCGGTAAACGAAGGTAATTGAAAGGTAGAATTAATCCCTTTGAAAAGAAACATAAACTTTGTTGATATTAATTCAAAATTTTACATACACAATCGCCATCAATCTATCATGGTGTTCATCGAACCCTTACATCGAAGAAGACTTAGTTAAACATATAGCATAGAGAGATAGAATGAAATAAGAAAACTTTGCATAATAAATCTCAAAGCAAAAGAATAACAAAAAAAGTTTGACCTTTAACTCTACTGTTGGGAACCTAATAACCGTACAATGACTTCTTATTGAAACTAGAAAGAAAGAAGAATAATGGATTGTTGGATCCGGGGTGAGATTGGATTATCTAACCCTAAGGCAGAGGGTCCTTTATATAGAAATTCATGTACCGAAACTCTAGGTCGCAAGCCCGTCGGAAAACCTATAAAATATTAGGCTTATTGGAATTATGCTTCATCGGAGTTGTTACACCTAGTGTACGGATCCTTACGCCCTTTTACGGTCATAAGGGAACGTAAGGGTGACGTAACAAATCCATCAGCGCGGGGGTTCTTGGGATGGACTTGTCTTTGAGTTGAGCCGGTCTCTAAACCTCTAATTCCTGTCTTCTCATCAATGTTAAGAAAATCTTGGATGTACGAGAGGTTATGATCTAAGACTCGGTGTTTGCTCGGAATTTGTAGATGATCTCTCTGAGTTGTCAATCCTTAAATCTTTGTAATTTTGTCTTGTTGTTACTTGACTTCAGAGGATAACAAACTCTTCAAGCGTCTTAGAGTGGAAAGTGCATATTCTACTTCATAATGAGCTCTAAAAGCCTGAAACATGAAATAACCGGATGTGGATACCGAAAATCAATATGAACACTTTCAGCGTTATAAGCACATATATCTTGACGAAAGACTTGTAAAATGACATGAATAAATAGGTAGCAAACACGTATATTTTGATGCTATTAATAAGCTACACCAACTAGTTTTTATCTATTACACAGATACACAAAGCTACATTGATCTATCTACTGAAAAAAACAGCTACACAAGTATTCAGGCTGAGAAAAAAAAAAAGGTTGACAAAGTAACTAGATCTAACAGCTACATAAGAACAATGCCTTTCATTTATTCACAGTAATTAGCACATACACAAAGCATAAAGAAGGTAGACCTAATACACACTAAAATAAGCAACACCAACTAGTTTTTATCTATCAAACAAATACATAAAGCTACATTGATTTGTCTACTATCAAAATTAGCTACACAACTATTTTGTCTGTCAAAAAAATAGGTTGAGAAAATAATTGGTAATGTATTAAACAGATTCATCAACTAAGATATGTCATTCAATTAGCAATCAAGTAAGATATGTCATTCAGCTACACCAACAAGTTTTTTTTTCTTTCTGTCAACAAAATAAAATTATATATGTTTTATCTCATATTTACAGTCATAGACTCACATGAATTCATAAATTTTAACTGTAAATTTCATAGTAGTTAGTCGTGAACAAAGAGGCAGACTGAGAGAATTTGATCAATGAATTGTCATATATTACTTACATGAAATTAACCTATCATGTAGTCAGAGTGTAATAGAATATCATATTGATTCAGTTGAAGAGATTAATTCCAGCTTCACTAACGAATTTCATAATAGAAGGATCGATTCAGTTGTTTTGAAAAATCAACAAATAGTTATGGGATGAAGAACTAGACAAATTGAAGAGAAAATTATATTGATTGATAAATGATTCATGAATATCCCTTCCCGGAAATTGCCGATTATATATTCAATGTTGAATAGACCACCTACTCGATCTAGTCAAAATCTCAAGAGCTCAATCGATCTAGTCGAACTATTGAATGCAAAATCAGCTAGACATATTGTTATATTGAAATCGATTAATAAATTCCCGATTTCACACAATCTAGTACAATTGCAGCCATATCAATGTGGAAGGAACAATTATGGATAGAGAGACAAATTGAGCAAGGAAGGAGGTCTGAATCCATGGAAACTAATTTTCTTATCACACGCAATAGAAAGACGGTTATGGATAGAGAATATTGGGATATTTCAGTTGAGTGTAAATTTTGTAATTTGAAATTACAAGGATATAATTGGAACCTTTTTTTTTCCCGAGAATATCGGGGTACTAGGGCTTTTTGGATTTTGCAAAGACAAACTAGGCCCCTAGTAATTTCATATTTATTTTTAATTATAAAAACAAAGGTAGAAAGGGAATTTGAGAGAGACATTAAAATAAAACACTATAAATACGATTTATCTAGGTTCGGGTTTCAAGTTTTGGGTTACGGTTTAGTTCCGATTCGAGCTCCGGATCGGGTTCAGATTTGGGTTAGGGTTCGTTTCGGGTTCCGGTTCGGTTCAGATTCCGGTTCGGGTTAGGGTTCAGTTCAAGTTAGTGTTTGGTTCGGGTTCCGGATCGGATTCGGCTCGGGTTTGTATTTTGTATTTGGATTGGGTTTGGACTTTATTAAATTAAAATTACTAATTAGCCATTTGATTTATCTTTATAAATTAATAAGAAGGACATAATTTGTCACCTAAAAATAAAATGACCCTTCTTGGCGCTTATCTTTACAAAAAAAAGCTATCCTATTTTACCTTTTTCCCTTCCCATTTAATTTTTTGTTTTAATTAACAAGGGCATACTTAATCACTACACAAAATAATCAGCCCGCTTATGTTTTCATAAAAGGCCCCCTTTCCCATTTTTCCCTTTTTGATATTATTGAAAAAATTAAATTTTGTTCAAAGTTGTCATTGATTATAAAAAAATTTGCCTAAACTTTATATATTATTTTGATTGTGATATTTATTATTTATTACATTAATAACTATTATTTATTTTAATTTTTTATCAATTCCGTGCAAGACACGAATACTAAGCTAGTTCTCTCTATTATCTTATATATATTATAGGAGAATTAATCTTTGCCACATGTCGCACAGAAAAAGGCTGACTGTCACGTATTATATCAGCATTTAACCACAACTCACCAAAATTCTTAATTAAGTTTCTTCATTAAAAAAAGTGTATAAAAATATGGGTTCTATTATATTACGATGAAATTGTCTATATTCACTGTGGACCTACGTAAATCAATAATCAACCAAATAGAGCTCTTCCCAAAGCAAATCATAATTAAATCCATCTTTAACAACTACATAATTTCATTGTAAACTAATTTACACATAATTAGTTTTAATTATAGATTATATAATTTCTTAAATTAATCTATATATAACAATTATTTGAACACCGTAGGTTGTCAATGGATTGTTTCTACTAACATATGAACCAATATAATAATAAGAAAAAAACCATATTAAGAATTATTATATAGCTAGATACTTTATTAATGTATTCTATAATGTTATATATAAAGTGTACAAATATTTAGTGCAATATAACAAGCATATACTCTATCTAATGACAAAAAAAAATAGTTTATATATAACGACATACATTAACAAGTAATATTTTTATCAAATTCCGTACAATATACGGATAATACACTATTACTTCAGTTTCCTTTCAGAAAAACACATTTGTACCTATTGTAGGTTAGTGCATGCTAATAACAAATTAGTTTTTGTTATAAAAAGATTGTTTTGTATTTCTTTTCTTTACTTAAACTTTGTGGAATGTGTTCAAGAACACTTAGAATGAAGCTATAAGAGAGGAGAGAACAAGAAGATTATATTTCTAACTTGCTCTTGGTGCATTTTGTTACAATGAGAATGACCTCTATTTATAGGTCAAAAACTAGGAGTCATTAACATACAAGGGGTTACAATATGAGGAGTTACTAATAAAGTAAATTGGGGTGTTAGAAGGTGAATAATTCACCTACAATTTACTTCACTTCTTGACCAATTCCATAACACTCCCCCTTGAATATTCACCTTCTTCTATTATCAAACTTGAGTGTTTGTTTATGACTCCAAAGTTATTATACGCTTGGATGATGCTGCCTCATTAAAAACCTTGTCAGGAAAAACCCAGTGGGATAAAAACCTGATCGAAGGGAAAAAGAGTGCAGCACGTATAATGCTCCCCCTGATTTCAACATATGTCTCGGAGTCTGTACATTCCAATCTTGCGCACAAGCTCTTCAAACTTCTTGGGGTTCAATGATTTTGTGAACAAGTCAGCAAGATTGTCATTGGAACGGATCTGTTGAATATCAGCTTCCCCAGTTTCCTCTAGCTCACGAGTGGAGAAGAACTTTGACAATATGTGCTTTGTACGATCTCCCTTAATATGCCCTTTCTTCATCTGAGCAATGCATGTTGAATTGTCTTCGTACAAGATGGTAGGAGTTTCAGTGATGGGTTTCATCCCACACTCCTTTTGTATGAACTTGATCATTGATCGCAGGGACACACATTCTCTTCCAGCCTCATATAGAGCGATCAACTCTGCGTGATTTGAAGAAGTGGCGGTAATTGTTTGTTTTGTTAACCTCCATGAAATTGCCGTGCCTCCATATGTGAACACATATCCGTTTTGGGATTTGGCCTTGTGTGGGTCAGATAAATATCCTGCATCTGCATATCCAACCAAAATGGCATCTATTTTGTTTTGATAAAACAAACCAAGGTCATGTGTACCTCTAAGGTAACGGAATATGTGTTTGATGCCATTTCAATGTCTTCTTGTGGGTGCACAACCGTACCTGGATAACAAATTTACAGCAAAAGCAATATCTGGTCTTGTATTGTTAGTTAAATACATTAAGGCACCAATTGCACTTAAATATGGCACTTCTGGGCCAAGGATTTCTTCATCCTCTTCGCGAGGACGGAACTCATCATTTTCCACATTAAGGGATCGAACAACCATGGGTGAGCTTAAAGGGTGTGCTTTGTCCATGTAGAATCTCTTTAGTATTTTTTCGTGTAATTAGATTGATGAATAAATATTTCATCCCTTAAATGCTCAATTTGTAGGCCAAGACAAAGCTTGGTCTTTCCGAGATCTTTCATCTCAAATTCTTTCATCAAATACTTTGCAGTTTTCTTCAAGCTCGTTAAAAGTTCCAACGATATTCAAATCGTCAACATATACTGCGATTATAGCAAATCCACTTTGAGATCGCTTGATGAAAACACATGGACATATAATGTTGTTCTTATATCCCTCCTTGAGAAGATATTCACTAAGACGGTTATACCACATTCGTCCTGATTGTTTTAATCCATACAAGGATCTTCTCAATTTTATGGAAAACATTTCTCGTGGCTTTAAGGAATTAGCATCTGGCAATTTTAGTCCTTGTGGGACTTTCATGTAGATGTCGGTATCAAGTGACCCGTATAAGTATGCAACCACGACATCCATAAGGCGCATCTGTAGTTTTTCAAAGACAGTCAATCCGATTAGGAATCTAAATGTAGTTACATCAATTACTGGAGAGTATGTTTCATCATAATCGATTCCTGGAATTTGAGAAAAACCTTGGGCTACAAGTCTTGCCTTATATCTCATAATTTCATTTTTCTCATTTCGTTTTCTCACGAAAACCCATTTATAGCCGACTGGTTTTACACCCTTTGGTGTATGAACTACAGGCCCAAAAACTTCACGTTTTTCAAGTGATTTTAATTCTGTCTGAATTGCCTCTTTCCATTTTGGCCAATCTTTTCTATGACGACATTCATCAACTGTTTTTGGTTCAATGTCGTCATCTTCAGTTGTGATGTCATTAGCCACAGAGTAGGAAAATATATCATCAATAATGATGTCCTTTCTATTCCATTGTATCCCTGTGTCGACATAATTTATAGCAATTTCATAATTGTCGATTCTTTCATCATCAGGGATATTATCTTCATTTGGAATGTTCTCATCCTCATTTTCTTTGTCTTTCTCATGTTCCTCATTTGATTCAATCACTATAGCATCTCGTGCTATATCCTTTTGATTCCTTGTTTTTCTCGGTTTCAAGTCTTTTGAACCAAGTGGTCTACCACGTTTTCGACGAGTCATAGACTCATTTGCAATGGACACCTTTGGTTGTCCAATGGGTACATCAATTCTTGCAGGAGCATTTGCTGCAGGAACATGTGATTTTACCACCTTCTTAGTGTCTGTAAATGCATCTGGTAATTGATTTGCAACACTTTGTAAGTGAATGATTCGTTGAACCTCTTGTTCACACATTTTTGTTTTTGGATCAAGGTGTGATAATAGCGTTGCATTCCATGTAATTTCTTTCGTACTTGGGTCCACTTTCTTCTTTTCTCCCCCTAAGATTGGGAATGTATTTTCAGCAAAATGACAATCAACAAATCTTGCTGTAAACAAATCACCCGTTGTTGGTTCAAGATATCTAATGATCGAGGGGGATTCAAAACCAACATATATTCCCAATCTTCTTTGTCGACCCATCTTTGTACGTTGTGGTGGAGCAATGGGAACATAAACTGCACATCCAAATATTTTTAGATGTGATATATTAGGCTCCTTACCAAACACTAATTGCAATGGGGATTGTTCATTATTTGCACTTGGTCTTATTCGGATCAAGGTTGCAGCATGCAATATCGCATGCCCCCAAGCAGACGGTGGTAATTTTGATTTCATCAATAATGGTCTAGCGATTAATTGTAATCTCTTTATTAATGATTCAACAAGACCATTTTGTGTGTGAACATGAGCTACTGGATGCTCCACATCAATCCCAATTGACATGCAAAAGTCATTGAATGTTTGGGATGTGAATTCTCCTGCATTGTCAAACCGAATTTTCTTTATTGTATAATCCGGAAATTGAGCTCTCAATCGGATTATTTGAGCAAGGAGTTTAGCAAATGCTGCATTTCTAGTCGATAATAAACTTACATGTGACCATCTTGTAGATGCGTCAATTAATACCATAAAGTATCTAAATGGACCACACGGTGGAGCAATTGGTCCACATATATCTCCTTGTATCCTTTCCAAAAATGCAGGAGTCTCACTCGTAACCTTACTTTTAGAAGGTCTAATGATAAGCTTTCCGAGTGAGCAAGACGCACATTTAATATGACTTGACGGCATAACTTTCATGTTCTTTAGTGGGTGTCCAATTGAACCCTTTATAATTTTGTGCATCATCATTGACCCCGGGTGACCCAATCGGTCATGCCATAGTGTAAATTCAACTCGGTCATCCGACCGTTTGTTAGAAATCACATTAGCCTCAACCGGATGAATATATGTTTCATATAATTTGGAGGCTTGTCCTTGCATTTTTTCAAGGATCCTTTTCTTATCACATTCATGTGTTGTGATGCACAAATATTCTCTCCCATTTTCATTCATGGTTTCCATATGAAACCCATTTTGACGCACATCCTTAAAGCTCAATAAATTTCTTCGAGATTTACTCGAATATAATGCGTCATTTATTATTATTTTTGTTCCCTTCGGGAGTAGAACAAGAGCTCTTCCCGAGCCTTCGATGAGTCTAGCCACACCAGATATTGTATTCACATTGCCCTTAAAGGGTTTCAAATCTGTGAAATACTCTTTATTTCTCAAGATGGTATTGTTGTAGAACAAGAGCTCTTTTCCGCCACCAACAATACTTTCAAGAGGTCTGAGTACCTCTTGAAACATCTCTCCCGGTATTGTTGTTGTAACAATACATTTGTGGCATGCATAGTACAAAATGTTCTTTCTAGCATTTCTTCTTGGGTGATCACATGACCACATAGTCTCAGTTGGGAGGTGATCCTGTGAATAACACTATTATAATCAGATATGGACTTGAAGTCCTGGAACCTCAAATTGTTCCATTCATATAGAGCTTGTGGGAAAAGGACTTCCTTTTGATGTCCATATCTTTCATTCAAGTTTTCCCACAACTCTTTTGGATCCTCCACAAATAAATATTCAGTCTTGAGACTTTCATGAATGTGGTGGCGGAGGAATACAATTGCTTTTGCCTTCTCTTGTGGAGTGGCATCATTTTCATCCTCAATTGTTTTTTCAAGGCCATTTGTCTTGAGATGGGCAAGTGCATCAACCCTCCATTCGAGGTACTTTTGACCCGACAAGTCAAGCATGTCAAACTCTCTTTTTGCAATGCTTGCCATTGATTACTACATAACATTATAGTTTATGTCAATATTAAGCATGTATGATAATATGAGTCGTAAATAAATAAAGTAAAGTCATTTCATAGGTGTAGATGTCATAACAATAATATAGACACATATTTTTATCATGCGACATAAGAAAGAAAAACATATGGATATATAAGAGTTACGAGAGTAAGAAATTAAAACCAGTTACTTTTATGCTCTTTAAAGTCCATCTCCATATTCGTTCGTATTCCAAGAGGTGAAAGCAAGAAAATTAATTAATTTGGGTCTTTGTCAAAAAAATTGAGTTTCTGGTGAGCAAATCTCAATTTTGTTTTGTTTCTTAGCATAAAATCAAACGACATAATTTTATTTTGACAAATTTATTTTAGATCTCATGTTAAGATAACGAGTTTCTGGTGTAGAGGTTCCCGATTTGGGCAACTACAGAGCATACTCCTCGGATTAAGTTAAGTTTCTAAAAAAAAATGAGTTTCTGATGTAGAGAATTCCATGAAGGGCAACTACAAAGCATAGTCCTCAAGTAGATTTTCGTGTATAGTTTTGTGTAAAGAAAAACTAAGGAAAAGTTTAAGAAACATACCCTTAGTAGCAAAGCTCAGTTATAACTTAGAATCTCTCGTGCTGATAACGTGTTATAAAAAGATTGTTTTGTATTTCTTTTTTTACTTAAAACTTTGTGGAATGTGTTCAATAACACTTAGAATGAAGCTATAAGAGAGGAGAGAACAAGAAGATTATATTTCTAACTTGCTCTTGGTGCATTTTGTTACAATGAGAATGACCTCTATTTATAGGTCAAAAACTCGGAGTCATTAACATACAAGGGGTTACAATATGAGGAGTTACTAATAAAGTAAATTGGGGTGTTAGAAGGTGAATAATTTACCTACAATTTACTTCACTTCTTGACCAATTCCATAACAGTTTTTCAAATTTATATTCTTTTAAGTCTAATAGTATAATTTTGAATTTACTGTTTTATTATTAAGTTTGAATTTGTAATAACAAACTATAAATTGTGTTGAGAATTCAGTGTTTTTATTTATAATTTTGTTGTGCGACATTTTCTCACTATTTTACTATCATGTTACAATATGGAAGTGACATTAAAGTATTCGGCTTGATGTTTGGATCGTAGGTAATATAAAAAGTCATGTAATAAGCAATTCATGATGATAAATAGAAGTTTATAATAAGTATGCAACTTAGATCTAAATTAATAAATTTTCGAAAAAAACTTCAAAGTAAATTTTCCTCTAAAGGTCGTTCTTTTTAGAAATAAGAAGCGGTTAAATTGTTCTATTTTTTGAAATTAGTCCAACCTAAAATATCTTTACGGATGAAAATACAAAGTTCAAGATTTTTCTGAAAATATGCATGAAACGGACCTCGTTAAAAAAACGAAGATGTAATTTAAAGTCGGTTAATTATCTCGACCTCTCACGAAAAACTTCACAACGTGCTTGACCATCCCAAAAAAAAAAACAATGCGGTATATTCTCTCTTTTTTTTTCTTTTTCTTTTTTTCCTTTAATTTGAACGGAGACCATATTAAAAATGGGGCCAAAGCAATTTCAAAATGCGGAAAGCGGGTGATAAGTTATGACCGTCCGATCGTCCGCAACTGGAAGAAACTAGCATCAAACGGATCAAATCTCACCATCCTGAATTTCAAAAATCCTCAGGGTTCATTCAAAAATCCATATACTCCAGACTGGGGGAAAAGAGAAGACCATGTTTGCAGGTTGAAAAGCTTCAACCGGAAGAGAGAAATAGAGGGAGAAGGGTAGGAGGGGGAGAGAAATAGAGAGAGAAGGGTAGGAGCAGGAACTTCGGTGAGGCCTGAAGCTTCAACGAATTCGATGTTTGAAGATCCAAATCAGAAGTAACTCAACTGAGGGTTTCTTTAGAGGCATTTTGTCGAACAATTGAGAGGCTTCGTCACCTTGGCCTAACGGTTCTCATCAACTCGTTCAGGTATCCTTAAATCTTACTTATTGGTTTCAGTGCGACATTGTAGAATGTTTAAGGATGTGAAGTTAGTCCGTCAAAATTCTGGTAAGAATCAGAATTTGGATGAAATTGAGAACTTGCCTACAAGCCCTAATAGCCGGCCACCCAACCAACCCAGCTCCGGGATCTCAAGGGATCCGCTACTTTCCATTCCGGAACCAACCCAGACTTCAAAGGCTGGGGCAGATAAAGAAGTGGGTTTCAAAAGTTCGGCTGAAACAACACCCACTAAACCCAAAGGCAGGGGTCCTGATCTGCCCCCTTTCCGCACACCCGAAAAGCAAGGGAATCTGACTTTTGGTAAGAACAAATTTGGCTGGTCGGCTTATGAATCCCGGAATGAGATAAAGACAAATTCATTTCAGACAACACCC
This sequence comes from Fagopyrum tataricum, assembly GCA_002319775.1. NCBI lineage: Eukaryota > Viridiplantae > Streptophyta > Magnoliopsida > Caryophyllales > Polygonaceae > Fagopyrum > Fagopyrum tataricum. The sequence goes on from CM008281.1 coordinate 5,458,622, forward strand.
ACGAAGAGTGTGTGCAAGCCACCAAATGCTGGATTTGCTCCGATGAGCCTGCCCCGTTGCCCTGGAACCGCTAGTTATTCTAGGCGTGGAAGCTCTGCAGCTTTGTCTAGAGGAGTTCCTGTCTTTAATGGACTGCCCGTGCTTGTAAATACTGTTGAGGTGTCTCATTATGATCTCAAGGAGGATCCTTCATTCTGGATTCATCACAATGTACAGGTGAATGCTTTGATTTTTAAATGCAGTCTAACGAGTGATGTTTGATAATTTGAGGAGTGTACTTATTCATGTAATTGTCTAGGTCATCATACGTGTTCGGCCTCTGAATAGCGCAGAACGAGGTGCACAAGGTTATAATAGGTGTGTCAAGCAGGAGAGTTCACATAGCATTACTTGCGTTGGGGCCACTGGCCAGCCCGAGGCCCGCTTCACATTTGATCATGTAGCATGTGAAACTGTAGATCAGGTATGGATTAAGTGTGTGATTTTAAACTTAAGATGAATTTCCTTTAGTTATAATGTTATGCCTGTGAGTTTATTGACTGAAAGTGAACTTTATAGGAGATGTTATTTCGGAAGGCTGGTTTACCCATGGTGGAGAACTGCTTGTCAGGATATAATAGCTGCATGTTTGCTTATGGACAGGTTTTTTCCTTGGACAATTTACTCTTCTAATGATTTTTCTAGTTCTCTGGTTTATACTTATTTTCTTATAGAACGGTAACGTGTACATGTCTATCGATTTGTATGCCATGGTGTTTCTTTGGCTGATGTTTGATTATATATATACCGAGACCATTCGAGTAGTTTTGATTGATCAACTAATTCTGGAGCTAGCATAGTGAAAAAGGAGACATCCTTTGCAGAAGTACTATGATACTATCATATCTGATTGTTCTTGTTTGTATTCATGGGTGGCTCCTTGAAGTCATTGGGGCAGTCTAAAACATTTCATGAATCTAATAGGAAAGAAACACGACGAGTTACATCATTATTCATGTACAGTGATGTTTCATGTGTGCAATTTCACATTTTTCTTGGCACAGTAATATGGAAAAATGAAACATAATGATGTTTTAAGATTGATGCAATTTTGTGCAAAGTGCGTGTGTGATGCTTTGGTAAGGTTGTTGGTCTTCAGTTCTCTGTTCTTTATATTAAACTTGATGTTCCAGATTTCTTTTCTATGCAGACTGGAAGTGGGAAGACATATACAATGCTTGGTGATATTGATGATTTGGAATTCAAGCCTAGCCCAAACCGTGGAATGACTCCTCGGATTTTTGAATACCTGTTTGCTAGAATCAGAGCTGTAATTTTCTATGGTCTTCATGCCATCTTCTTAGTTCAGATTTTATCCTACAACCTGAATATGATTGGGCCTTACAACTGAAAGAATCTATTTGCTCATAATTGCAGGAAGAGGAAAGCAGGAGAGATGATCAATTGAAGTATAGCTGCAAATGTTCTTTTCTAGAGATCTATAATGAACAAATAACAGATCTCCTTAACCCATCATCTGCAAACCTGCTTGTGTGTATTTCTGTTACTTGTGCAACACACTTCAAATTTGCAAGTGTTTCCTTCTTTAATTGGTCTTTTCTGTGCTTGTGCAGCTCCGTGAAGATGTCCGGAAGGGTATCTATGTTGAGAATCTCTCAGAATTTGAGGTCTGCTCTGTGTGCGATATCCTGAACCTACTTGCTCAGGTTTTTTTCATTTCCATCCATTCTTCAGTTTTTGGATCAGTCCCTATTGATGACACATATATTCACACAAGACAGACACCTGCGAGTGAATACATACTTATGTTCTATACTTTCTTCTGCTTCTTGCTATCTTCTGCTTGTCTGTATTGACTTCTCAGTACATGGCTACAGGGTTCATTAAATAGGAAAGTGGCTGCTACAAATATGAATAAGGAGAGTAGTCGCTCTCATTGTGTTTTTACATGTGTCATTGAGAGCAAATGGGAGAGGGATTCAACTACCAACGTGAGGTTTGCTAGGCTTAATCTTGTAGATCTTGCTGGTTCAGAGAGGTATGCATTAGCTTAAATCACTTCATTTATTTTTGGCCATTTGAAATGGAATTTGAATGAGGTTAAATTTGCAAATTATGTTGGTGTCCTTGCCAGACAGAAAACTTCTGGTGCTGAGGGTGAGCGTTTGAAAGAAGCTGCTAATATTAACAAGTCATTATCTACATTAGGGTAATTGTCTGAATTTTGTATTTATCAAAAGCTACTATTTTTCATTTACCGGATTTTGACACCTTTTCATTTGACATATATACACTGTTTGCAGCCATGTAATAATGGTTCTAGTGGATGTTGCAACTGGGAAGATGAAGCACGTTCCTTATAGGGACTCAAAGCTGACCTTTCTTCTTCAGGTTAGCCAACTAGACCTAAATACTGAATTTTATTTCTGAAGAGATTGATTACACAAAAGCGGTAGACAATGTGTACCTATAATGTTTTCCGTTTGCATAAAATAGGTACTAATGCAATGTGATTAATGTTTTCCATGCTTTTACCCAAAAGCATATGGATTTAATCTAATAAAATTGCATATCACGTTTGATTACACACTCAATTATACCCAAATTTGTTTATCACATTGAACTTTCAGAATCAACCTCACAGCCTCACTCCCCTTAATTACTTCTTCATTCCTTTTTGGCCTGGTTCCCCTCTAGGTTCCCCTGTAATTCATATGGATTTAATTTAATAAAATTTGCTTCACTGGCTCATTGCATATCTTCTCATGCCAACATGTGGTTGAGCTGTAGAAATTACTCAGCTAGTCAAATTAATGGTAATTTTGCTCAGTAGCTGTGTGCCCCTTTTGGCATGATACTCCATTAACCATTAGTTGTTTGGCTCGTTGCATATATCCTCACGCAGGAGTCACTTGGAGGCAATTCAAAAACGATTATTATAGCCAATATCAGCCCATCTTCTGGGTATACTCACCGACTCCGATCTTACGTTGTTGCTTTGTTGAGTTTTACCTGATTTTTCTCTACTTAATCAGATTTTCCATTTCAGTTGTGCAGCTGAAACCTTGAATACGCTAAAGTTTGCTCAAAGAGCAAAGCTAATTCAGAATAATGTGAGTTTCTTTCTGCACTCATGGTTCGCATGGGCTTCAACATTCTAATGTCAAACTTGCTCAACTCTTGCCCTGTCATGTTGGTAGGCAATTGTGAACGAAGATTCTTCAGGCGATGTTTCTGTTCTTCAGCACAGAATACGGATTTTGGAAGTGAGATAATTGGGAGATACATGAAAACTTGTATCTTTCTTTTGCAGTTTCCTATAATGAGGAATTGTTCTAATTTTTGGCTTTGTGAAACAGGAGGAGCTTTCTGCTGTCAAAAGACAACAATCACAACATGTTTCTAGGTCGTTATCATTTGGTCCTCCATCTATTCAACATGACATAGAAGATCAAGAAGGTGTTGATATGGAAATTGATCAGCCAGTGCTAGAAGATTCAGTTCAATTTGAAGCAGAGATGATAGATTTAACTTCTCAACAGGTATTTGAAAAATCTCGAACTTAGATAAGAAGAAAGTTGCATCATATGTTAAGCTTCTATTTCAATTTATATCCTCTTCTTTTTGTGTTTATCTATAGCTTCTATACTGTTGAGTAACTTGATTCCCACGTAAACCGACAGATAAATTGTACTGAATCTGATACTAGCCAACTGAGAAGTGATTCAGAACATAAACAAATTCCACCCAACATCTTCATAAACTCGAAATACATCAATTATATCTTACAGTTCTTTTTGTTAAAATACTCTAACTTGATGTAGGCATAATATAAATGTGAATGATTTGTTTGATATAGAATAAACACATCATTTGATTCCTTGACAATTCAGTTGAAATCGTATTCCATTTATTTATACATCTGTCACGACAAGGAGACTTTGAATCTTCTTAGGGTCTAATTTGTTTACTTTTGCTTCCTTTATAAGATAATCTGAAAGTTAAGCTTAGTTTGGATGTCAGGGATTATAAATCAATTGTGTAGTATTGGGCTTTAAAATTAAACTGTGTAGATTGCGGGTAAAATGTAGTATAAATAGTATGTGTGTTTTTTACTATTGGTATTTGTGCATACTACATTATTTTTGTTAACATCCAAAGACTACTTATAGTAAAATGTAGTATGAAACATAATACATGTATCATAAAGCATGTAGTTTACATCCAAACTAATGTTAATCTGTCTTAACAGTTAAAATCTCTGGAGAGTATAGCTGCTGGTGCATTGAGACGGGAACAAATTACAGAAACTTCCATCAAGAAACTTGAAGCTGAAATTGAATGTCTGAACCGTTTGGTGAGTGATTTCGGTGTCTGTGTAATATTCACATCTAACTGTAACTAGTACTGATGTTTCCGTTTCTTGAAGGTTCATCAAAGAGAAGAGGATACTAGATGCTCTAAGATGAAGCTGAAGTTTCGAGAAGACAAAATTCAGAGAATGGAGTCTCTTCTCAAAGGTGTACAACCTGTAGATTCTTTTCTCCTTGAAGAGAATGCCGCTCTCTTGGAAGAGATTCGAATGCTTCAAGAAAAGGTGGATAGGAACCCGGAGGTGACTCGGTTTGCTTTAGAGAATATCAGGCTCTTAGAGCAAGTAAAGAGGTAGATCTCAATACATTTGATAGCTTAGGATAGTCAGCTTACATACTATTTTTATGACTTTCAGTTGAGGTTTGCATTCATATTGACAGATATCAAGGTTTTTATGAAGAAGGAGAGAGGGAGATTTTACTATCTGAAGTTTCTGAGCTTAGGGATAAGGTCTATATCTGACTATGAACAACCTTCAATATTTTCGCGTTCTTAATCCTAAATTATGATTACAATTAAACTGTTAATTGTTGACAGCTTATCCAGCTTCTTGATGAAAATAGTAAGCAGCATCTCTACTCAAACATCCCCATGGCACCAAAGGTATTGATGTCCCACATTACCGTTTCATCTCTCCCATGTTCTTGCTCACCAATCTTAGTTCTGTAGTTCCTCTATTGATTTTTATGATCTTTTATTGTGGCAGGAATCAGCAAAGTCTAGCAAGGAAAATGATTCATTTCATCCGGAGGTATCCTGTTTATACTCCCTCATACGTGGGATCTTTTATTAATTTAATTTTGCCTAATGATGTTTTTGCAATTTACATACAGAGAAGTTTTGCTCAAAATTTGAATATATACCTGATTAGTATCACAAATGGGAATGATACAAGAATGAGAATCATCAATTAGTTTTGGTTTTCTTTTTTCCTGTATTTTTTTACTTTCATACGGTAACTTTCGTGTTCTTTACTTGTTTGATTTGTTGATGGAAATGTTTAGCAGCCTACAGTACGAGGAAGGAAGGGAAATTGTGACGATCTGCTGAGCCCAGCAGAAGAACTATTGAATTTAGAGTTGGAGCTGGATATTTTAAAGATCATTCTGAAAGAAGAGAGGTCCTCTTGTGTCAAAGCAGATGAGTTGGCAGCCTGCCTTAGTAGAGAGCTCAAATTGGCAGAAGAATGCATTCTGTCAAATCGCAAACAATATGAAAATGTGAATGAACAGCTGAAGGAGGCAAAATCAATCACTCAAGAGCTTGAATCATCACAACTATTGTCAATCAATCAATTGGAGGGTCTGAAAAACAAAAATGCGCAATATGTTGAGCTCTTGCGCAAACAGGAGATTGAATTAGTGGCTTTGAAGCAGAAAACTCATCACCAAGTATCTAATGATTGCTCCGTTTTCAGGGGGGGAAAGCTTGATGACACACTGTTTCAGCTTAAACTTGATAAAATGCACACTTCACTAGAGAAAGCGAAAATGCTGAATGTATCATATCAGAGAGACCATGCATGCCAGAAAGCAAGTGAAGAAGAAAGGGACGAAGTTCGTCAACAGGCGGAAGAAGAAACTGCACAGGTGATTCTGTGCTTGCAAGAAGAACTTTCCGCTCTTCAGCAGCAGGTACACGATGGCTCCTGGAAAGAGAAAGAGGTTGAGAGTAGGCTGACAATTCTGCAGACAACACTGTCGGAGCAACAGGAAGCGTGTGATGCTTTGATTTGTGAAAATGAAGCTTTAAGGGAGCAGATTAAGGATAAAGAGGAGGATGTAAAGTCAATTTTAAAAGAGTGGGAGCTACTTGAAGGTGCTCTGACTGATGGGCATGATGCGCTTGTTGATGCCTCTGAGCAATTTGACTCTATCTGTGGTTATGTCCCAAAGAAAGGGCGGTGGATTATTGAGCAGGTTCATAAATTGACCAAGAAAGCTTCTGAAAAGGATTTGGTAATTGAGGAACTGAATGTATGCTTAGAGAATGAAAATGCTAGACTAAATGACATGGACAGCATGCTAAGATCCCTCAAAGGAGCAGCACTAGTAATCACAGAGTCACACCAGAAGGAATGCAGTGAAAAGGAGAAAGAAATTTACAGGTTGAAGAGTGAACTAAGTGCAAAATCAACGGCTAATATGGAAATTGAGAGCAAGATTAGTTTGGCTTGTGATGAAATGAAGAAAGCATCTAAATGTGCAACAGTCGCTTTTGTCATTGTGAATAGACTATCTGAAATAAATTCTGGTCTTCTCGATGCTTTGAAATCTAATGAATTCCAATTGAAGGAGTCAATAGAGTCAAACCAGATAAAGGATGGTTTACTTGACAAATGTGCTGTTGCATCTGAAGAAGCGGAGACACAGATTGAAGCCTTGAGAAAGGAACTAGAATTAACTGAAGAGAGATGCAATAAACTTGAAGATGAGCATGCAAAGAAACAATTCGTCATCACAGAGTTCCACCAGAAGGAATGCAATGAAAGGGAGAAAGAAATCCACAGGTTGAAAAGTGAACTAAGTGAAAAATCAACGGCTAATATGGAAATCGAGAGCAAGATTAGTTTAACTTGTGATGAAATGAAGAAAGCATCTAAATGTGCAACAGTAGCTTTCGTCATTGTAAATAGACTTTCGGAAATAAATTCTTGTCATCTTGACAGTTTGAAGCATATTGTATTCCAATTAAACGAGTCAGTAGAGTCAAACCAGATGAAGGATGGTTTACTGGAGAAATGTGCTGTTGAATCTGAAGAAGCAGAGAGGCAGATTGAAACCTTGAAAAAGGAACTAGAGTTAGCTAAAGAGAGCTGCAATAGGCTTGGAGATGAGATTGCAAAGCAACAAGTGTACATCTCTGTGACGGAAAGACAGCTTGAAGAATATCATGAACTTGACATTTTGAAGACAAAAGAGAGATTGTCAGTGCTGCAAGAGGGTGTTTCCACTGTGAAGTCATGCATGAACAAATATGCAAAGCAGAGTAAGCAGAGCACAAAGATCTCTGTGGTCGTTGACGGATCAAAAGATACAAGGGTGAGCAGATGCTATATTGTTTCTCACTCTCCTTTCTCACAATAGTGCCTCATAAAAGCACCCATATCGATAATTTTCTAAGACTAATCTTAAGTCATAGTTATATCATTTTTTTAATACTTCCTCTTTCACACCAACTTAAGAATATAACTTATTTTTCGCCCATATCAATGGAACACAAAATTTATCATATTGTAATGTATTACTATAAGAGATTTACACTACAAATGCAATGGACCCCACTTAAGATCATAGTCTCTCTAGTAAAATATATACTCTTCCTTACATGTCCTTAAGACTAGTCTTATATTCACCAAATGTGAGTGCTCTAAGGCTTTTGCCTTATTTATGCCCTGTCAAAACTTAGTCTATAATAACAGGCTTGAAAATTTCATTTTCCAATAGATTAGATGATTGTTTCTGCTTTTCTTTAATTTGACTACTAACATACCTTTTTTGTTTGTTTGTATACTGATCGTGTGGTTTGAATATACAGTTGGATGAGTGTGGACACACTTTTGAAGTTTGTAGTAATACTTCAATCCATGAAGATAGTAAAGAAAATGTGAAGTCTGCCAAGACTTTAAAGGGAGAAACTAGTAAAGATACTACCATCATTCTCCTAAGGAACGAAATAGAGTTGGCACTAGAAAGCTTAAAGGAAGTGCAGGCTGTGGTAGACCACTTACATGCGGAGAAGCAGGAGTTATTAATTTCTGAGAGACAAAATTGCGAAGGAATGGAAGTTGTGAAGGCTCAACTATGTCACATTCAAGCTGCCTTTGGTGACTTTGAAGACCAATGTCTTCATAAAGTGAAGGCTTTAAATCAGAAGCTTGAGAAAGCTGAGCAACATGTAGAAGAAGCTAGCCGTTGCTGGTGCCAAGCAAAGGAGGTATAAATTTCAATTGTTGCGATATAATATGCTTGTTTTTCTGCTGTGCTCACCCTATCTGAGGAAACCTTGCTTTATTGTATCCTTATTTCTGGCAGATCTTTGAAGGTGAGCTCAGTAATGCTACCATTGATATTGCAAAGAGAACAGCGGAGGCCTCCTGCCTTTTTTCAAAATTTGAAGAGGCTCAAGATATCATGAAAGAGGCTGATGTTATGATCAAAGGCTTGATGATATTGAATGAAACTTTGAAGCTTCAAATAGAAGATCTGAAGCGTGAAAATCTCAATTTGTCCTGTGAAAGAGATGTTTTAGTACAAGACATTGAAAGCTTGCAGTCTTTAACTGCATTAGATATTCGCAAGTGTCATGAGCTCATTGAGCAGTTAGAAATCACACTTGCACAGGCACAAGGTAGCTCTGAGGAAGCTTTCTTCTCTCTATCCAGTGATATATCCTTTTTCAAGAATCAGTTTCTTGATTCTAAAATGTTGATCCAGTCATGGCTCGAGGATACATGCTCTGAAATCATTGTGAAAGGGTCTGCTATCTCTGTACTACATTTTTGCCACATGGGGATATTATTAGAGGCTGTAACTAGGTTAAATGCTGAAAACTGCTTGCTTCAAAACGGCCTTTGTGAATCAAATGTCACGATCTCTCATCTGAGGGAGCAGAACATGAAGTCAGTACAGGAGCTTGAATCCTTTCATATACTGAAAGCGAAATTCCTTGCTGCTATTGAGAGAAGCTCTGACCGCATCACCACTACAGAAGCTGAAACTGAAGAACTCGGTGCAAAGCTTAGAGCGTTTGAGTCCAAAATAACTGATCTACAACTACAGGAGGAACAAATGTTGGAGAGGTCAAATTATCTTGAATTTGAACTTGCTAATTTAGTGAAGGATTTGAACCAAAGTAACTCTGATGTGTTGACATCACTTTTAGAACAGGAGACATTGCTTAATGACAATAAGGAAGCCAATGCATCTGAGGCAGAAAACTTATATACAGAGCTCTCAGCAAAAGATTTGGAGCTGTTGATCATGACTTCGGAGTTGCAAGAGTTGGCGGATGAGAAGGCTAAAATGGGAACCGAACATATTTCTTTTTGCAAAGTCCTGGAGCATTTGAGAAAGGAGGTAATCACTGTGAGCTTCTCTTCAAGCTTCACGGAGCAGCTCTTGTTCGAAGCAGATGCTGAAGTTAACCACCTGCAGAAGGAAATTGGAGAAGTTAATTTGCTCTGGACTCGAAGCTGTGGTGATGTAATCTCTTTGGATGTAATAAATATAGTTCTCAAAGAGGAACTTATTTTGCAGAAAGAGATAACCTTCTTGAATGAGAAGCAAAATTGTGAGCTTCATGAGGCTCTCCAGGAGAAAGACTCTGAACTCATGTCTTGTCAAGTCCAAATACAGAATCTCAGTTTGGAGAATTGCAGGTTGCAAGAAAGCATCCATGCTGTGGAATCAAACATCACGTTCCTACAGGGTGATTTATATTTGAGGAAGGCAGATCTTGAAAAACTACAATACTCTCACTCTTCTACTAATGAGAAATTACGTCAGAAGAGCCTAGAGTTGCAAAATCATCTCACGAAAATGAATGCCTTAGAGGAAGAAAACATGTCCTTAAAAGAAGAGTTGAGATGTCTTCAGCTCAGTCAATATGAGACTTTGAGGTTGTCGAGCTGTAGTGCTGCAAAGTGCCTCAATCTGACGGAATCTACTAGAATGGAAAGTCACCGAATTTGTTCAGTGCTTAATGAGAAAATAGAAATTTTATCTGAGCGGCTGTCACAGGATAATTCTGAAAACATAGAGGTGCTGATGAAAATTCAGGAAGCATTGGAACCACTAGATACAAATGTGGAGGACATAATATCTGAAAATTTCACCCTAAAAGATGAATTGATCAGGAAGGATGTGGTTCTAAATGGGCTATTATTTGATATGAGACTCCTGCAGGAATCTGCATCAAGCACTAAAGATCAGAAGGATGAGATTGAAGAACTGACAGATTCTTTAAAATTGAAGGAAGAAGCACTTGAGGCCAGATCACGTGAGCTTGATGATGCTGTTGCTGGTGTCGTTGAACTTGAAGCTCAGATTGAAGAGAAGATTGTGAAAATATCATTGTTGGAGGGGGGTTTGTCAACAGCAACCAATGCTGTAGAATTGTTATCAAAGGAAAAAGCAGATCTCACATCTCATGTTAAGGAAATTTCAATTGGAAAGGCTATCTTAGAGAGGGAATTAGTTGAGAAACAGAAGTTAGTTGAGAGCTTCCAGACTGAAGTTATTGACATGGAGAATTCTATCAGTCAACTGAATGCTTCAATTGAGTCTCTCAAGGATGAGCTGGAGGAAGTGAGCAGTGACAGGGACAACTTGCAAAAAGAGTTACTTGATCTGGAAGAAAAGATTGATACTGCACAAGCACTTGCTGAGGAATATGAAGAAATTGCTATGGAAGCTAAACAGGTTAATTTCTACTTCTATTGCGAGAACTATAGTGTGAAATTTGATCCACATTGATACGATACTATTCTGGATTGCTAATTCTGTAGATTGCTGAGTCAAGAAGAATTTATGGAGAAGAGAAGGAAGAGGAAGTGAGGCTTCTGGAGAAATCTGTACAGGAGCTAGACCGCATTGTAGATGTTATGGAAAATAAGGTGATTTTATTGTTGATAGCGTTTAATGATTTATGCATGTAATTTAATCTTCACATCCTGATTATGGTCTTTGTTTCTTATCTCCTTGAAGGTTGATATTCTGAAAGAAGAAGCTGAAAGACAGAGGTTGCAGAGGGAAGAGCTTGAAATGGAGCTTGATTCTCTAAAACATCAAGTTCATAACCTTAAAAGTGCAGATTCAGACATAAAAAGGTTTTGAACTGCCTGTCTCATTTTTCTATATAACCTGGTGGAGTTTGGTTAATTTATGTTGTTACTGATATAAGTATTTTGTACTTGCAGGGAGTTGGACGAAAAAGAGAGAATTCTACAGAATGCCTTGAACCATGTGCGGAAGCTAGAGAAGGATTTGGTCAATAAAGACACTGAAGTATATCATATCTTCATACTTCTCCTTTCTGTATTGCCCATTCAATCGGGATTCTCTAAATTAGTCCTGATTCTCATTTTCGTTTCTGTTCATTTGATGCCAGATTTCCCGTTGCAATGCACATATTACTGAGTTGAACTTGCATGCTGAGGCACAAGCTTCTGAGTATAAGAAACAGGTTCGGTACTTATTTCCAAAACATTAAAAAAGATTTGTTTGTCAAAATCCCTTTACCTTATTTGGAGCAGAATGATTTTATTCACCATACACTATTTCTTTTTCTGAGCAGTTCAAGACATTAGAAGCAATGGCTGGACAAGTTAAAAGTGAAGGTCATTCTAGCCATGGTAAGAATTCTTCATCCAGCAAACTGGAAAAGAATGCCACTAAGCCAAGGGGCACTGGCTCTCCGTTCAAATGCATAGGTTTAGGATTATCCCAGCAATTGAAGTTAGAGAAGGATGAGGAGCTGACAGCGGAAAGACTGCGCATTCAAGAGCTTGAAGCGTTGGCTGCTAATCGACAGAAAGAAGTAGGCTAAAATTTTTCACCTAATGCATCATGTTTCATTTCTATGCATTATTTTACCAGCTAACGTGTATCATTCCTGTTCTTTGGCAGATATTTGTGCTGCACAACAGGTTAGCTGCTGCAGAGAGCATGACACATGATGTAAATCGTGACTTGTTGGGTCTTAAACTGGATATGACCAACTATGTGGTAAGATCAGCAGATTCTTTGCTGTATACACTTGTCATCAATCATCAATGCTCAAGTTTCAAGAGAAGATTAAATTTATCTTATAAATCAATCGCCATTCTTTAGGATAATCTGCTTTCACTGTAGTATGCAATATCCTTTTTACTATGGTTCCTATAAATAGGTTTCAACCAGATATTGTCCGTGTGATATCATTTATGATCAATCTACTTTAAGTTGTAAAAGATATGAATTTAAAAAATAAGTTATCATCTGAAGCGGCTACCTGGTCTGAATGCAGTCAATCTTGGATAAACAGCAAGGGCAAAAGATAGCTGAGAATGGTGAGCTTGATAACGTGGACTCTGGAGTAAAGGTATTATGATTGGCTCAAATTGCAGTGTCCAATGGTGAAAAGGTTATTTGGGCTTTTAACTGAATGGCATTATAATCTTTACCTCAGGTTGAGGAGATAAGAAAGTTAAAGAAGCTTCTAAGTGGCTTTATTGAAGAGAGAAAAGGGTGAGCAATTGCCAATTTTGGTATATTCATCAGGCCGCCTGTTCTCCTCTTCTCTGTTGTTAAAATCATTTTCCTTTGTTTCTTCAGATGGCTAGAGGAGATTGACAGAACACAACTTGCACTTGAAAAGCTTCATCAAAGAGACAAATCACTCACCGCAGAAAATGAAGTTTTAAAGGCGGATGTTGCAAAGTACAAGAAAAAAATTATGGAACTCGGAGGTGAAGTTAACAAGTTATCTGGGCAGCAAAACATCCACCAACAAATTAACCATCATGCAAAAATCAAAGTAAGAATTATATTTATTGTTTGTACAATTTTGTTGTGAGCGAATACTCATGCTTGGAATAATTTGGTACTGCAACAGGAAGAAAACAAGATTTTGAAAAGGCAGAATGAAGAACTCTCTATTAGGTTGCAAAAAGCGCAAACTTTCTTGCTGCGGCTGAGGGGAAAACTAGCTCGATTTCCTGCTTGTGATGATGGAGTAAATATGTACACTGACTTGGACGAAGAGATACATTTAAGAAACAAACTTAAGGTTAGATTTTTTTTAGTAACCACATATCCATGACAATCTTAAGCTAATCTGAAAGATCCTAAAAGCTTGTTTATGACAGGAAACCGAAGAGGAAAGGGTACAACTGGCACAAGTAGTATTGGGGTTATGTAGCAGCATTCTAAAGGTGAACGAGATAATGTTACAATAATAACACTGTATTGTAGGATTATTCATGTACATTTTTCTTACATTTGTTGTGGTGGGTGGTTGAATATACAGGCCGCTGGAATGAAGAAGCAAGTGTCAGGTATTAATGTGGCATTAGCTGAAGAAGCTCTTGAGCAACTAAGGCTTCGAAATACTTCCTTGGAGAGGGAGTTGGAAAATTTAAGAGTCAAGGTAAAAAAAATAATCTAAAAAATGGTTCTTCATGCTTCCATATATATATATATATATATATATATATATATATATATATGCTTATTCGTTTCTTATAAGTTAAGTTACTACTCCATGATTTTACAGAGCCGGATTGAAAAAGAAAGGATTAGATTATCTACAATCGTGCTGCAGTCTCCACCACTTAGGCAAGGAGCAGAAGATAATAATTGCATTACACCCACAAGGAACTCCCAATCTCCTTTCTTTACCGCACTTGATCGATAGATCTTCTGCTCAAACTGGTAAATTGTTTGTTAGCTATTTGCTGACAACGCACGCATATTACGAACCAAGAAACATAAAGAGGAATGGGATTTTGAGGTCTTGTAAATTATTTAACTGATGTGAATTTATAAATGAAAAATTTAGTTCACAAAAACTGTTTATTCTAATTGTTCATATTTTTATTCGATTAGTTTAAACTGTTTGTTCTTATTTATTTTTAACACTTTTTCTTTTAAAATTTTATACATTTTTGTTCAAACAATATTAATATACAAAATTTGACTTTTTTTATATATTTTAATTTTTCCCGTTTTTCTCTTAGTTCATATCGTTTCTTCTAATGGTTTATATATTTGTTCAATTTAGTTCAAACAATTTATATTAACAATTCTTATCTTTTGAACATTTTTCGTTCAAATTTATTTATTTAGTTTACTCAAATTACTCATAGTTACATTTTTCCAATTTATTGTTAGTTCATTTTTTTCTTGTAAGTTCAACATAATGATATGAACTAATAATATAAAATGTGTGGACTAATAAATACTCTATTAATTCAATTTTTTTAATTTTTTCTTGACGAAGACTTTTTCTTTCAAGATTTTTATAAATTTCGTTCAAACTATATTATACTAATGGTTCATATATATTTTGAACTTATAGTATAAAACTTTTGAACAAATTGATAGTGTATACTTTTTGAATGAATTGAACTAACCATAGAAAATATGCGAACTAACTACAAAAAATAATACGTGAACTAACTACAGAAAATATGTGAACTGATAGTGTATACTTTTTGAACGAATTGAACTAAAACTATAAATTAAGATAATAACTAATATAGGTTTTTCACATAAATTACAAAAATGTCACCACTTTCCCCTTTAAAAACAGATTTTTTAACAAGATAAAATTATCCCGTACCTTCGGCAAATTGCAAAATTACCACCACACCTCTTATAAATCATTAAACGACGTGGATTGACGTAAATCTTTGGATCAAGTGAATCAACGACCCTTAACTCCTTGCTACAAGATCACTATGTACTTGAACTATTCCCAATTAACAATGACATATTATGGGACACAGTCTGCTTATTTTGTGTTTACAAGTACTCAATATATTATGTCTTATGATATGAGACATTCTTGGCAGTTTGCTACTTATTTGTTACATATTTTAAATGCTTAAACTACCCTAAAGCCTCTCAACTCTTGCCTAATGTACAACACAAACCATGATTCAGCCAATCAAACAAGTTTTTCACTATCATCCTTGCAACTAATTTAATAATATTTGTTTAAAAAAAAATTATCCTATCATAATGATTTACCGTGCATGGCAGACACTGAACTAGTTTAAACATAAAAGCAAAGAAAGAATGTACAAATTACTACGATTGGTCGTTTATTTGGACGAGCTTAATCCTCAATCTACCATGTATAATATTATGTATAGACAAAATAGCATGAATTCGGCACGTTTTAAGTTGGCAACAAACCCAAAAGCAGGCGAATGACATCTCACTCAATGTTGAAAAACAAAAGTTTGGTGTTATAATGTAATCAAATCATCAAACAAAAAGAAGACCTGTAGATTGTCCACCAGGTAATCGACATTGCTGCTATGGTTTGTCCTACCTGTTATTCATTTCATACAATAAATGCAATACGTTCAATATTCAAAATTCAGACATTGTTTTGAAAATCAAAATACCCATAAACTCAATGCTGTCATAAAATTACATGATAAATGTTGTCACAGAGTATGATATCAGAAGATCAAGCAAGTCCACATATCAGTGAAGAAAATGAAATATAATCTAATCATGGCATAGCAGAACAAAGATTCCAGAAAAAGTGTAGACCAGGAATTAAAGTGAAAGCATGGATTCTTTGTGTCCATCAGATTTGCAACTCAACCATAACAGTATAATGAAACTTAGTTTCATCCAAAAGCACTGATGCCAAAGAAAGGTGTCTTCACTTACATTTGAGATCAATAGTTTATCAGCAGGAACCACTTAGATTGCAAAAATAACAATTTATCTGCTCTGTAGTTTCTAAATTTTCCAGCTTTGTACATATTAAAGGTTAGATGATAGCTGGCCAAGGGTTCTCAAGCTTTCAAACAAAATTTGCGCACTTGCCTATGTAAGCTCACAGCCACGAGTTTAGCTGCCTATTGCTCCGCCTTGATGAAATGAGATGACAGTAGCTTTGCAATAGAAAATCCATTGAAGGAGTCCACATCAAACAGTTCCTTCAGTTTATCATCAGATAAGATTCTTCTCTTGTCCGACGGATCCTACAAAAAATAGAGAAAGTGTTTTTACCTTGAGATACATTTTGACATTATATTCAATATAACAAAGTATCAAACACAAAAAGAAAAAATAAAGACCTGCAACTCATTCTTCTTGAAGTAATCCCACATCCGTTTGACAACATCAGAACGGGATAATTGAGTCTCATCCGTCCCCAGAAAGTTAATGAGTGCTTCCGAAAGAGGAATCGGGGCATTTAGACCTGAAGTGCTTCCCTTCTGCTTTTTTTGTTTGATCTTTTTTTCATCCTCGTCTACATGATCTATAAGAAGAAAAAAAAATCAGAATACAAGAAAAACGCTTGGAGTAATAGTATCTTCAACTTTCTGACAATTCCAATGATCAAGAAAAGTACACTAGCATTGAATATTACTAATTAATTTTTCAATTAAGCATGAGATGAATGACCAGGCAGCTAGAAGTCAAAGAAGACTAACCTTCTTTCCCTCGCTTATTTTGCTTTTCCTTGGCTGAAGTACTGACGGAAGACTCTGAAACAGAAAGAGAGATTTTCCTATACTATCACTGGATTTTTGAACATATAATGGAAAAAGATGAACACAACAAATATTCTCTAAATTCCTCCAGGAAAGAACAAACTTCTAAGAAGCAAATCGTGTCTTTACTAAATTTTCAACAAATCTAGCATAAGATCTCAAACATCTATATTTTCACTACTAGGTTTGCTCTTTTAATAGGATACTTAAAACCACTGAGAAGGTGACTAATAAATTCTCGTTGTTGATTCCAAAACAGCTGGCTCCAGCCCTCAGCGTGCCTACATGGCTATAGAGCTTACAGCAGGTGTCTTTTATGTTTCATAAAATTTTGGAAAAGGAAGAAAAGCTTCTAAATGAGAAGGAAGGCGGAAAGAATGTCACGGCAAACATTTAATCACAAAAATTAATAAAGAATAAAATTTAGAAGTTACAGCCAGCCACCAAGGTGACCTGGAGAACATGTCACAAAAGCACAAAATACATGAGATATGATGATAGAAGGGGGCTTTCGATCTGATTCAAGAACAACATATAGGTGACAACATTATAAATCATTGATGCAAAAGCTGTACATCATGCGTCTGACCATACATGGAAAGAAACTAAGCAAACTCAAGCAACAATGATACAAGAAACCGCATACGCTTTTTTACACGAAGGAAACCATTAGGTTGCACATCTGTCAATTATACAATGTACATGATATCAGTATTCTCAACTCAGTCATGATAGCATGAAATTGTCACCGATATGACCAAAAAAGAAACAGCAAATCAAAAAACTAAAGAAGAAATTTTGCAGAACGTTTTTAAGAACTAAGGGATCGTCCCTAATGATTGTAGCAATGAGTTAGAATCAGGAACTATATTGGAATAAAGAATTGGAATCAGTCATTCATGATACTTGGTGTATGGTATAACAATGGAATGAAGTATTATTTGGTTTTAAATTGTTTTCATTCACTTTCGGATATGAAACACGGAAACCTCTAGACAGTATCGTTTCCCGTGCCTCCCGTTTGTGTCGAAAACTTGGAAGCTTCCGGAAACTTCTAAGACACTGTCAAAATAACGAGGACACGTGAAAACACTTTTCAAACATCGGGAACGGGCCGGACACATACAATCCATGGATGGCGGCTCAATGTGAGCTCAAGGAGAAATACAAAAAAGATAAACAAAACATTTATGGATGCTACTTTTTGTTTTCTTTTTTGCAATTCAAGATCAACAAGATATCTATGGCTACTACCTCAACATCACCTACCACAACCAATCAGATTATTTCTCAATATTTCTTCAACTAATGGCACATTCATATGTCATTGGTTATATTATATGTTTCTCTTCTTATTATATATAAATTGCTTTAATATGATATGTTATTAATATTTCCTCGTCGTGTACCATTTCCTAGGATTATCGTTTTCGCGTTTCTCGTCGTGTCTGTTTCCCGTACCCAATTCGTTTCCGTGGACATAGCTTTTCGGTGATATATTACACTGTCTTGACTAAGATATCTTTATTATAGTTAATTATTGAATTTAATATTTTTTGTAGAAATTGTTCTTGAACAAAATAACTAAAAAAATACTTAATGGATAGTTATTTGTATAAAAAACAAATAATTATTTTAAATTTTATTAATTAGGAAATTAAATATAATATTGGTATATTAGCAATATATATAGGTAGTTTCATTTATAGGTATAGGAACAGTGTTCCAAAGTACGTAAAACGGGGACGAGACGAAGAGGTACTTTCTAGACGGATTCTATACGGACAAGATGTTTTTTTTTATTATATTCGGATGTGAGTTTGTAGTTGCGTAAAAATTGGGGAAGAGAAGCAACAAGACACCATAAATTGGGAGAGAGAAGCAACCCACCAACAAAATTCGGGAGAGAGAAACAACACAACAAAAATCGGGAGAGAGAAGTGAGAAGTCGGAAGAGAAATATTGGTTACCTAAAGCCGAGCGACTCGGGGAAAAAAGAGTATATAGTTGAGACTCGAGAGAGTCGCCGGAGTCGGAGGAGTGGAGAAGAGTCGCCGAACAAAAGGAGGTATAGCAACAGACTGAAACCCTAAAATCACGAGGGGGAGAAAATAAAACTGGAAACGCCTCAGCCTGCCCTGCGTCCCAACCCGTCTCATCCCATCCCATCTCATCCCGTCTTAAACCCGTCCCAACCCATCTAGGAAGCATACCGCCCTCAAACCTACCGATCAGGTCAAATTCGGACAGCAACCGCTGTCTAGATGGACTGGGCGGCGTATTTTAGAACACTTTCTAGGAATGACTCTACAGGAATTTTACCATACGAGTCCTAACTCAACCGAGCAAATTGAAGCAACTAACATGAAAGAGCAATAGCATCTCAAAATATCATAAAGTGGTCAAACACATACCGTCCGCCTCTAGTGGCCATATATGCTTTGAAAGAGCTTTGTTCATTTGGAACATATCAATTCTATCTACATTGAAGAGAGCACGCAACTTCTCATCACATCTTATTATTTTCCTATTCTTTGGATCTTGCAAATCATTCTCACGGATGTAGGCCCATAGTCTCTTGACAACCTTACAAAAAGTTCACCCAAAATTTAGTTTATAAAGCCTTTGAACAAACTAACTATAACAAAACTGTGAGTAGATAATGCTTATCATTTTTCGTAGTGCTGATTAAAAATAGAGAGTGGTGAGAGTTACATACCTCAGTTCGGGCCAATTCAGAGGTCCCTACAAACTCTTGAAGTCGCGGGGAAAGGCTGCATAACTTGGTAAAACCACCACCACCTCTTCTTTTCTTAGGTGAAACCTCATCATTAGTCCTAATTGAAAAAAGAAGTTTTATCCCAAAGAAAAAGTGTGATAAGAACACATTATGTCAAAAAATTATCAAGAAATTCCTCTTCACCGGGATAAGCGTACATAGTAAGAACACAGATGATGGATTCTCATTCTTCCTGGATTGAAGTTATGAAAAGAAATTGCTCCAATGGACATAAAGGACATGAAAGGTAAATAATAACCCTATAAATGAGAGCACAATACATCAGAACAAAAGAATATGCAATAAAGGGAGTAAGCTTCAACTAGATTAATGGAAAGTTAACCATTTTAAATACAGGTTCAGCAAAACACAGGACATCCGTGATTTTAGCTATTCTTATCACCCAATCCCATTGTTTACCTGAAACACATGCTTTCATTCTCTTTTCCGTTCTTCAAAGTGCTATCGGGAAGCAAACTATGGTCTTGCAGAAGCCAAGTACAATCAAATCACACAAAGGTGTTGGGTTTGCATGTTACCCCATTCACCTTTTCTTATCAAATATGATATTTGCATTTGGCTAATCAATGAAACTGGAAAGCTATCATACATCAATTGAGCCTCAAATAACCATCCCCAACCAAACTTCACACATTTTAAAATGTTCTCACTAACCACACCAAGCTTTCAGCGCAAAAAGAACAGTTCGGAAAAGAAACATGAAAGAATAAAGTTACCGTTTTTTCTTAGTCCTTTTGTTGTTAACTACTCCTCCTTCCTCATTTCTGTCCTCCTCTACTTCCCCTAATACTTCTTCTCCTTCTTCCATATCTTCCTTTGTACTTTCTGTGCCGTTAATTTCCACCTCCTCGTCGTCGGCATCAGGTACGCCATCTTCGTCTCCTTCCTCATTCTTGACGTGACTTTCGAGGAATTCATCAATTTGCTGGCTAATAAACCGTTTTCTCTCCGACAAATCGATGGCAAAATCGTTCTCCAATTGGCGGCGAACGGTTCCGGGAGTGGTCGTATTGAGGTCCGACGATCGGAGTATCTCGCGGAGCCGGGAGACAAGCTCCGATTCCGATACCATGTCGAATTCGGGGAATGGAAAGAGGGGAGATTGGGTGGGGAAGGTTTCGTTGGTTCGTACTTCGTTGTGTAAAATTGACGGTGATGTCACATGTTTGAAGAACAAAAGGGGTGAGATGAAGGTGGCGTCTGATGGGAGGAAACACTTTCAAGTCGGGTCGGGTCGGGTTAATTTGGTTTCACGGAACGGGTTCGGGCGAATGTTTGACAGAGATTGATCGATAAAATATTGCCGTTTCCTTGTTAAAAGCCTGATCCATATCCTCAAGCCCCTCATGCTTGGCAGCCCAACAACATTTGATTCTCTACCCGGAGCTCCGTAGTCCGTAGCCTCATGTTTTTTTTTTCACACCGAAAAAAAGTAAGCCTCATGTTTTTAGTATTTTCTTTGAGGATGGGAAAAGATCTGGGTCCCAAACTTAAACCGGATAATTTTAAACTTAGCGTAGGTTTTATAAATAAATAAACAAACCGGAATTGAAATTTTAAAAAAAGGCTTGAATTGGTTTTTCGGTTACCTACGTATCCTCTTGGGATTAAGAGGAGTCAAAATTCACGTAGTTTTCTTACATTGGCTTACCTTTTTCGAACTTCTGAGTTCTTTTCGTTACCCCGCTTGTAGAAGTAGTGCCGTCATTTTCGGAGTTGGAATCCGATTTTGAGTCATACACCGGGATATTCCGTTGTTTTCGTTTCGCCGCCCTTATCCAATCTTGTATACAAACTTGCATCTCCAACTTCTCAAGGTGGGGTTGAGTTTTCTTGTAACCGATTATGTTCCCACCTTAGCTAAATGCTTGGTACATTTGTCCTTTTTGCTAAAATTTGTTGTGCTTTTTAAAGAAAAGAAGAAGAAGAGGGAGCAGGAGTAGAAGTAGGTGCGGTAGAAGAAGAGCTAATACTTTATTCAAATTTATAAAGCAAGTTTTCAAATTCGGTACTAATGTATTGCATGATGGTAAAAATATTGATGTCATCATCTACTAAACACAAACGATCATAATAAGCATTCAACAAATCGGAACACACCATCAAGTTTAAGTTTAGGATTAAAAAAAATCCGGTGATTACAAGATAAATAATTGGAATTTCTTTGTAATATTTTAGCCATTTAATTTTCATTCCATACATAGCATCTACAAGGGTTAATACATCTAAACAATTTAGAAAAGTCTCGAAAACATTTACGGCTATCTCTAAAAATTTACAAGAAGTTGCGGTGTAAACGCAATTCATGGCATTAGTTGCATCACTAAAAACATGTATAACATTATAAATATCAAAGCAAGTGTTCCAAACATTTTCATCATCAATAATTGATCAAGGAACGTTTATTGGTGCAAACTCTTGTAAAATTTTTTTTTATAACGAACGACTTCACTAAGTAATTTGTAAGTAGAATTCCAACGAGTTTCAATTTATTTTGAAAAAGCAATTGGATGAACATCTTATCTTATATCTTATCTTATATATCTTATATATATATATATATATATATATATATATATATATATATATATATATATATAAGTATTAAAGGAGAGACCCTTATTGTCATGTGTCAGCGCCAAAATTCACGAAGCCTAAAAAATTTTAAAAAAATTTGTTTACTTTGTTAATTATTAATACTAAATTTAATTATTAGCCTTGTGTTCACATTTATTTTAATCCTTTTCAACAAAATTTTGGCCCTTCTCCTTAATTTTCTTTGTATATTTTATACATATTCATCTTCTTCATTATTTTTTGTGATACATTTTACTTCGTACATCTTTTCTATTACCTCTTTCTTTAATCTTTTAATCTTTTTTATTTTTAAATATTATATTATAAATGGCATTTCTTTAGCCGCTTTATTATACTACTATGTGTTAGTAAAGTTAGTTTGAAACAAAGTTATATCCAATTGAAAATATTTGAAATTTTCATATGATGATGATTACGCCTAATACTATTTTCATATCCGATATTATTTAGCGCAAATCCCGAAGAGAAAAAGTATTTCAATAAGAGATATTATCACTTGGTATTTTAATATTTTTTGTTGAATAAAATAGAGATTGTTTTAGCACACTTAATTGTATTAGCAAAACATAAAAAAAAGAGTGTAATAATGACAACAAAACCCATAAGAAATATAATAAATAATATACAAACTAATTTTATAAATTAAGATTATCGAAATAAATCAATCAAACCCGTGCAGGGCACATGAGTTACACTAGTTATTAGTTAAACATAATGCTCTCCATTTTTTTTTTCTCAAATTGGATTTGTGTCAAATATGATCAATAACGTTGGTGATAGGTTAGCATATTCGCTAAAATCTTAATTCCATCTTGAACACTTAAATTTAAAATATGACATGCACATCTTTAATGAGTATAAGAAGTTCGCAAATATTGTCCCGCCCTCTCGATCAAATGGTTTACGGCGGCGGTTTTTGCGGATGCATTATCAAAAGAATATGAAAAAACTCGATGTTATAAATTAAATTCTTATAAAACTATTTTATCAAGCTTCCAATGTTTGGTGCATCACGTCTTGCATAGAAATGGAGAAATTCAATAACACATTATACAAAAATATATCGATATCAATAAGAAAATACACAAAACGTATATTTAGGTAGATACGGACCGACCCAATAGCTTGTCCAATATTATACATGGGTGGACATGAACACGAGTAACATTGGAGGTTCAAACATGACAAGTAAGTAGGATATTTCAGGCAAAGTTCCATATTAAGCCTGACCCGATCTTGTACGAGTCTAATTGAATCCACAAATATTGAATTTTATCAACATTTGAATCTTAAAATGTAAATTTGAAGATGAGAGTTTTGAGTGAACATAGGATATGAACACGAAAAATAGAGAAAATTAGACAATTGTAATTTTTTTTATTTTATAATTACGATAATATTAGGTCATAGCTGTGTTTTTCAGTGTACGGAAAAGTTTTACACTAAATGAGATTATATTTAGTTCTCGTTTGGTTGGAGTGGTGAAATGAAAACGGAATGAAATTTGTTAAAGGAATGAAAGATATGAGAAATAATTAGGTTACATGTGTTAAAATTTAAAAATCTCTAAACAAAACTTGAGATAAATGGGGTATAAATGCTCTTTTTTTATTAGGTACACTAAGCATGTAGGCAAAATTTTAATAAATATGAACTATGTATGTATAAATAGGGTTTTTAGAATATTTCTCCCTTTCCAATCTCTCTTCGACTGGGGCGATTTTGGCGATTCTTCGCCAGTCTCCTTCGCTCGTCTCCTTCTTTGTTCTTGCTTCTTCTTCGTTCTGCGAATTCCAAGCTTGAAGATCAAGGCCAGGTCGTCGCCGCTCCCTCTTCTACCTTCGTCGGAATCTTCGACGGCCATGGCAGCCCCGAGCTTGAAGATTCGGACGGAGGCGAATAAATCGGTTGGTATAGAGGCGAACGAAACGGCGTTGGACATTGGGGATTCGGTAGTGGCTTTGGAGATTGAAGTGGTGGAGTTGCGTTGGTGGTTGGAAGGTCAGTGCGATAACGGCGGCAAGTGTTCGAGTGGAGCCAATTGTCAGAAGGTATCGTTGCCGGGAATCAGAGAGGGATTTCGTTGCCTTTGCAGGGAAGGTTATGATGGAAATGGATACATGGACGGTTCCGGCTGCCAAAAAGGTAACCAAGCTCCCATTTAACAAATTTCTGACGAATTTATATCGTGATTAATTAGATGAAACGTGGGGTTTAGGTTAAGATTTTCTCAATAGAATGTGACAATTGTTCACCGTATATCTAGATAATGGACTTGAATGATGAGCATCGTAGTCCGTAGAAACAAACTTTTATTCGAGTTCTACTAAAGGGTTGGCTGATGAACTTGGACCTTCGATGGTTGTGAGTCTGTGACATCGTTGTTGTTAGCCTGTTAACTGCTATTGTGAATATAAACGCTCTTTTGCTTACAAAATGTTATCCTTTTTTCATTCTTAGGCTATGTGCACGGGTGTGGACCTTGAGAATATAAAGAGACCATTTAATCCGAAAGTATGTTTTTGAGCCTGCCATTTATTCTCGCTCATCTCTCCTGTATGGGTTTTTTTTAATCAAATTAATGCACTATAATCATTGATGAATTTAGTAATTTACAACCTGATTAGTTTTCTGTTTGAATGATTTGTGTTTTATAGACTACTTTTGCTCTTATAACTCAAGAGTGTAGTTCAATAAGACCTTTGTCAGTCTAGGCTTTGACTAGAACTAACTAGCTGATACTATAACTCATTTGACATGCTCGAAGCCTCGAATGGAAGAATACGAATCAAACTTGGCAAAGCGTAGAAATGCTCTCCCATTCAAGCTATAGAACAAAAAAAAGATGAAAATGCTCAATCTATTTCGGAAGCCACTTTGAATAAGCTTGTTGGTGTTGTGGAAGTCCAAAATCTTGAGTTACATAGGCATAAATAAGAAGAGGATTTTAATATTAAATGAGATTGACACGGTTGTGGACCTTGAGAGTAGAAATAGACCACTTACTCCAAAAGTATGTTAAGTGCAGAACAAATGGTACAAATGCCTTTGTTTGTACAATTTTTGTTACTGTACTGAAAGAAACTGTAGGTTAAGTGCAGAACAAATAGAAGTTGAATGTTCTTGTTATTGTACTGAAAGAATTGTGATGTGGCATGTTCTTGTTACTGTACTGAAAGAAACTCTACCACTATTCCTTGTAGCTGAAACCTCGTCTGGTTGCTAGGAAACGGAAGTTGAATGCAATGAGTGATAATGATTCAGGAAAATGCATGCTTCAGAAGAAAATGTATGTTAAGTGCAAAACAAATGGTACAAATGCCTTTGTTTGTACAATTTTTCATATGATATGTTATGATAGCATGATTCGCAAAACCCAGCAGGTTTACTTGGATTTATTGTTACTAAGAGCATGATGAGTTCCAACGCGATATTTGTATATGCTTATGTGAATAAGTAGGCTTAGACACATAGTTGCGTTTGATCGGAGTTTATTTCCGGTCATATTCTGATGGGTCATTACTCTTTAGATATATAAAAGCACATATATTGAGATTTTGCTTATACTCTATTACTCTGTTGGTTTTCATTAATATTTGGATAGAAGAGGAGGATGAATTGAGGAAGAGATCAGTATGACCTGATCTTTTGAAACATCCAGTTTTTCTTTCCTTTTGTTTTATTTTTTCAAATGAAAGTGATTTTATGTTCTAGACATGCTAACTGCCTAAGCATCAGGAAACCAGTTCCCAACTGATTTCACTTATTGAGGTGAAGATGAAAATTCAGTGCATCGATTATTACCATTTAATTGGTTGAAGCTGGCAGCACTGGACTTCATTGCCTGTGCAACAACTGATGTGTATGCAATCACAGACTCAGGAAGCAAACTGTCTTCTTTAGTGTCTGGATACCGAACATACTTTGGAGGAGACCAAACTCCCACTTTAAAACCAAACAAGAAGAGCTTGGCTGCAATTTTGAAAATGGAAAATGCTTCCTTGGAATGGAGCGAGTTTGAAGACAAGATCCAGGAGAGTGCTAGGAAGTTGTATCTTATTTTTTAGTGGAAATCCACGCCCTCCTGAACAATACAACAAGAAACCGTTTGATGTGTATCACAATAAGATGATTGCAATCCACGATTGATTTTAGATCTTTTTTTTTTCTATTTGCAAGGAGAATGCTAGAAAATTGTATCTTTTTTTAGTGGAAATTCACAATTGATTTTTTGAAGCTTTGTACTATCTGATAGTGCTTGAATTATTGAATCAAGTAGATCGATTCGGGAAGATGAGCAATTGGTTAAATTACTAAAAAAAAAGTTCTTATATATTTTGTAACGTTGGGTATTAAAATCGGGTAACAACGAAGTTGGGTAACCGAAGTGAAGTTGGATATAGAATGTTGGGTATTAAAATCGGGTAACAACGAAGTTGGTAACCGAAGTGAAGTTGGATATAGAACGTTGGTTATTAAAATTGGGTAACAACGACGTTTGGTAACCGAAGTGAAGTTGGATATAGAACGTTGGGTAACCTAAGTGAAGTTGTATGTAGAACGTTGGGTATTAAAATAGGGTAACAACGAAGTTGGATAACATAAGTGAATTTGGATGTAGAACGTTGTATATTAAAATGGCATAACGTTGGATACCTTCACAAATCGAAAGTACATAATTAGCGTTTCTATAAAATTTTACTGTTTCCTTCATAAAAAAACCTACACCCTTACCATTTTCACCCACGAAACTTATTTTCACCCACGAAACTTTTGATTGATTTGGTTTACGAAAATGAGGCTAGTACGGCCAAGGGTGGCTCCAGCTACTTAGCACTAACCGTGTCCCATCTTCATGGTTCTCCATTTTCGTACAGTACTAACAACTTTCACTTTCTCGTCTTCCTCCGCTTGATCTTCAAAAATGTTCAAAATCCTTTCTCTTCCCTGCAAACCGACTTGGATTTCAATCCAAACGACCCCTTATCAAAGAAACCCATCCACCACCAACGCCGCTGCATACTTATCCCAATCCAAACGAACCCTTTCAAAACAAACCTCTCAATCCCTTGTTACATTACCCTTCTCCTCAAACCCAACTCGCCCTGGCAGGCCCAAGATTAGATGCTCAAGCCCGAGTCATGAATTTACAGAAGAATTAGCAGAAACGCAAGCCCAGATTGGTGATGAAATCACGGATTCAGGCGGCGGCGAACTCGCCGACCAGAGCATTTGGAATCAGATTATTGAGATTATCAAGTTCTCTGCTCCAGCAGCTGGGCTATGGCTATGTGGACCATTAATGAGTCTTATTGATACTGCTGTCATTGGTCAAACAAGCTCAATTGAGCTTGCTGCTTTGGGTAGTTTTGGATACCTTGCTTTGTAAATTCCTTTATTTGATTTCTTTGTTTGTTTTGCTTACTTTGTTCTGTTTTTTCAGGCCCTGGAACTGTGTTTTGTGATTATGCCAGTTATTTATTTATGTTTCTTTGCATTGCTACATCAAATATGGTTGCCACTTCACTTGCACGCCGGGTTTGATTTCTACTGCTCCTTCTGATGCTATTACATTCTCAATGTGTTTTTCATTAAGGATTATGATTGCTTTAAGAGAGGAAGTTCCACTTTTGAAAATTTTAATCTTGTTTTTCTAATTTATAGAATACTTGCCATCCTGAACTCAATGCAGGATGATGCTGGGCTACGACGCCAAATATCGATTTTATTGTTTGTTGCTGTAATCTGTGGGGTGGGAATGCTTCTATTCACAAAGTTCTTTGGATTTTGGGCTTTATCTGGTAACTGGTGGTCTACATTGTTGCTGTTTCTACTTTGTCAATGAAACGGCTCTTCATAATCTTTTCATCAAGCCATTAGCAACTAAACTGCCTCTTAATGTCTGACTGCTGCTCTTTCTTCAGGTTTTACCGGGCCCAAGAATGCACATCTTTTGCCTGCTGCAAATACATACGTTCAGGTTTGTCCACTGTATCTTGCAAATTTGTGTAGCCAATAATTGGCTTATTTGTAGACCATTCCATGTATATCATTTTTGGACAAGTCCTACTTGACCGTGTGGTTGTTTGATATACATTTCTAAGGTCATATCCTCATAGTCACAGGACTGCATGGATATTTCGTTCCAACTGCATATACTGATCTATCCCTGTTGTTGTCATTTAGGACACGAAATTTGGTTACCTAGTTCGCCACAAAATGTGACTACGTCTGGGATATTACAAGTTAGGGTTTTGCACTATATTTTGTGATACAGATTACAATAATCTGCATAGGTTTAAATAAGGCCGAAACAGGCATCGATTCTTGCTCATTAGGATCTTTTCAATATGAGAGATTAAGATAAATAAATTTCGTGCCAAAGATTTTGTAAAACCATAGCATGTTGATTGTTGAGAAGCAGACATGGAACCTGGCTTAGTGGAGAAAACCTTTATTGAAAGCTCAAAGAGAGCAACCTCATCTTGAGCCTTTCCATAAGAAGGCTTTGAAAAATTCCAAATGTCTTTAACAGTTAAAAGAAGTATACAATTGGATCCAATACTAGAAACCATGGAAGCCCACACCCAATACTTGATGATTGTACTTCACGAGTCCATAACTTCAACCCAAATAAGGTAATTTTTTCCGTTGAGCCGATAAGTAAGTTTGAATTGGAGGAATAGTTAGCAATTGAAGTTGGTAAGCTCAGTTTCTTTAGTTTCTTCATAGCATGGTTACACATTGACAAGTTACAATCCTCTGACGTAAGTCCTTTTATGCCTTCTAGATTCGGGGATTAGCATGGCCTGCGAATCTAATTGGATGGGTTGCTCAGAGTGTCAGGTGAGCTTAAACAGGTATCCTCATATTCATATGCTAAATATGAGAACTGGTCTGATAAGAACACTTTGTTCGCAGCCTTGGCATGAAAGATTCATGGGGACCACTGAAGGCCTTAGCAGCTGCCAGTGTTATAAATTTAGTCGGCGATATTGTATTATGCTTGTTCTTAGGATATGGGATAGGTGGCGCAGCTTGGGCAACAGCAGCATCACAAGTATTTTAACAGATTGATTTTTTTTCTTCTTCTGATCCCACCCAGTCTTATAAATTCACTACTTGGTGGGTAACTTTTCAGATTGTTGCAGCTTATATGATGGTTGAAGCTCTGAATAAGAAAGGATTCAGTGCCTATAGTATATCAGTTCCAACAGTTGGTGAACTTGTGGAAATATTTGTGATTGCTGCTCCAGTGTTTATTACAATTGCATCCAAGGTTTGCTTCTTTAACCCTACATTTACCTTTTTTTTCTCCATGCCAGTGATGAGTTTACCTTAGGGCTGAGTTTGTGGCAGATTGCTTTCTACACTCTTTTAATTTACGTGGCTACATCAATGGGCACACATACTATTGCTGCTCATCAGGTTGGTACCGTTGGTTGCACACTGTACCCCTCCATTTTCGGCTTTCTCAAATGACATGAATAAATAAAGAAATGGCTTCTTTAGGTGATGCTTCAAACATTCGGGTTGTTTTCAGTTTGGGGTGAACCCCTTTCTCAAACTGCACAATCATTTATGCCAGAGCTGATATACGGACCGAATAGAAATTTGGCTAAGGTATGCACAATCATTTATGCCAAAGCTAATAGAAATTTGGCTAAGGTTGGATTTCTCATTGTGGTTTCAGTATTTTTGCAATGATGGAAACAAAGGAAATGCAGATTGTATATATTGTATTGTTAATTGGTTGAAGATGATTATTGTAAACAGGCTCAGATGCTACTCAAGTCTTTGTTAGTTATTGGCGCTTCTTTTGGATTGGCTTTAGGCGTGGCCGGAACATTATTTCCCTGGCTTTTTCCTAATATCTTCACACCTGACCTTCAAGTGATAGGAGAGGTTTGTTCTTAAATTCAAAAATATCTTTTCCTGCAAAATAATTTATTTTTATAATTTTTCTTGCCGCCTTCATTTATACTTGTTTCCTTGTCTATGAAGATGCACAAAGTTCTGATACCGTTCTGTTTGGCCTTATCTACGACAGCTCTAACTCACAGCTGTGAGGGATCATTGCTGGTAAGCTTATAAGTATCATTCATATTGTGCATTTTTTGAATGTAAAACAAATGTGTTTGTGCCTGCAGGCTGGAAGAGACTTCACATTTATAAGTGCATCAATGACTGGATGCCTTATATTCAGTTCCCTACTCATTTTGGTATATTCTGATCTTCCCTTCCAGTGAACCTCAACTTAATTAATCTATATATCTATATATATTACTAAAACCAAACGGATTTTGTTTACGAGTTGCATCCCAAAATTGTTATTGTATTTCTAAACAGTCAAAACGTGCCACATCAATTTCAATTAAGTATATACCATGACACGTCATCTTATTAATTCGGTTACTACAAATACCAAATTTGAAAAATATCAATTTTTATGTTTTAAAGTTCATCTAAACTATAATTAAATTTTATTTAGATTAATAGGGATACATAATAATACGTAAAAATTATAATATAATATTTTTTATTTAGGTAAAACCCGCACAAAGTGCGAGCACTGAACTAGTTCAAAATAAAGCTGAATATTGAAAATTCACATAAGAATTGCTTCCTATCTCAGGCTCTGAGCACTCAAGGATTTGGGTTATCAGGATGCTGGTATGGCCTTGTTGGATTTCAGTGGGTAAGCACATAATTTAAACTTGTTCATTATCATCTCTATTCTTCAAGTAAACCAAAAATATTGTTTGAATTCAGGCACGATTCTCCATCTCCCTCCGACGCCTTCTTTCACCATCTGGTTTTCTCTTCTCGGATGGAGCACTTGACTAACGGATACCTATATGTATGAATGGATAAAAAGGCGAAACAATTGGCTTGAGACAACTCAATTCCTTGAAAAAATTGTCACATTTTTGTACATGATTCTCTCAAAGATAGGCAATTAGCAAACAATATGCAGGCAATCAAATACACTCAAGAAGATCTTGTGGAGCTCACGAATCTGCTAGTCCCACCGTGATTGGGCCTAGATTTTCTTACCTCATTACTAGCTCTCCATTGCAGTTTTCTCTGCGCAAATACTTTGCGAGCCTCTTTCCTTTTTTCTTCTGCCTTCATCTTTGTAATGCTAGGTCGGTAGAATATCACTACTCTTCCAATCTGACCAACTGCCACCGACCGAGTGCGTTGTTCCAGTTCCTTCACAACGTCCCCGAGTTCGCCTGGACAGCTTCTGTGTATCTTTAGCTGTTCAACAAGCAATTTCATGTGGAAATCCAACAATTACAAATCAGCCAAATTACGATTCGATTCAAAATAATCACTGAAATGGAAAGGGATTTGAGGACAGACACAACATACCTTGAGAAGCTCATTGGCCTCCAAGGTCTCGTTGAAGGCGAAGATAACATTATCAGTAACACCGGACTTGCCAACCTGTTGCGACTTGAGCTTATCCCCTAAGCCGTGTGCGTAAGAAGCCAAGTCCTTCTTCTCCTTCACCGTTAGCTCCGGCGCGCTTGATGTCACCGGAGGGGAAAACCTAAGCTCCGGTTCGGAGACGGCCAGCACAGGCTCATCTTCAACCTCCGGTCCTCCTCCGACGGAATCGATTGGTTGAGATGGAAGGGAAGAAGAAACGTGGAGGGAGAAGGAACGAGAGAAGGGGGAGGAGAGTTGGCGAGAGGGGTTAATGATTTTGAGAGGGATGGCTTTGGCTCCGTGGAAGAGAGAGAAAAAGGTAGGCGACGGTCGGAAAAGCAGTTGCAGATGAGACGCCAATGCCATTTCTTCGCTCCCCCTCGGCGTGCTACTCGGGTAGGGTGCTTTATGCTGCGAGTCAGTGGGATGATGAGATGAGATGAGAAGAGAAGCTGTCAACAAAGAAACTCTCGAGACTTATACCCTTATATGCTCAAATTTATTGATGGCAAAATTTGCTGAATTTTAAAATACTATAAATCTTATTTTAAGTATCATGAAATTTAGCTAATTTCATTTTCTATAGATGTTAAACACCTTATAAAACCTATATTATTGAATTCAGGAGTCATAATGTACTTATTTATTCTACTTAATGATTTTTAAAAAAATATAATTATATTCGAAATAACTTAGTGCACAAGTTATTTCGAGCATAATCCAAACAAAACAAAGGTAAAACACATCAATTTCACCCACCAACTACCCATCCCCCGGAATTCAACTTGTCCCTAAGCAAGAGAAGTAGACATTTTTTTTGACAGTTTAATCTCTACCTACGATATGAATGTCCAATCCAAGCAAAACAAGGTAAAACACACACAAAAACACATATAAATACATAGCATGAAAACAAACTATCAAAATACCTCATAGTTAGCTCTTGTTAGTCCCTAAGCAATAACAAATACAAAGGATAAAAGAAAGAAAAACAAAGAAAGAAAATATTTTTGGTATTATACTTCAAATGATTGATCACTTTTCAAAATGTAAGTGTCATGGCAAGGCATAAAAAAATGTTAAGAATAATGAGCATGAATTAAGAATAATCAAGAATTCTAAGTTAAGACAACTTAAGCTTGTTATTTAGAGATCTTTAATGATGCTTGCACTTGGTTTACATTGTTCAACCATATGAATAAAAGGTGGCTAATATCAGGCCCGGCTAAGCACATGTGCAACCAGTTCTGTTGCACAGGACCCCCAAATTTAATGGGCCTCAGCTCAGCCCACTTTCCATATCTACATGTATTTATAAAAAATTGTAATCATCAAACTAAACTAAACTAAACACAAGGGAGACTAAAAGTGATATCTTGCAACCTACAAGAAATGTCTGCTACTTTTTCTCCTTCTTTGTACTTTTATTAATTAAAAACTTTGTTCATATCATTTGGATATTATTTTAGTCATTTTTTAAATTAAAAAAGTAACAACATTTCAGACAATCTAGCAATAAACGTAGCTTTTATACTATCATCCCAACGGAAATTTTTTCAACTCTTTGTCTGATTCTGATTTTTTCATCGTCATCTTCTTCTCCCTTCTCTAATTTCTTTGTCAAATTAACATTGCACCCATGAAAAAAACTACTTCCTCAATTCTTCTCCATTTGCAACATTTGGAAGGTGTGAATCTCTTTACTTTAACTTTTTAGTTTTATTATAGATTATTTGAAGGTTGAACTAGTTCTAAATTTCAATTAAACTTGACTCATATGAAAGAAATTTGTTGATCATCAATATCTTGTACGGATTTCACGATCCATCTCGAGAACCCGAGGTCCCGAGCAAACTATATGAAGAAAAAATAGGTTGTTTCTTTCTTTAATAATTATAATTGTGTCATTATTTTTAGCTATGTCTTCTAGAATTAGAAAGCATTATTCCGGAGCTTAAAAACGAAAAAAGAAAAAAAATGATTGAGGAGTTAAATCAATCTCAAAAAGGAGCTCTTATAAAATATATCATAAGAGAATCACAAATTTCACTTGAACGATCGGGATTTTTACAATGTTTTTCTACTTAAACTCGGCCTAACAAATAAAATTTTCAATGCTCTTTTTTTTGGCATGTTTACATTCACTTTGCATTCATCTTTTGATGTGCATACTTTACCTCATTGACATAAAAGAAAAACAAAAGGGAACAAAAGCATTCATCACATAATCAACTGACATTTGAACTTTGATGTGCTTTCACTTTGGCTTTTCCTTTACTTATTTTCATTCATTTAGTCCTTTGTCTTACGGTTTAATATTTATCATTCAAGTGAGTGTCAACTAATGTAAGAATCCCTAGGTCGAGCAATTTAGAGTTCAAAACCAATACACAATATTATAATCTAAGGATAGAATATGGCATAAATATCAAACATAGGCATCACTAAACCAAACATCAACCAATAGAAATATATAAGTGCATAACTAAGTTGCAAATTGTCTATATATATATATATATATATATATTTCATGGATGATATCTAACATGCTTCACGTATATTATATTCACAAACCTAGTGCAATTTGTTTGTTCTTTTACTATTTTTTATATATTTCAGACGAGTTCTTTACGAAGATTAAATTGCAAATTGTTTTCAAACCCTTTGAAACCAGCCAAAAACCAATATTTTTCTTCACCTTTCTCATTGAAAACCCTAGCCAACCCTTCTCCGGAACCTTGATCACCAAAACCGAAAGATTTGGACTTCTCAATGGCTTATTCCTTGTATCAACTCATATAAACATACATCCAACAATTATAAAATCAATTCATTATCATAGATCAATGTAGTCAGACTCTCCATTCCCTAGAAAAGATGAGAATAAGCCAGACATACGTAGATAATACTCGAAAGCTTTATTATTGATTCGAAAAGAAGCCGGCTGATCGGCTAATAGGGATAGGTCGATCGACCTCTAGTACAAAACGTGGTTGCAGGAATTCGGAATTTGCTTGAAGAGAAGATGATTAAAACCTAGGACGAAACTCCTTAAAAATAGGGTGAGAATTACGCATAAAAAACATACAAATGGACGGGCTGGAATATAGCCCAAAACAAAATGGAAAAAAGAAGAAAGAAACAACGTCGAAGTAGGCTTGTCATGATAGCAGCGCGATCGGCCTAGTCCAGGTTCTTGGTGTTGATGTCTCGATCTTCGACTAATGGTCATATGTGGATAGAAACAATTGGTGGCCGACCGGCATAGGTGCTAGTCGATCAACTTGCACGCTTCCCGATGTGTTATTCGTCTTCACTCTCAAAATCTTAGTCATTTTCATCTTGACCTTGACTTCTTTGACCACAAGGAGATCCTTAGTGTGTATGAGGTCATTTCATCGCAAATAACCCTCATTAAGCTCTACAAACGCTGAAAGACTTGTAATTACATAAACTAACTGGTAGATCTCCAAAACACATATATGAAAGAAATAAACTAATAATCTATTCTATTATGTCCAAAAAGAATAAAGGATTGTAGTATAGCGAGGGCGAAAAATATGCTACATTAATTGTCATCATACATACTTTTTTTTTTTGGTAAATGGTAAATTCGTAGACCACCCGGTTTGATCGGCTTAGCCGCTCTACGTCCAGATCGGGTAAAAAGTCGTGACTCATTGTTGGGATACCCTCTTATTATTAATTTTTCCATACATGCTGCCATGAGGATTCTATCATGCATACTTATTTTAAAGGAATGATGTGTCATTCTAGAGTTTTTCACATCAAGTTGATGGACCATTATGACTTCAAGTCGGTTGAAGGAAGGTCATAGGTACCTGTTGGATATTACATTTTAGTTGGAATAATAGTGGCAAAAGTATAAACTTCCTTATATTAAGTTGCCAATTAAACCTACTTATCAAAGCTTCACCTAGAAAATACATTTTGCATATCATACACCACATTAACATATTAAATAAAGATAATTAAAGAGATAATCCTAAACAAATTACATTAGGTTTGTTTGAGAGATTTTGATCTCATACGCATTAATTAAAGAAATAATCCTCAAACAAATTAAACTAGGTTTGTTCGAGAGATTTTGATCTCAGATGCCAAGTTTGACAATAGGGAGGTAAATATCTCAAGTATACACTCGCAAGCAAATGTCTAGA
This sequence comes from Fagopyrum tataricum, assembly GCA_002319775.1. Classification (NCBI taxonomy): domain Eukaryota; kingdom Viridiplantae; phylum Streptophyta; class Magnoliopsida; order Caryophyllales; family Polygonaceae; genus Fagopyrum; species Fagopyrum tataricum. The sequence continues at coordinate 5,494,236 of CM008281.1, forward strand.
ATTAGATAGCAATTTGTTTAGATCATAAACACAAGATGTACCTAGGTTGGAGCTTGTCCACTACATTGCTTAGTTTGTTGTTCTTCTTTGGCCAAATGTCATTATGCATGTTCCAACGTACGAGACCCTGTGTAGTATACTAGTACGTAATTGGGTACGGAATACTTGGTTCATGTTTTCCCTTCTTTCGGAGATGCTTCGTTTGAGTAGATTGCTTTTTCATGTAGAATGTGGATTAAGGGAAGTAAAAAAGGTAATTAAAGAGATTATTCTTAAACAAATTACATTAAGGGAAGAAAAAACGCTTGGGTTCAGTCACTCTACATCTTCTAACTAATGTTCTCGGACCCAAGGAATACTAGCTCGGTCTAATGACTTTTTGTGCTTGTTGGAACCTTCTCCGAAAACAAATTCGGTTCATGCTTTTCACTAACACTTTCAATCCAAATCCATATGCATCAAGGATTTCAAGATTAGAAACCTTAGAAGAAAGATAAAGAAGTACAAATAAAAAATGTGAAGAGGAATTTTGTTTTATTTACCTTATTTCGTTTTTCATTTGCTCTCCTCCTTTTCTTTTTAAAGAAAAGCATATCCTTTAGTAGCCACAAACAAACAAATCCATTAGTAATGGGATTTGGAATCACACATTGAATCTCGGTCTCAAATCCCCTTGCTCTTGCCTTGAGCACTTCCTCTAGCTCAATCTTTGACGAGATCCGTTGGTTTTGTGTCTAATGACAATGGCTTCATAAATGTTCAACCAAGAGCTCTTTTTGACGTGATTTGCCGCTTTCTCTTGCTTGGTATCGGCCGACTCATTAAACTTTTTTGTGTTGCCCTAAAGGAATTAAGGGAACAACAAAACAATAAAACTTTAGCTCATTTTTTCTGGACAAATTTGGACTTGATTATAATTGGGCTTGATGTTAATTAAGCTTACAACCATCTAATGGTCTAATTTGGACTTGATTACAAATGTGCTTGATTTTATTTAAGCTAACAACTAACTATTCGAAGTAAGAAACGAGAGGGAAAAAAAAGGAAAAAAAAAAACTAATGTATTTTTGCACTGTTTAGTTTTTTTTTTTTATTCTCATTAAACCTCCTATATTACCCAATATTCTATTCACCGATCAGGATTGCCCAAATTTCATGTAAAAATATCATCAATAATGTCTCATTATCATCTATTCATCCCTAACTTTCTCGTCAAAGATTTACACTTGTATGTGTTAGTTTTTTTCGGGTTTTGTCATGACGTCTTTCCGATTTTGAAGCAAGTTCTATTGGCGGTTCTAGTTGTATGTCTAGAAGAGGCCGTGAATTTGTGATCGACGTCTGAAGGCTCTACATCAAGTCTAAATATGAGGTGTGCATAGTTGTTCTTCAAGCTTTCTTCTTGTGCACTTCTTTAGAGTTTAGATGACGAGCTCTTTTTCTCCGCTTTTCAGTGACTGACTCCTTCTTTTGCTTCCGTTGCAACCTAATGTATTCTTATGTTTGTCTTTTCTTTTTTTTATCCGGACCGGCGGGCCGAACTTCCTCCTATGTTCATACCCGCCGTTTTTCCGGACAAGTTGCCCGGATATTATTAGGTCTACTTATAGCCCCTCCCCGATGACCATCTCCATAAATATCTCAAATTTTATCTTTTTTTCCCTTCCTTATGCGTATGGATCGAGAATGTAGCTTGACTTGGCCTCCAAAAAGGAAAGATAAAAAAAATAAAAAATGGCTGCAAATTAATCTAATCGTGAATGCTTGATGGTCTACCTCGGCTTCATCGACATGAATTTGGGCGTTCTTCTAATTGTGATTACCATTAGATCTCACGAGAAAAAGGCTAAATTTTCCAGTCTTTTACATAATGAACACACATGGCCAGCAAATTCAGTAAAGAGACACTAAATGTAATTTGTAGTACCTTTCCTCTTGTATCACAAATCAAAGGAAGCAGAAAACGCACCCAAATCCAGCTACCATAAGACACTCAGACTAAACTAGCCGTTGGTAGCAGCCCTGGTCTGCTTAGCGCCGAGAGCAAAGAACTCAGTGATGACTTCAAGGGGCATTCCCTTGGTCTCTGGCACCTTCAGAAACACAAACACCCACGATATAAGACACACAACAGCATACATTGCAAAGACACCAGCCAGCCCCACTGAATTTAGCATCACAGGAAGCGAGTAGGTGACTATGATGTCACAAATCCAGAAGGTGAGGGCGCAGACAGCGATGCATAGTCCGCGCACTCTAGTTGGGAAGATCTCGGCACAGAGGATGTTCGGGATGGGTCCGAATCCCATCACGAAGAAGCAGAAATACGATATTACGCTTATTGTTGAGACAATGGCATGCACAACGGAGCCCATTTCAATCACGTTTCCCAGGATTAGGATCACAAGGGAAACTATCAGGATCGGGATTGTGCTTAGCAGCAAAGTCCTGCAATAGAGATAAACCATGAATCACCTCAATTTAACATATAATTAGTACACAGCATCGCGATTTCGCAAAATTACCTTCTACCAGAGATGTCCATCAACCTCATGGCCACAGCAATACAAGGAAGCATCAAAAGAGTGGTTAGAGCACTGATAAGAAGAGATGCAGAAGCAGAGCCGATGCCCAAGTTTGACAGAAGAACCCCAACTCCTGCCTGCTCAAGTATTTGCGGAGTGTAGTATAGAACTCCATTTATCCCCGAAAACTGCACAACGAATCATTTTACGCAAGGAATTCTTAGGTAGAGCTATTCTTTTCAATTATATATATTAACAAATCATCAACCTAAATAATATATATAAATCCGTCTATAAATGTCTTGTAACATCAAATTAGATATGTAACAATGTTTTAATTAGTCTTTGCCAAAAAAAAAAAGAGTTTTCGACTAAAAAGAGTTGTGCATGTCTTCCAAACATGTACTGATTGGAATTATCTGTGCAAGAAGGCTTGTAAAGATTTATAAAGCTAAAAAAAAATATATACCTGCTGTAGTAGTTGAATAGCGACACCGACAACGAGTGCATGCTTGACACCGGGCTCCAAAAGGTCAGACCAACTTGGTCCCTTTGAAGCAGCTTGAGAAGGGTGAATCATGGCAGGCCCCACTGGGTTCTGATCCAAGAGCTGCTTAGAAAACAGAGCTGGCTGGCTCACCAATGCAGAAGCCTTTATGAACTCAGCATCCTCAATTATGTCCTCACCAGGAAGAGAAACAATGGACCCTCTCTTAGATCCCGGTTCCCCATCCTGATGCAAATAAATCCTTTTGAATCCACCTTTTTTGTTTTCATCGGGACCCACGTCCTCGCTCCACTTCCAAGCCAATTGCCAACCACCCCCGATTCCCATGCTAGCAGCTGACTCAGCGGTATTTCCCTGAACCAAACCACTCGGTCTCATGCTCCATAAACTGCCATGTGACACTGGAGGGATTTCTTTGTCCACACTCGTTGTCTGTCTAGATATCAATGGACTCTGCAGATCATCTTCAAATTCAGCTGCTTCACCATCGTCGGAAGCATAGTCATCTTCGTTGTTTAGTGGAACATTCTCCTCATCCCACTCTTCGTTTTTAGGCTGATTCCCACCCATGCTAAACATGCTACCAAAAGTTGGGAAAATAACACTCCTCATACTTCCTGTCTCGGGGACCTTTTCATGTACACTGCCAAAAAGTGTAACAAGAGGATCCATAAGGGGCATGCTTGGGTGTTGCATGCTTCCTTGGCGAGAAGCGATGCCCACGGTACTCTGACCAGTAAATGGCCTAGCCACCCAAGAGAGGCCCTCTTCAGGACCATATAACTTGATTTGATCCTTTATGGCAGATGGGTCCTGGTCTTCAGTTAGTTCATTGTCTGGGCCGATAATGTACTCTTCAATAGCTGTGTCACCTCCTACACCCAGACCTTCAACCAGCAATGCCATTTCACCTGTGCACAGAGGGAGATTTTCACACTTACATACACATCCCAACATCAAATTCATCAAAGACAAGGGATTTTCCAAAGCTTTTTTTCATGTCATGCAAAATTGGTATTCTTAAAGGAAACTGAAACACCCCAAGGATTTGAAGCTTGGAGAGGAATTTTAGCATCTTGTCCAGGAAAAATTGGACATCAACCATTTATTTTATAAAATCAATGTATTTTCAACCCAAATGTCTAATTTATAATCTTAAACAAACACCATGATTCAGAAATCGGACTAGGTCATTCCTCATTCTATTCCTATTGTTGATTCCAATCCCATTCCTGCATGCACACCAAAACGAGCCCTTACAGGATGGAACTTGGAACCAATGGACCATGGAAGATAAATGATAACTACAGAATCACGATAGGATAAGAAATGCAATTGAGTCTAAGATTGTGCAAGACAAATGCATTTTAGTGAGAACAACTAAGAGAATCACATATCATAACATAGTCAGATTGTACATGACTTAAAAAGAGACATGAATTAATATAAAGTGTGTCAAACAAATGAAAACATCACATGAAAAGCCAATTAACCTGAGACATCTTCCCTTCCTCGTAGGCGCTGAAGAACCTTCTTGGCCTCAGACATTCGTCCTTTACTCACAAGCCAGCGTGGAGACTCAGGCAAGAAAAAGACAGTTAGAGCAAAATAAATCAAGGATGGAAAGCAAAGAACACCAAGCATCAGTCTCCAGCTCGGATTATCTGTCAATGACATCCCAAAAACCATACAGTATGAGATGAACATTCCACCAGAACCCGTGAACTGCGGGAGTGTATTCAGCAGACCCCTTATCTCAGGGGGTGCAGTCTCGGATATGTAAAGCGGAACAAGTGTGACTGCTAAACCAACCCCAAAACCATCTAGCAACCGAGCTAAAAGTAGCACATAAACATTTGGGGACCACAGCATTATTAAGCTGCTAGCAAAGTAACAGACAGATGAAGCTATCATCATCGGTCGGCGACCAAGTGAATCTGATATAGGTCCAGAGCAGGTAGTAACCAGTGTCGCCCCGATAAGTGACATCGCCACAATTAAGCCCTCAATGGTAGGCTCTGATTGCAAGTTGAATTCCTTCTTTATGTATAAAACAGCCCCTGTAGCAATAACACCAACAAACATCTTTCCTCAGCTTCAATCAAAATTATCAATCACACATCATAATCTAAGATGTAAGAAATATGTCACACTATCAAACCAATCAACTTCAGATTCAAAGAAAGTAGACGCTGAGTTTAAAATAAATCTTACAAAAGGTGTAGCAAAAAAAAAAAAAAAGAGTCCCCTTTGATCCGAAATGGATACCAAAACCTAGATATTACCCAAGAAAAGTACATATGCTTCTAGTTATCCAAAGGATCCTGATTCTCAAACGAGTGCTCAAACTGGTTAAAGTACATAACATGCACTCAACCCGAAGGCCGAAGTAGTAGAACATCAAAGTGAACCTGATAATTCCCGCAATACCCAGAAACAAAATGAAAAAAGAAAAATGCTAGTACTCATATAACAACGCAAAAATCTTGTGAGAACAGTTAAAGCAAATAACAAAACAAAGGGAAAAGCCGGAAAAGAGAGTGATGATACCAGCAATAGTAGCATTGTCCCATCCTTGGAGCAGGTTTCCGACGGCAGCGGCAACTGCTACAAGCACCGCTCCACTCATTCTACAAACTTATAATCAAAATTTCAACTATTTTAGCAATAAAACCGGATCCGATCAAGCCTGTTAAACAACGAGTAAGAAAGCAGAAACCCTATGACGCAAAATTCATCCAGAAATGAAAGAAACGATTGATGAAGCTTTCAAATCTGAAACATGAAAGGTTCTTACTTCTTCAAAGATTGATTTACTCAGATGAACAGCCACCAATCGAAGAGTCCCGATGGAGAGAACAGCGAGATGTATACTAAGAAAGAGCAATCTGGCCTTGTTTGAGAGGGACAGGTATGGAGAGAGAGAGAGGAGATTCTATGAGCCCAAGAGAGGAGGGGTATATATATGCTGATTGACGATGACGACGATAAGAGGGTAGTAGTAGAGCTACTTTCAGTATTAATTTACTCGACTCCAAGATCCAAATAATTTGTGTTGACAGCTGCCTCCACCAATTCCGAGTCGTATGTTTTTTTTCCAACAATGTTCATCTCTTTCCTTTGGGTTGAAATTTAGTATTCGAACATTCTTTTATTCTCTACAATAATTAAATTTCAAAAGGGATTGATTCTAGGGCGGAATATTGCATATTTTCACGCTTATTTTAGATAAATAAGAAGAATATTTATTATTTTCAAAATATGTGTATATATGAATAAGCAATAAATTTAACTCGTAATATTTACGAATAATATGCGACATTTTATATTTAGAAATAAATAATTTTATTTATATTATCACCAACATATAGACATTTTCACAACAAACGTCTAAACTAAATAATATATGGTAATGAGATACATTACATTAATTGGTATTTAATGCATTACCTAAAAGTTATCATTATGATCTTAGAGGGTATCAATACATGACTTCGATGACTCAATTGTTCGTTACTTAAAAGGACAAATGAATATGTTACGATAAATATTCTCTTATCAGTGAATCTCAATAACTAAAATAACGAGATGCATTACATTAATTGAAATTAAACGGTTTTTATGTTTTAAAATTGATATCATGTTAACTGTAATATCTATTTTGTCGTATTTATGTTTTTTTAATATATATTTGTTTTAGTCTAACTTACTATATAAGAGAAAGTGAAAATTCCAGTATAAATTAAAATTAAGATTAATAAATAACGAATAATCTCTTTCTATAAGTTTTTAAAAGTGAGAAATTAACACTTATGCGACAAATGTCCTAAACTATGGATCTAGTGATTAAGACTTGTTGTCTTAATGTGTACACCAACAACTGTCACATCCGATTTATAAAACATGGGATTAACGTTTGAGGTTAGAGATCACACGATGGGTCCCCTCAAATTAGCCTAAAGACAACATCATAATTCGTATCTTGCAATAAGATACACAAAAAAAAGTATCAAAATATTCGACTTGAATATGGTTTGAAAAGAAACTGCGGAAATTAGTCATACATAACATCATGCTTACAAACATGACATAATATAAGTTGATAACACCCTTATAATATAATGACTGAAATAACAAATGACACCCGCATTCATGCAAGCGTCTACAACATAACACATTCCTACTAAAAAGATGACACGTATTCCGAAATCATACTTCAATATATGTGAATCTAACTAATAACCCTACATACTCGAATCCTCTATGGCTTGGCTACTACAAGAACTACAAAAACCGTTAGGTAATTGTCTTGGCTATCGTTGAGGTCATACATGGTACTAGTATGTCATGCCAATTTTGATGTAAAAATTTTATCAACAAGGTTGCGATTTCAAGATTTCTAGAGTGTTTTGCTTTACGTTTTTCACTCGAACAACCTTTTTGGATTTAGAAATTTCAACTACATCCTTGGGAGGTAGTCCGGGTACATCTGGTGATGTATGCACCGGGATAGAAAGGACAGTTACATCTTAGGATGATTGAATTGTGATCAATAGTGAGTTATATCTAAGGACGACCACAAGTTGATCAGTTGTAGGCTACACCAAGTGATCTACAATGAGATCCTCCATTTTAGAGTTTTTTACACCATCATTCTTATCCGTCCTTTGAGCATATGGTATAGATTTGCATCATATTATGTTAGATTTCCTTCTCATTTGTGTGTTTAGAAATCTACTTGTACATTCATGATATTGTATGCATTTTATCCCTTTCAAGAGCTAAAATGGAATTATAGCCAGAACAATGTCTTCAACAAAATAAGACTTTCCCCTATGATCAAGGATTGAGGTCAAGTCTGGATTGATTGAAATTTGAGAGTGAAGAAATGAAGATAGCTTAGGCAAGACATCGACTAGTCTGACTTATAAATCAGTCCAACATTTGACCTATTCTTCCCGAATGATGCATTTTTCTATCAGTCGAGACCTCAACTACAGAAAATGGGCCGACTAGCCCACAATAACCGGCAGACTGATCCCACCATCCGCATCAGATTGGACGATCTATATTTCTATCCGGCCTATAATCTCTTCTTCTTCTTCTTTTTTCTTCTTTAGAGATAATGTTAGTCGAAAGATAAGATGTTAGCCCGTTATTATTTTATTTCTTATTGATAGGGTTTAGTAGGATTAAACTCAAGCCCTAGGAGGACGAGGTTAGAAGTCCTCCCTAGAAAAAGGTTTTTCAACCATTAGTTTCTTTATATAATTTTCATTCGAGAGTTTCGTCTTTTATATGGTAAGTCGGCCGACCATGCCCTATAAATCAGCCGATCATCGTGAATTCGTGATTCCTCCAATAGTACAAGTCGAATTATGTTAGCTCAATTCTTACTAATTTCTCTTGTTTAGAGTTTGAAGATCCTAACTTTGTATGGATTATCTATGACATTTTTAATAATCTATACCCTTTATATATATGTATATGTCTTAATTCACATGCTAAGTAGATTATTGTTTGTCTATTGTAAGATGTGAGAGTTGCGCAAAGACCTTATTTTTATTTTGTTTGCTTCAAGGTGTTAATTGTAGATGTGTGATTGATAATTTAATATTTTACAATACGTGAGAGTTAAGCATAGTTGTTTCCTTCATAAAATGACACATATGATATTTGGATATGATTATCATCCATTGAGATTGGAATTACGTTGTTGTGGTGAATTGACTTGTGGAATGCTTTTATAACTGTTGGTGTACAATTTATATTACTCCTGAATACCCTGATATTAAATAAGCAAATACAAAACTTATTTTCTCTCCCTTACTGCTATTGATTTTCTATTGTCATACTAGTTGGCCGACTTGTGACCATCGATCGGCCGACCTCTATTATTTTCTTCCCTACATGATTTATGTTATAATTTTATATGATCATACCAATTTTTGTCTTGATCGGCCATTTTCACCCTTTTGTTGGCCGGTCCTTATCCTTTTTCGTTTTGTTTTCATGTGTTTGTTTACATGTTTTACAATTAATCAGTCAAATCATCACTTTGTTTCTTTGTGTTCGATCTTGACCCTTTACTTCGATCAAATTTTGTATTATTTGAGAGATTTGAAGCTCACGTTTCAACCATGATCAAATTGATATTATTGTCGGGGAAGAAAGAGGACAAATACGTCATCACCGCAATTCCAAAAACAACTTACAAGAAAATTCTTGGAACTCTTGGGGTATATGTCATGTCAATTTATTCTAACTTTGTTAGTGGAGTTATAACTCCAAGAAATAATAACACTGAACTTTGAGCTTAAAATTGACTTGATTAATATGCTTGTTACTCATGTTGTTTAAAGAAAAACCTAAAGAATGTCCGATAAGGCATATGGAGTGATTTTTGGATTTTGTTGATACTATGAAAGTACATAATGTATCCGTTGATACTATTAAATTAAGTGCTATAAATTTTCTTTATTAAGAAAAAATTATGATTGGTACCACTCCCAATCCCCCAAACTATATTACTATGTAAGATCAACTTTATGAGGCTTTAAATAATAATTTGTTTCCACTTAGAAAGGTTGTTGATTTAAGGAAAAAACAATCAATGTTAAATCAATGTTAAAAATGATGACATGTGAAACCATTTATGATGCAATGAGAACATTTCGAGAACCTTTTACGTCAATGTCCTTCTCATTAGCAACCCATTATTATCCTAATTCAATCTTTCTCATGTAGTATTGATCTTATACAAACTTAGAGCGAACATTACAATAATTATTATAGACCCTAAAGATCCTAACTTATGTTTCATGTAGGGATGAGATCCCTACCATCTTATGTCAACTTTGCAGACTTCCTAAACATCACGCCTCTATTTGTTTCATTATTATAAGCATCTCTCACAATAAACATATAGTGGCACATTTTGAGCACCTAGATGGACATTTAACTACTCATGGACGACACCTTAGAAAGCCAAATACATTTAAGTACTTAAACCCGATTATTGACACCATCGTAACCTTGATTAAATACCTTAACTTTGTAGCTATACTATTATTAAAGTTAGAAACCCAACTATGTGAGGAACAAAATAACCGTAGGAACAAATCTATGCGATAACCCTCAAGAGTGGGAACAAACTAGATGAATCTAGATGTTGGTCGACACATACAATCAAATGACTCCTTTACCGGTCGACTGAGTTTGGTCAATACTACAAATATAGAAAAAGGTAAATATTTATGTTTCTTCTCCCCATTTGGTTCCTAAACTTCCTTTTTCGCAACGCAAAAACAAGCTTCATCCCCAACCTCCTCAACCCTAAATTTTGAAAATTTTTCCATCCCACCATATTCATTGAAGAAGCTTCACAAACTTCATCCCCAACCTTTCCTCAACCTATTTCTTCAATTTATTTGCACTTTCACCCAATTTCTTCACAAAACCTGATGAGGGTTCATCCTTGATATACCCTACAAGTTATCAAGGTCCTATAACTTAAGGCCACATCACTTGAGAAAAGGCTAAAGATCCCCAACAATAAGTGACAACAATGCTTATATCTTACATTCTAAGAAGCCTATCATAGAAACCAACATGTGCAAGTCATTCTTAGCTACAATGGTGAGCACTCCAACCCATATACACGTGGATATTGAGCCATGCACATGTGAGGATGAGTCCACACAACCGAAAGAGTCCATAAAGAAGAATTCTTAAGGAAGTTAGAGTGAAGAAAATATTTTTGACATTTATATCATTTTTGATATTTAATGTCATCTAAGACATTTTATTTAACCTTCAAGCTCTTGAACATATTAAAGGTTTTATAATTTGCTTTGTAGTTAGTTTTAAATTCCTTTTTGTACATTCTTTTCCTTTTAGGTAAAAAGGCTTATAAAGACATGTAAAAGCCTTTTCTAGTTTCATTTTTAGGTAAATTATTTTGGATACCGAAAACCATGTATGCTATGAGCATTTTCAAAATTCAATTGAAAGAGAGCTTGATTGAATCTTGTGTGTTGATCTTGCTTGGTTGATCTTGTGTGTGTTAATCTCCTTATATATTGGTGATCCTAGTTCTTCACTAGCTTTCTCCTTGTGCTTGCCTCCATTTGAAGTTTGTGCAAGGTTGTAATGGATAAGGGTTGAGGTAAGACGGTGTTTGGTTTCTGATCAACTAGATCAAGGTTCTCACATTTGAACTCATTAGTTCTTTTTTCTTTATCCTTCTATCAATTATTCATCACCATCTCTTTATTTCACCTTTTTGTCTATTCCATTTCATCTTCATCGTTGAAGTTGCTTTATTTGTGTGAGGAAAATCGCCTGCCTCAAGGTGTTGAAGGACTCTTTGTACAGATCAAGTCATTGCGGAATTATCCCCGCATCAAAACCTTTACACATCTCCAATTTCGTTTTATCCAAAGTTTTCACTTTGGATTTCAAAATTTTGGTTTCTTTAATCTCATTGCATCAATTAAGGATTATATTTAGCACAATTTTGGTTTTCAATTTTTTATTTGTCTTGAAATTGTGAAATTTGGAAATTGAATTAAATGTTTGGAGAATATTTTTTATTATGATGTTGTAAAGGAGTGGTGAGCTTGTCCTCTCTATTTTGACATTGTTCGAGAAGTTTTCGGGTTTCCAACACAGAAAACGGAACCGTAGATGTTTCCGTGCATCATAGGTTGGTAACAAAAAAACTTAGGAGATAACTTATCGAGTATATTAACCACTCAACAATTTTTATTACTGACGAGGGTTTGAGGGTTAAACTCTAATTATTAAAACGTTGGTCCAAGTTTACATGGATGCAGTTTGAGCGCCATATATGTATCTACTAAATCAAGAATATACAAACAGCAAGTAATGTCTCAGTGTGATGAGCCGTCGAGACGCGGCCTCTTGGCCCTCCGGTGTTGCGAATCCTCCTTCTTGTCAACAAAGGACAAGAAGGTCTGGATCCGAGCAGAACGAGTGGAGGAGCCACCTTGAACCGGAGGATCATACACCTCAGGAAGGTACTGCTTGTACTTGTAGGTGATCATGTACAAGTATATAACGAGTGAAACGACGCACACCATCCCAGATAGGAGGAAGAGTCCGAGGAAGTTTTTTAGCTGCAGCTGCTCTGTGTCTGAATTCGAGTCCTGTGTCGTGCAAGTTGTCGTTCTCTTTGCCCGCCATGTCTCCGTTATGTTTTGCAGTGTCCCGTCCTCCGACAGCTGGAGGAGAGCCGTTGATAAGTCCACAGCAAGAGGAGAGCCTCTTGGGAAAGCCTACAAAACATGCATATTCAGTGAATCCAATTAATAAAACGAATCTAGTCCATATATATATATATATATCCGCAAATTCATTTTGCATGAACAAGGTACATTATATGGACTAAATTCATTTCCAAACCAAACTGGGCGAAGTTACTTACAAACCCCCAGCCGCCTTTGGTGAACTCCTGGCCAACGATAACGAAAGAGCAATGCTTTGTAAGAAAGTGTTCGATGTAAGGCCTTTCATCGACGACAGCTGCCACCGTGCCATTGTTAAGAGCTTGAGCATACTCCATCGGTGAGCTCAGGCCTTTAAGCCGATACTTGGGGATGTTCAGCTCCTCTATCAGATAGTTTTCCGCAAAGGACCCTACTTGGTACCCTATCGGTTCTGTGCTCGCTATCAGAGAATCCATCCCCTTTATCGAAGAAGATAGCTGCTCAACTGTCAGCATTGAAGTCAAGCTAGCTGTGTAGCTCGATTGTATGATCAACACCACAAACAACCATATCACTAACACCACCCTCCCAAGATTGCTTACTGTGTTCTCTCCTGAAAATTGTTCAATCTATTCATTATTCACTTGCCAACACCTTACAAAGAGTTATATATACACACACACGTAGGTTATGCGGACACTTACTATGTGCGAAAAACATGGTCGACAGACTGAACCTGCAAATCATATATACAAAAACTTTGCATTATTAGAGTTCAATTGTGGTAATTGATCATAGGAAATTATAAGAACTAACCACAAAATTGTCATGAGTTGCTTCCTAGGAGGTCCACGAAATTCATCATTCAACCTATGTTCGAGGATCCAGATAACAGCTCCGACGATTAGGAATAAAGCTGCTGTAACAGCCCACATGAATGGAGTAAATGGTTTCAAGAATGCCCAAGCGCTGTCTTTCAACTTCTTTGCTGGGGCAACCACAACCAGGCCAGATTCAACGTAAGGTTGAGTGAAATCAACTTTCTGTGTCCTGTTAGTAATGATAGCAATATCTCCAACTGCAGCATCAAATTGCTGTGCAAGAAAAAACAACCATGCATGATACATTTGGTCTTTAAATGGAAAAATCAAAGCAAGATATCAATTTACTTACATTTGTTGTGATTCTGTTCACAAGATCATTGTATCTTGTAAAGTAAAATCAATAATAAATATATATACATATAGAACCCAATTTATATTAAACAACTTCCATCAAAAAGAAATTATATTAAACAATATCACTCACATTTTTATCAAATAAATTATATTAACCATGCATGACACATTTGGTCTTTCAATGGAAAATCAAAGCAAGACATCAGTTTACTTACATTTGTAGTGATTCTGTTGACAAGATCATTGTAATTTGGATTCTGACGGCGATCACCAAACAGTTGGAACTCAACAGGGACTGGATATGGAAGCAAGTTAAGAGCAGCACGAAATACATCTATACAGTAGCCTTCAACATGGGAGCTGCTGTCTACTTGAACAAACCATTCGAAGCTCACACGATACGGAACACCAATCCTCAACTTCCTCCCATTGTTGGGGAAAACCCAACCACGAGGCCTGTCTTCACTCCCTCCAGGCCAAACCACCTTACCCAATTCTTCACTCGCAAATGAACGGTTTGGAGGCTTATTGTAAAGACTCTCTGGTACCAAAGTTGACAGACCCGAGTAATTAGACCAGTATCCAATCAGTTTCATTTGATTATCAACCACATTTAAGACATCAAATGATGGATAAAGCATGGATCTGTCTTGGTCTACGTAGCGAAGTGGACCTGTTACGCCTACCATATTAGTTTCCAGTATAAGCCTCAGTAATGCCTTCCCTTCATTGAAAATACTCAATGCACTCAAGTTCAGAGATTTTCCTCCTATGGAACTCAAAGCTGGATCATCAGAGAATGATATGTTGTGTCCACTATGCAAAAAGGCCTTAAGAGCGCGAGCAAGAAGCCAAACAGTATCATAAGCATATAGACCAGATGCAGTTAATTCAATTGAACCATTACTCAACTGATTCCACCGCGAAACAAATTGCTTCTTTTTATCCGTGTCAGGTGTGTGAGGACGAAGTGTTAAAACACCATTGAAAGATGTATTTAGATTATGAAGATAATGTGGTTTCGCATCCAAGACAGTGGATAACCAAGAAGTAGCAATCCAAACATATCCTTTATCAATCATCTCAAGCTCCTTAGCTACTTTCAGAAGCTTTGGACCAAATACAGTAGTTGTATGTACTACGATAACCCTTGACTCCATCATTTTAACCTCATTGAGCATGTTTCGCAAAGTTTGGTCATCTACAGACAGATCAGGTGGGAGTGCTGCCTTGTAGGAAATTTTACATCTTTTATCATCCAGCTTATCCCCTAAAATAGTGATACCATTTCGGCTCTGATCATCATCAGTGAAAATAGCAATTACCTCAGACCAGCCAAAGAAGCTAACCATTTCAGCAATGGCTACCATTTGAAACAAGTCACTGGGAGCAGTTTGCACAAAGAAAGGGTACTGGATGGGAGAGAGTGTGGGGTCCAGCGCTGTGAATGACATCATTGGTACCTGGAGACGATTTGCAAGGTGTGAGAGCACATGAGCCATCACTGATGTTTGAGGCCCTATGATAGCAACTGTGTCCGTTTCCATGAACTGCAAAGCTGTCATTCATAGATGGGTTTATAACACACAATTGTCATCATCTACTGCATACATTTAAGTTTCACTATTTCTGCAATAGTATGAACAGTTATTTGAACAATCATTATTTATGTAATGATGAAACTATTTTTCTTTAAGATTCGCATTACCTGAATCCTATGTGAACTATTATGTTTTATATGGAAATGATAAGACTTGGTATTGAGCAAAATAGGAAATGAATTAATAAGAGATGCGAACACTAATACACTATAGAACTGGAACTATACAGAGAGACGGAAACACTAACTTTCACTATTTATTTCTTTTCATATTTAGAAGTTTTGGGTTTTACACAAAAATCAACTGGCATCTCGACAATATCTTATGCAACCAAGTATTGAGTAGGAATTACCTCCCATGATGCTGAGGAATCCACTGTAATTGGCATCATGTATTTGCAAAGAGAGTTTACGACCACCAAGAATGCTTGAATCAGAATTTATATCTTGAATTGCAGCTTGCATTGCAATTTGTGAGATTTTCCCACTTATAGTACTCAAAGAGAAGATAGCTCCTACATTCAATCTCCCCATTTCACGATTCTCTTCTGAGTTTACTTTAATGCAAAGGAGAAGTCCAATACAGCAAAACATCACAATTCCTCTCATGGTGTTCATGACCCAGACGACAATTTCTCTGCAAAATGGCTACCTTGAGAATTTGAGTTTCAGTTTTATGCTGACAGAGTCAGCTCCCGTCTTGATAATTTGACATTGATCAGTTGACAGAATTCAACAAAGTATATACAGCAACTTAGGCATATGAAGAGAAATATCGGGGAAAAAATGATGTATCAATCTAATGGAGCTACTGAAAGTAAAGCAACAAATTTTGACTGATTGAGGATAGATAATTAGATATGACGAGAAATGTTGTTTAAACAATAATTAAAAGGGTCCACAGCATAAGAAGAGACAACTTTTGGGTATGATCTGCTGACAATTAGGCCATAAAAACAAAGAACAGTGCAAAAGGGGAAGAGCGGAAAACCCAACTAACCTCAAAGAGAAGCTTGGGTAAAGGAGCAAGATGGTGTTGAAAGCATTTAGGGCGAGGAAAAGGTTTAAATAGGCTTTTTAATGGAAGAAAAAAGGAGAAATTTAGCTTGTTCTTGAGCTTGTCAAGTCATATAGAGAAGTGGGTAATGGAACAATTCGCATTTAAATATTAAACAAATGGAGAAATAGAAAATTCAGAGCTAACATGATGGCATGGAAGAATAATAATGATTTATAATTCTTAGTTCTGTATAAAGGATGTACCTTTTTGGTTCTCAATTGAAATCGTAAGTGAAAGAGGGGAAATTAGAGATGAGTGAAGACTATGGAGTTGTTCCACTACGATTTGGAGCTAAGGGTGAGAGCTCGATAACCTTAACTACGGAATGTAGTGGAAAACAGTGCCAGACAGCTAAAAGCCTTGTCGTACTATAATAAGAGTAGAATCTGAGATGAATCTTAAATTCACAATAAGTAGTTGAGGTGGGGGACGCTCTTTTAGTGGACAATAGACCACGGCATTTTTTTTCCCTTACAAAGGACAAGTTGTTAGGCTCGGTTGCACTATGTAGGTGCTAGTTTATAGCCCATGTTTTGTAGGTAGGGGTGTCTAATGGGTTAACGGGACGGGTCACAACAAGTTCAGGTCGGAATCGGGTCGGATCAAAAACATGTTTGGTTATTAAGTTGTTCGTGTCGGGTGGGTTCGGGTTAAAACTGGTTCTCGGGTAGTCTCGGTTCTCAGGTCATCACATATCAGTTTAGTTCGGTTCTTGGGTCATTTTAGGTCGGTTTACTTCTGCTTTTAATGGATTTGGGTAGTAGTGCCGATTGTGGTGGGTCAACCGGTTTCAAAGTCTGGTTGAATAATGTTCGGGTTGATGTTGGATTGGGTCAAACCGGATTGATTGCTTAACATTTTGATTCGGGTCAGTTTGGGTCGGACATTTTTTCGGGTTGAATCTGGGTTATCTAATTAGATATGTTAGCTCTTAGATCTACGCTTTTTCCATTAAAATTATATGAAGATATTAATTTGATATGGATATCCGGATTCAAAGTTATAGGAACCAGATCTAGATACGATTTGTATTACTAGATCCGGTCGTATACACGGCTATTATCCATTTTTATCCAAATTCTTAAACATGACATTGGTATCCGGATCGGATAATTATTCACGAATATGATTGGTGATCCGAATGACTTTAGCCAAATCCGTGTGATTGAAATTGCCTTTAATTGGATACAGATATTGACTTGTCCAGTTGTCCGTTTAATCCGGATATCCGACTAATCCATTTGATCTAGATCCGTTTTATGTGAATTTTCCTACTGATCATAAACGAGACGTATATTAGTTTGCAATATGGTTTCATCTTTAAACAAGACTTATATTAGTTTGCAATATCGTTTCATTTTTAAACAAGACTTATATTAGTTTGCAATATCGTTTCATTTATAAACGAGACTTATATTAATTTTCAATATCATTTCATTCGTTTGTTATATATCTCATTTTAAAGATATATTAGTTTGCAATATCGTCTCATTTATAAATGAGACTTATATTAGTCGATAATATCGTTCATTCGTTTGTCAAATACATTGTAATGATGGACATTGAAAGCAACCTTATGTAGTATGCATTTGATAAAGGTGACAAAGACTATGTGATAGAAATTCTATATTAGGTTGTAATAAGTCATACTTCTTTGGATGTATTGGTATTGTTGAGAATAATTAGCCTTCCTTAGTCGAGTTGTACGAAATGTTGCAGTTTGTCCTCTAGATGCCACTAGAGGAAGCAAACAAACAGAAATATATATAAGAAAAAAATGAGTATCATTTAAGATGGGTATCACCTCTTATCTATTATTACAATCAACCGTACTTTATGAAAAGATTTTAATAAAAAAGATCTAGAAATGGTATGATTCTGTCCTACGACAAAATGACTCGAAGAATTCTTGAGCTGCGTAATAACCGAAAATTTTCGAAAATTTAATAATTAATTTAATTAAAATTTATTTAATTTATTTCAAGATCCTAGTCGAGTTCCAAGTTTATACACCGTTTCCTTTAAACCGAATTTGAACCGGGCCAACTGGTTCATTAAATCTTGAAGCCAACCGAACCGGGTTCCCTTCCTTTGGCTTAATAACCTTCCCGTCTCCTGTCTTCTCCCTCCCGTAACGCCGGTCAACAACATTGATGTCACCATTAATCCGGCCATTGAAATCACTTGATTCGTGGACCACGTGACTCTTTCTCTCTATCGATCGCAACCTACCCATCCACACCATACGCCACACTTTCAGTCTTGCTACTAAACTCTCATTATAGCCTCTCATCAAACCGTTACACATCTCCCCGCCGGCAAGGTCGTACACTGCACACCAGTGGAGAACCACCGTGATACGGTCGAAGACTCAACAAAAGGAGGAGTAACGACGTAGAACCAAAGCCAACGACCCTAGCTGAGTCACGTTACCGGCGGTACGTCCTTAACCCGACGATACTGTATATGCATCAGTTGAGGAAGAAGAACGCAAATAAAATAACCGTTGTGGACAGGAATCAAACCCAGGATCGAATACTTCCCAAATTAATTCCAAGGTCCGTCGCCAGGAGAGCTCGAACACGCGACCTCTCTACTTAGAGTAAGCGCCCTTCTCCACTCCTTTCTTTGGTTAACGCGGAGTATCCAACCCGCGACCGATAGTTTCTTGGCCTTCCAATATTAACGTGTTTTCTTACGGAAGCCAGGGTTCGAACTGAAGACCTTGGGCTTCCCTCTATTTGTGACCACGCCGCTCCCAGGGATCGGACACACGATCTGTCGATCAACCTCCAGCCAACTGGTGACATTTGAACCGGTTGTCTTGCTACTAATCCGAGTCCGGTAGATCCCAATCCCGTTTACTTTCGTCAAATTAAATTACATTAAAATCATTCTTTCCGATAAAAGTTTATTTATGAGTTAATATAGTTTATTAAATCTTCATGATAAGTTAGCTATATTATAGTGATTCTAGAAAAATAGTATGCGAGGTGAATTATTAGTTCGGAATGAATCGGAATGACTAGGACGTGAAACTGTAACCATTGTGATATGATATGTTAGAAGGATCGGAACGAGAGCCGTGAGTAATTAAGTGGTTTAATAACGATAGACGAAGTACGATCTTCTTAGCTAGCGGAACTTTAGTGAAACGTTATACTGTTGATAGGAGAACAAGAAATGGGCGTATAGGTTTCTGAACCTAAGTTGTTAAGGAAGGTCAGGGTATCGATGCTAGATATCATACCCTAATTATTTAGAATGATAAGTCGAGTAGTATGAAGGGTTGAAGTAATTCTAAGGGTTGATAAATATTTGATCAGGGAAATCGAATCTATGACTGGCAAGATCACGAGAACGTTGAGACTAGTAGTGATAAGGTGAGTCCATAGGACTCACTTAGCTACCTTTTAATATTGAGCGTGCACTAGGGTAGTGTGTGTAATGTTTGTGAATTAAAATGAACGAACTAGATCATTGTTTTTTAAATTTCTAAAGAGAGGCACAAGTGCATTATAATGTGACATAGCTTTCTGTTTGGGCCGATGGTGTCGGAAGATTTTCCGCGACCAGTCTAGTAGAGTATACGGGGAGAATGCATTAAACCAGTCCTGTTGGTTAACGGGGACGGGGGCAAGAGTCGACAGGACTCTTGCACTACCATGAAAAGTTGGAAAGCAGAATGACAAATTTTACCAAAGAAAAGATAATAATCGGGACCTTGCGTGTTGCATGCTGATTGATTTACAATACTTCCTTAAACGTGTTTGTGCTTTAGTGACATTAGTATTAGAATTGTAGCTAACGGTTTTTACCGTGTTGTTAGACTTTGCAAGTTAGATCTCTACTGAAAAATCGAGAGTGAAGTGGTCAGTCGGGTTTCCTTAATAGGAATGAGGTTTATTTATTTATTTATTTATTTATTATTTTTAGACTTGTTCCATTCTAGATATTGGTTGCCGTTGTGTAGAGTTGTGTCTTTCAAGACTTATTAGTATCTTTATAAAATATTTGTCTTTTTAATATTTGTGTCTTGTTGCAAGATCCGACGTTATTGACGTCAACCTAAGGCCGGGGCCCACTGAGAGGTCCTAGCCAGTAACGCTCCGATTTCCCAGAATTCAGGGTGTTACAACATGTTATCAGAGCTCTAAGTTGGCAACAATTAAATAAAATTTTTGTTTTTAAGTAAGGGAAAGCTACGTAATTAATTGAAAGCTATGTTTTGAATACTAGAGGTCCACTAATATTAAGTCAAGGTAACGGTCAAAACTCTCTTATTTAAATAACTCAAAATAATATCAACTATCAACATTGAACCGAAAATAATACCAGCTATGAAAATTACTAGGAGCGATACAAACTAATCAATATATTTACAAAAAATAATACAAAATACTTTTTCGGCAAAAACCCTAGTTCCGGCGATGACGTGGCAACCGGAACGTGACATGTCATCAAATAAATGGATTAAATGTGTGATGTGGATTTTATTTTTAAAAAAAAAATAGTTTAATAATATATAAAATATTAAAAAACAAATTATTTTAAAATTTTTAAATAATAATTTTTGAAAAAAATTAATATAAATATTTTAAAAATATATTTTTTTTTGTAAAAAAAAATAAATAATGTTTGAACAATTTTTAAAAATAAGTTTGTAAAAAGATGTAAAAATATTGATTTAAAAAATTTTTTTTTATGAAATTTTTCATTATGAATTTTTTGAAAAATATTTTTGGGGGGTTTATTTTTATTATATATTATAAATAAATTTTTAATAAAATATTTTTTAACAAATTGGGAAAAAAATTCTTTATTGATTAAGTTAAAAGATGACATTTTTTTAAATAAATTCGAATTTTTTTTTTACAATGAAAAATATTCATTTTATACAAAAATCCAAAAAAAAATCTGATAAAAAAAATTTTCGAAAATCATTTTTTAAAATATTAAAATATATATTTTTTGGAAAAATAAATATTTTTACATTTTTTTACAAAACTATTTTAAAAAATGTTCAAACTTTATTTTGATTTTTTTTCAAAAAAGTATTTTTTAATAAAAAAAAATATTTGTACAATTTTTTTTAAAAATTATTATTTAAAATTTTAAAAATAATTTTTTTTATTTTTTAATAAGTTAAATATTATTAAATTGGTTTTTTGAAAAAAAAATCCACATCACACATTTCATCCATTTATATGATGAAATGTAACATTCCGGCAGTCACGTCATCGCCGGAGTTAGGTTTTTTGCCGGAAAAGTATGATGTATTATTTTTGGTAAATACATTGATAGTTTGTATCGCTCCTAGTAATTTTCAATGTTGATAGTTGGTATTATTTTGGGTTATTTTTTCATTAACTAAAGTGTGTTAGTTTGGATTAATTAACAAAAAATAGGGATAAAAACAATTTAAAACAGACAAATCATCGGAGAAAAGGTCCTATTTAGCGTAAAACATGCAAATGTATATATTGAATAAGTTGGAAATTGATCCATCTATTTGATCTAGATATCTCTATGATTCTAATTACAAACATAAATTTAAAAGAGTTCTTATACATGATCCGCTACTTCTTGGGTGTCATTGGTAGTAATTAGAACAGTTGAGAGAGCATCAAAGATGGGTATAACAATTAATATGCTTTCCCCGACGATGACAGAAACTAGCGCGTTGAGAAATATGAGGAAGACGAGTAAATAATACATGGCCTCCATGGGGGTAAAGAAAACGGAGAGTGACATTAGCACGACCTGTAATGCAAGGCACATGAGGATTGTGAAGCTCAAGACGTTGATCCTTGAAGTGAGTCTTTTGTTTATGGCCATGGATATGACCTTCCAGCAGTTGAAGAGAAGCGCCACGGAATAGAGTACGCCAAAGAGGCCGAAAACGACAACGCCTAAGAGAGGGTATTTGCATAAAACTAGCTTTCTTCCAGTGTAGTCGTTGTAGAAGGCAACAGTTTGGTAGAATAGAAGCGGTAGCGGGAGCTGCGTGTTGAGATAATAGATGGTGAGATAGAGGGTGAAGCATGGAGGGAAACAACAAAGGAAGATAAAGGATAATGCCTTGATGAAAGAAGGTGTAAAGTTGGATTGGATTGAAGTGCTAATGATGAAGAGGAGGGAGACGAGGAATCCGGGCTGGAATAAACCGAGGGAGATGATGGCGTGGAGATTACAGAGTTGGACAGAAGGGATGTGTTTGAAACGGAGGAGCTCGACGGATGCCCAAAGTGTAGCAAAGGTGGTGAGGAGGAGGCGGGAAGGGGAGTGGGTGGCAAAGGTGCGGAGACGGAGGTGACGACTTTGGCTGAGGAGGCGAATGTAAAATATAAGGCAGATGCAGAAGAGAGAGAAGAGGAAGAGGAAAGAGATGAGGGAGATGGTGATATGGTTAAGGGCTTTTTGTAGAGTTGCCACCGTTAGCGATTCTTTATGATCAGAGGATGCATCAAATGACATTGAATGTGTTTATTCTCCTTTGATCGGAGGAAGGGCAATTAAGCCCCCCTCTCACGCGGCTTTTTTTTTTTCTTTTTTTTTTTAAACAAACAACCAATTCAATCAATTGATAATAACTTCCTTCTTTTCTTTTCATCCAAATACTCCTCTATCTACATACTACATTTGGATGCTTGGAAAACCAAACAATCAATTTCTATTTTTATTATTTTGCTTCTTCTTTCCTATGGTTCTAACAATACCATAAATATAATGCATACCACTTTTTTTTCTTAATTACTTGTTGTCACTTTATTTAAATTCAACCTACTTTTCTATTTTCCTCATCTATGATTTAATCAAACCGAAAAGTTTTAATTTTTATAAAATATTTTATATTTCTTATTGTTTCAATGTTTATCAATTATTTCACAAATAGTAAGAGAATATTGACAAAAAAACTATTTATCAAAATAATGTGTAACATTATATGTTTAATTATTTCCAATACAATATTTTTATAATTTAAGTCAAAACTCAATATATTATATATTGAAAAGGTGCGGCTTTTCGCTACAGTATGACATTATAGAGTAATGCCGGTCGTAGGATCAGGATCAATTAACGGACATGTTTAAACATGCATTTGAGCGTAAGATCGGAAAAAACGCACACTTTGAAAATTGTTTAATCACGTTGCAACTAAAACTCTTCCAACACCGTACCCTACATCTTTCAATCACACTTCATTATCTCCGTCACAAATCTCTACTCATGCATTAAAGAAAGCAAAGAATTAATGACTTCTCCCGCAAAAAATGAATGAAAGGAAGATAGACACATTATTCTCCCTCTTAAAACTTTTTCAACATCAACTATTGAGATTCGGTTTGGCAAATCACACATCGAAAATTTTATTTTGAAAATTAGACAACATTGTTTACTGATTTGGTTGAAGACAAACTATTTGTGAAAATGTTAATGAGAAAAAGTAATTCGAATGGAAGTTTACAATCAAATTTTGATGTTCATTGAAATTAATAAACACTTATTCCAACAAAAAAACTAATGAAATTAATTAGTTGTAGTCAATCAGACGTTTAGTTCATTTAGTGGCAATGTTTTAGTTCGTAGCGTAGTCAGATTTAGTTCATTTCCAAACGTTATGTTTAATAAACTATTATTCGTAGATAAGAAATTGTAGAAATTAGTTCTTGTAATTTATAAATATAATTTATAGTAGAAATGTTCAGTTTGCATCGAAGGTACAATTAATTCAACGTGTTTCAATTTAAAAGGTATTATGTGACATTATTTCTTCATTCCTAATCTCGGGCTCTAAATACTTATCTTGTGTTACACTTATGGAATACCCTAACTTATCGAATTAATACTATGTTTACTATTTATTGTAATATTTGTAATATGTACATAGTGTGCTAGAGTTCGTATGATCGTGTTAAGTTGACAAAATTACATTTTTTGTGAACGTTATATCCGATTAGAAAATATCACAATAGATTGATGTTTTCCAATCAACATATACATTTTTTTTACCAAGTCTCATAAAAAATATAACAACCAATTTACACCCAAAAATCGTTATAGTTACGGCCGCCGTTCACCGGGGCTTCGGTCGCCGGCTCCCCTGTCATCAGGTCACCGACGCGGGAGAATATGGAGGTACAACTAAAGCCTTTCTTTTTTTTAGAATTCGAAAAAGACAAAACCATATAACAACCAATTTACGCGCAATGGTAGCGCGTCTGACTCCAGATCAGAAGGTTGCGTGTTTGATTCACGTCGGGTTCAATCTCCCGAAACCGTTCCCTTCATTTTTGATCTATATTATGTTTTTAATCCTGTCAACTACACACCTTTTACAACAGAAACATAGTATCTTCATAGTATCATTCCATTCATGAACGCATGTAACAAATTCTACCCTTTCCCACAACTTACTGCATTATTTCATGAAAAAAATGATGACAAGCTACTGCTAACAACACTCAAGAGTTGAAAAGACTAAATAAAGTAGTCAACCACCACTTTCATGGTAACAAATATGAATACTGCATTTTTGAGGGAGAGATGCAAAGAAAATACTTAGCAGAAGCTCATATATGTAAGTTCCTGAGTTTAATGTTCTCAAAGCCAATGTCATTTACGTTTATCTCAGCAATGGAATCAAAATTAGGGATACATCATGGATTAACAAATTGCTCATGTAGTTTGGATCATTGAACCAAATTTCAACCAGTCAAGTTTTTTCAACAGATTCAAACCCATATACAAAAAAAATGAGAAAATTGGATGGTCCACCCTCACTAGTTTAATTTAGTTTTTGTCATACCTATTTATTCTTTTTCAAGTTTAGTAGGGGAGAAAAATCAAGAATTGAAGGTTAATGGAAAGGTATAAATCCTCAAAAACATGTGAAAGGAGAACAAAAACCGCAACTTATTATTGCAAAGGGTTAGTTACCAATTCAGCCTATTTCAAAACCTCTAAGTCAAAGTGTGAAGCTCTTGAGTGATGTTGAAGACTCGAGTGATGAAGAATCATATGAAGAATTGAAGGAAGTGATAGTAGAAGTCTTAAATAAGGGTGCTTAATAGGAGACAACCCTTTGGTAAGTTTTCATTCCATTTTGATTTTGATTTTTCCTTGAAATATTGTGCTTGGTGTATGTGTCTTGAAACTCTTGATGTAAAAAATAAGGCATGAAAAGGAGACGAAGAGAAGTGAAGAAAAATGTCCAAGGTAACAAGAAGTGAAGAAAAGAATAAGAAAAGAAATGAAGTAACTAAGGTCGGGTAGAAATTGCTCTTACCCCAGGTTCTTCTCGGGTTTTTCTCTGGAGGTTTCGCTCGACCAGGTTTTTCGAAAATCCGAGGTTAATGTATTTTTTTTCTACCCTGGGAATTGGTTGAAGGCAAAACACCTCCAACGGTTATAAATCCGACCTAGGGTTTAAAATCTCTTTTTCACCCTTCGTTCCCCTCCTTACTCACACGACCTAGAGCAACCCTTTAGCTCTTTTTACTCTATTGCTCAAAATCTAAGCTCAAATCAATCAAGAACAATCTAGATCAAAGCACCATTTCATCAAAGAATCTCAAATCTAAGCTTTTTCTTCTCCAATTTCTCCATTTCTACCCAAAATATCAATTTTTTCCAAAAATTTGAAATCTCTATCTCCATAGCTTCCATAGCTCAAACATTCGCAAAGCGTCACCACAAACCTTCTCATGTTCACTTTCTACCATTTTTTTTCCTCACAAAAACTTGTTCTCGTCTTCAACCACCATTTTCACCGTTGTTGGAGCTTGAAACTTTGTCAAAATTAATTGCATCGTCCCAAGGTATAAATTCCTCTTACTTATCTTATTTTACTCTATGGTTGAGAAATTTGAGGCATGAGTTGAATTTTTGAGTTTTTCATGTTGATATTAGAGATTTTCATTTGAATATTTGAATGTTTGATTGAGATTATGAGAATGAGAAACTCATTGAATGTTGATTTGGTTTACATCTTAGCTAAATTTTGATTGAAATTAAACCATGATGATATTTTTTAAATTTCTCATTAATGATTATTTGGACTTTTCACTATTCATTGTTAATTTAAGACTTGATAAATGTTATATGAGCCTTAGTTGATCATTTTATTTCTTATGCTTATAAGATGAATTTTTTCATATCTTATGTCTATAATGATTAGTATAGATCCTATTATTCTAGCTCTCATTTGAAAGTATGAATGACTATTGAGATGGTTATTTTCTTGAACTGATTGAATATCATTTGAGTTTGCTTCGCACTTGACCATGTTTCTATTCAACATACTCTATTCAACATACTTGTGTTAAAATTGGTTGAAATTTCCATAAACTTTTCATTCTTGCATTATTGAAATTTGATATCATCTATTATTTTGTTCATTATTTAGGTACCAATTAAGCAAAGATTCACTCTACATCTTGCTACTCTCCTTGCCAAATACCATGGGTAGGAAGAAAGTACTTTTGTGTAGACTCTCCTTTTAAGAAAGGCAAGAGGCCAATGTGTAACACCCCAAATCCGTAGGACTCGAGGTGCTACTGGGCTAGGATCTCACAATGGATCTTGACCCTAGCCTGACAACAAATTCACTGAATCTTACAACAAGGCACATATAGATTAAATACAAAACATCAAACTGTTATAAAAGTATCAAAAGGTTTATACAAGTACTGCTGAGTACAACAAAACATAACCATATACATAGTCAAAAGATCTCATCCCACGAGGACGACCCAGTGTACGGAGCCCTCAGCAGATCACCCCTCTGGATCACTCTGCAGTTCTCCTAACCTGCAAAGGATCTACAACACGGTATAACACCGTTAGCTAACCATACACATATATAAGAGATGCAGAACACAAACACACATCAAAGAATACTAAACACGTCAACATGATATCACACATTTACCCGGTTCATTATCTTTATAAAGTCCAGCAATCAACTCGTATATATATATATATATCCATATAAACATATATGTGACACGAGGTCTGGCCTGCCTACAGAGAACCTCCCAGACTCCCAGCGGGATGAAAGGGCAAGTTATCACGGCCCTACAATGGGCAATCAATATACCATAGATCGGTAATAAACCATAACGCATGCTATCAAGCATATACCACACACCACTCATGCACACATCCAATATAGGGATTGCAACTAAGTAAGTCATATGGACTTACCTCAACCTCGGAAGTCTCAACTCAACTCAACTCAAACGGCTCCAACTCTAGAGATCAACATTGCCTAAACAAGGCATGACAACATACATCAACTCATATCCATCACAGGGGTCACACCTAGATCCAAGGGATCCATAAGGATCGAAATCTAACTCATAAACCTCAAAGCCATAACCGGCATAACCGAAACGTACTCAACATCATTCTATCCTCAAACACGTACCTAGCATGCCACTAAACCGCTCATACTAGGAAAGGAAAGGATCTACCTAACTCTAGGTAGATCCGGGACAAGACGCACCTGCGTGACGGAAGGACGCAGGGGCAGAACAGGCAATCCCGCAGGAACGGCAAGGCTCAGCCGCAGGTGCGGTGACAAGGCCGCTGGCAACGCAGGCACGGTGCGGGCACAGATTCCGCAGGGGCGGCGGCTTCCAGGCGCGGGGGCGGCAACGATGCATAACGAAACCCCGCGATTCCTCTTCGGCTCTTCACGTGATCAAACCACGTCTTCTCTCATCCATAGTCACATACAAGCATACACATACACAAACCAACATCAAACTACACTCAATCATCTAATCCTAAGCTAAGGAAGATGGAAACAAAGAAAGGAAGAAGAGAAAGAGAAGATCACTCACCACACCTGTGGTCCTAGGCTGCAGGGAAGATCAACACTCACAACAGCTGGCTTCCAAGCTCAACATACCAACCACTAGCATCAATATCAACATCCACCACAATAACTCTCTTACAAACTTAAGGGAAAACCAAGCACAAGATCAAGAAGGAGAAGCAAGAAGGACGTGAGCAACTGAGGAAGAGAAGTGAAGAAGAAACCCTTGATCAGCCAAGGGAAAGAATAAGAAGAAGAAAGGGTAAAGCACGGGTCAAGGAGTCAACAAAAACGGCTGCAGCCGCAGGAAACCGCAGGGGCGGTTCCCTGAGCCACGGGGGCGGATCTCTACACTAGCCGCAGGGGCGGCTAAGGCCAAAAGTGGCTCCAAAGGCTAAGGCTCTTACACAATGGCAAAGAGTGAGGATGAATTTGAGGAAGAGTTTGGAGATGAAGCTATGGAAATTCCTCCACAAAGCCCACTTCAGGTTCTAGAACCAAGATCAAGATCACATCCTTAAATCCTACAAATCTGACCATGCTAGGCTTAACAAGCTCAAATCCAGCCTACTAGATATCTTAATTATAACATGTTTGAGGATTTGAATATGGATGATGTTTGATAACATGTTTTTATGCTATCTTTATAAATGTCTTTTTGTGTGTTTTTCTTAATTTTGCATGGGATATGACATCTTCATCTTTTCTTATGCTTAAAATGTCAAAGAATGTCTACTCCCCATATATTTTGTGTTTATAGGTGATTTAAGTCTAATATGGAGCACAAATGATCATTTCAAGCCAATCTAATCACTCATCATGACGTCATTATCATCATCCAACAAAGGAAAAAAGGAAGCAAGGAAGCAATAAAGGCATGAATAAAATAAGCCAAGGGAACTCAAAGGAGGAACCTCGGGTTTACCTTAACCCGAGGTAAGAAGCTAGCCAAGAAAGCCAAGCTGAGAAGAATCCAATTAAAATGTAAGTGTCAACATAGGTCCGGTTTACCTAGAAAACCTAAGCAAAGAAGGCAGAAAACCCGACCAAGGAAGACAAAAAAATCCCGGCTAAGAAGACATGGTTTCAACGTACCTCGGGTGAACCAAAAACATGACTAAAGAAGAAGAAGAAACCCATGCAAATAAGAATTTTTAGAAGACAATACAATATACCTTGGGTGAAATGTGCCAATTGACATAGGAAATGATAACCTATGGACATTGTTTGATCTTGAAGCAACTTTGAATGTCACCCCACTTTCCATTTGTAGAAGATTGTACTTGGGAGAACCAAGGTCGGTACGGTTGATATGGCGATATAGTTGAGAGATATGTCTAAGATACATCCCCTGGAAGTAATTGAACACATTCCTCTCAAGGTGCAAATTTTCATCATGCCGGCCGATTTGTGGTGTTAGATATGAAAAAAGATGATAAGTCATTTATCATCTTGGGAAGTCCATTTCTAGCAACCGTTGAGGCTCTCATTGATGCCAAGAATGGGAGAATGACATTCAACATAGACGGAAAAAGGAATACTTTGATTCTTTCCATATCCACCACCTATCCCTACCATACCCTACATCTTTTCGACTCCCATAATAAAAGTCGATATTGAGTCTACATTGTTGATATTGAAAAATCAGTACTCTTTAAACGTCTTATCCCCATATCATTAACTAAAATAAACTAATGTAGATTATAATATGATCTATTTATAGTGTGTATATGCTTTGTTTTTATATTGCCCATCTTCATTTTTGTAAAATATAGGTAACTTATCATATATGAACTAACTATTATCAAAATTTGAACGACAATGTAAGATTGAGAAGAACTAATTTTCTTTATATTTTTATTTACGAATATTAGTTATCAACTATAATAAACTCAAATGAAGTAAATGTAAATACAATACAAACTAAAATATTACCACTATATGGACTACATGAATGAATGACAAAAACTAATTTCTACAATTTTTATTTATTTACGCTTAATAGTTAAAGTGAACTCCAATGAACTAAATGTTGCTTCAATACCAACTAAACACAAATTCTATTGATTAATGACAAGAACTAATTTCCACAATTCCTTATTCACGAATAAATGTACTCATTAACTACAATGAACTATAAAAACTAAATGTAAACTATGATATATACAAACTAAAATATTACCACTATATCAACTAAATGTATGAATGACAATAACTAATTTCCACATATTCTTATTTACGAATAATTGTTCATCAACTAAAATGAACTACAAGAACTAAATGTAAACTATGATACAAACTATTTTTCTCATTGACATCTTCACAAAAAATTTGTGTGTAACAAAATTGTCAACAACATCATCTATATTTCTTTATTATTATGGATTGTTAGAGTTCAAATTAAAAAAAAAAAAAGAATCTTAACATGTGAAATATAAAACCGACACTCTCTATATAGTTGGTGAACTATTATTATGTAGATCAACAATAATGCATAATTGATAAACAAAAACAATGAAAATTGGTAATTCAAAATTTTTACAAACTTACCTTTTTCACTATCTCTTATTTGTTTCATTTTTAGAAGCGCTTGAAAAGGTTACTCAAAAGTTAATTTAGTTAAAAATGTAGTCGACAATTTTACAATTCTGAAAGTAGGAGTTGAAATTTGAGAGGGAAATATATGGAGTGTGATTGAAAGAGGAAGAAAAATCGAAGAGTTTTGTTTGGTGCGATGTGACAGTTTCACAAAAGATATTTTCCTCATTTGCCCTCAACTACATTTTTACTAGCGTCCATTGATCGAATTCGATCTAACGACCTATATTATTCCATTAAATCGCACTGTAACAATCCTCCGTACCTAAAACACTCCTTTAAATTATAACAAAATTAACATTTAGTTAGTTCCCGATTACATTAGTCAACTTTGATAAACATAACTTAGTCGTAAAGTTTGCTAGTATCCCACTTGATGATGCAGAGTAGGATACATTTTGACTATGTAAACGATAAAAACACGACATTTGAATACCCAAATAATGTTTAGACTTTTCTTTTAAAAAAAATTCCACAAAATAAATAAAATACTTTGACGGAGGAAGGAGAATCCGCAGTAATGGAGTAATGGCCGCTCCGCTCTCAAGGGAGAGTGCAAAAACAGTGAAGGAAAAAGAAAACAAAAACACCCTTAGAAAGGAAAAGGAAAAGGAAAAGGAAAAGTGGTTGTT
This sequence comes from Fagopyrum tataricum, assembly GCA_002319775.1. Lineage (NCBI taxonomy): Eukaryota > Viridiplantae > Streptophyta > Magnoliopsida > Caryophyllales > Polygonaceae > Fagopyrum > Fagopyrum tataricum. The sequence goes on from CM008281.1 coordinate 5,525,391, forward strand.
GGAAGAAAAAATGTCCGCCCCAAGGATCCATTGGTAAAGGCCGTAAAGCCAAAAACCTCAACTACCGCCACCTTTCTCCTCCATGCTCATCGGAACCACCAGCCCGCTCTCCTCCCAGTCCACCGACGCCTCCCTCTTCTCCTCCGAAACGGGCGAAGTCGACGATGACAGCTTCCATGGTGGCTCTGTAGCTCTAGCTTATATGGCCTTCACTGGCCTCGCTCTCGTCGCCTCGATTTGTTACAGTTGCTAACGACATCAGCAACGCACTCCAATTTATCAGGCACTCCTCCCCTCCTAACAAGGAAAGACCAAAAAAAAAACCCTAGATTAGTGTTTTTTTGTTCGTACAAATTTGGTATTGTTTGTTTCGGTAGTTTATCAAGGAGGGAGAGAGTAGTGGATTAATTAGGGTTTTTTTGCAGAGAGCTGTTTACTAGAGTTTTTTGAGGTTTAGTTGTTATAGATGAAAGCACTCAGAAGAAGTCAGACAGGCTCCAAACCATCTAGCTCACAGCCTTCGTCATCATCTCCGACGTCTTCATCCCCACCGTTGTCTTCGTCCTGGGTTCATTTGCGATCGGTTCTATTCGTGGTCACCTCCTCCTCCTCGCCGGCCTCTTCTTCCTCCTCTTCCGATCGGTGAGCCATTCTCTCTTCTCCGTCTCTCTTCTTCATTTTTTTTTTCGTTCGAGCTGTCTTTGTCAGATCTGTTTTCCTTTTTTATTTTGTTCCAGCTTATAACTAGATTTTATACTTTTAGTTAAATGGTGATTTTGTTACTTTTACTGTTGGATTCAGGAGTATTTCGTTCATGGATGTTAATGGTTCATCGGGGTCTGTTTGGTCTGCGTTCGTTATTTTTATAGTGGAAAGATAATTTGGTGTAACTTTTTGTCACACTCCTTAACCTTTCATGACCTGGACCTCGGGAATTTTGTATATGCTTCCAATTATGCTCATGTTTGTCAGCATAGGTTTGTTTAATCCGGTGAGGCTTGTGTTTGTTGCTGCATTGGTTGAAGAAAATGCGTGCTCATGATTGCAGAGGAACTGATTCGTACACTTAAGATTTGATGCAGATGGATGATACATTAGATCATAATATAAGGAATGTGGATGCCCTTTTACTCATAAGTTTGTTAGTAGTCACAAATATGACAGTATTATATCTCCATTTTTGAGCTTATTTGATGTGCCTTCAGTTGTTTCCTTGGCAGCTTTATATTTTCTAACTGAGCTTTCGTAAACTTCACTAGTGATTCACCGTAGTCTATTCATATGTTTTAGGGATCGCACATCACCATGGTCTCGTAGGAGGAAAAAACATGCACTTTCACCTCAACAATGGAGAAACTTCTTTACACCAGAAGGGAAACTTCGTGATAGAGGGGTCAAGCTTTTGAAGAAAGTTCGTAATGGGGTAAGGGTTGATATTTTCGTTATTCAGTCATTGAGCTTTCTTCATATTTATATATCTTAATCAAAGCCTAACAACAGTAATTTTGAATAACATTATCTTGAAAAAAAAAACACTTTAGGTGCACCTAAGCTCTAAAGCATATGACACCTTAGGCCAAGGAAGAAGTCACCTTTTCTTGGCCTAGGCAAATCATTTTTCTGTTACATGAGATGAAGACCGATAAAACAGACTGAGGGTCCAAGGCACACTTTGCTGCTTTAACATCTTAATATTATTAGCTTGAAGAATTTGATTTTGAGTCAGACAAGGAGATTTATGTTCAAAACTATGGTAATGAACTAATGGAAGAGTAGATTGCTTGATGATTATATTGTGTTTGGTTGTGCTAAACCTGTTTGCATTGTTGTGTTTCTTTGTTTTGGATATGTTTATGCGTCTTTAAGTTTGAGTTGGACAACGTCAAAACTCAATAACAATGATGTTTATTTGATTTGTATGATATTTTCTTGATTTTAAGATGCTAAAAACTTTGGAATTGAGTAGTTAATTTCATGATATGAAATTTAGATAGGGCCTAGGGGTTAAATACAAGAAAATTGAAAAAAACGTCTTGACGGTGCCCTGCTGTCTTGAGTCCATACAACGTATTTGGAAACATTGATAACCTTGTTTGACTTCAACATTGTTATATTTATTATCTTTTTACTGTAATCATTGAAGTTTGTACTATATTGATGTCATTTAGATAATCATGGTGTGTACTACTTTTTCATGTTTAAGATTGCTAGGCTATATAATAATGGTTTATTTTTATGGCTTATGATGTAAGTTGTTCGCATATTTTTTTTGCTTGAATAGTTGTGTCCTTTTCTTGAATAAAGTGAACAAATTGCATGGTATGTTGTGAACACTGAACAGCAGTATGAATGAATCTTTTTCCTGTTACCAGTAAATCAATGGAGATAAAAGCAGAATGTACCTTAACCTTAACCAAGGGTCAAGTCAAATTATATGGATGATAATGTCTTCATTCTATTCTCTACTTGTAGGGAGAAAATATATATCATATGAACATTCAACAATATATATTCGTAGAAGTTATACAATTTGTGGTACTTAGAACTCTCAAGGGTTGGAACTCATCCTTTGGGAAAGCAATGTATGATCTAATGATCATATTTTTATGTCTATCATCTTTCCGGAAGCCAACACCAAGGTTGCATTGTTCAATTTTATTTCCTCTTTGGTTTCTTTGCATCTTAAATAAGCAGCCACTTTAAGCCTCCTTGGTAGAGGCTTACTATGCTTGTTTATACCAAATTAATCATTTTTGCTTGCTTTTCAAAACATTTGCAACTCAATATTTCTAAACCTACAGCTGAATTTTTCACAGGGATCAAGTTTACCAGTTTTTGTCTCCTGTAAATTGCAGTTGAATATGTCATTAATAAATAATATGTTTCAATAAAGTACAATTTTATAAGTTAAAAATGAAATTCATAAGAACCTACATAAGACAACATAGTTGCATATTTTAGCAAGTATATGCTATATATATACACACACACACACACACACACCTGTGATACAAAATGGATTTGGAAATGGGAAATAAAAATAATACGGACACAGGATATGAGTATATGACAAGTATCATGTACGAGGAAACAAAAAGGGGAAATGCTGCCTTCAAAGAAAATTAATATTAAAGAAACCAAATTTACCATGAGTTAACAGTAGCAACTTGCCACTGCTTAGCAAGCTTTTCAACAATAAGCAAATAATGGGGAATAAAGTTCACCAACAAGAGAGAGGTTGCTTGATAAGGAGATATGGATAAGAGAGACAATTTCAACTTGCCAATGCTTAGCAAACTTTTCAGACAATAACCAAATAATGGGGAATGAAGTTTACCAACAAGAGGGAGGTGGCTTGATATGGAGAGATTAATAAGTGAGACAATTTCAAGTAGACAGGATAGTAGATGACAAGGAAGAGGAGGATCCGGAAAGAAGAAGATAGCTAAGTAAGGAAGAGGAGGATTCGGAAAGAAGAAGAGAAGAAAATGGCAGAGAAGGATGAGTGACAGGGCAGATTGGCAGATCAAATACCCAGCTACCCACAAAGAGTTGAGAACACAGAAAGAGCTCATACAAGAAATAAATGTTATATTCTTTTTCCTGTTTCATTTCTTAACAGTGTTTTAAAAGAGGCCTGGAAGGCCGTCTAGACTGTAGACCCCTTCGTTTTTCGGGAGGTACAGCCCCAAAATTAGTATCTTGAAGCAATCTTCCGAAATTATTAGCTTTAGTGTTTGATATTGAGTCGGACTAGGAGATTGAAGTTCAAAACTATGGAAATGAAGAGATGGAAGAGTAGATTGCATGATGATTATGTGGTCTTTATTTGTAGTGAACCTATTTTTATTGTGTTTCTTTGTTTTAGATATGTTAATGCGTCTTTAAGTTTGCGTTGAATAACTTCAAAACTCAAGGACAATAATGCATATTTGATATGCATGATATTTCTTAATTTTAAGACGTTGAAGACTTTGGAAATGAATGGTTAATTACTGAATGATCGATTGTGCTAAAGAGTTGTCTTGTGTAATTAGGATATCTTGGAATATAAATAGTGCAAGGAGTTGTAATTGTGGGTATCTTGGTAATTAATGAAAATGACTTTCTATTCCTCATTCGTCTCTCCCAATACACTCTTCTGTGTATTTTCTTCTTCATTCTCTACATCTTTACCTAATTCTCTTCTTCCTATAAACGACCTTAATCCACATCTTTACTCTCTTAATTCATCCTTACCCCCACTCAGGACCTGACAATTCCATTTTATGACATTTGTACAGAACCTAGGGTTTAAGTAAAAGAAAATAATCAAAGCAGGTCTTGTTCAGACTAGATGGTACCCTCCCGTCTTGAGTCCGTACCAACATATTCTAGAACATTATTCCTGAATCGACTAGGATAGGATAAATATATTTTTTAGAGTACTAAAGTAGTATGTTATGTGGTAGGTTTCTCCTTTTTACAAGGGATGCGATCTTTGTTAGTTATAGCTACTACTTACTAGTATATAAAAAGCCTTAAACAACATTATAGGACTCTTCATGAAATGTGGAGATAATTTCTGTCTGAAGCAACTTTCTCTAAAGTTAGAGAAAGTTGGTGGTGGTGGTTGTGTTGGCCTTTTGGATGAAATGTGTATTTAGGATACTGACCTTGAATCAGGTATCAAGGAAGAGAGAATTGACTTATAATTTTGACACGAAGCAGCATAGGAAAATATAATTTATATTAGAGATCCTTTTGTTAGAGGTTGATCTTTCATATGTTATATGATATAAATTACAATAGCTAGTTTCTTTTGGAGCATTTTTGGCTTTGTCAGATCGATTGTGATTGAGAAGGAGATCTATTATACATATGCATGTATATGAACATGCTTCTCAATCTTAGTAATAGGATTTTAAAATACAATTTTGGTAAGGTTTCTTATAGTGTTCATCCATGTAAAGATTAATTGAAATGGAAGCTAAAATACCAAACTAAATAGTCATGTACTTTCAATGAAATATGCCCCCAACAAGGCAACTTCATATTAAATTGCATTTCTTTTATATGTTTGGTCTATTGAGCTTATGTTATTCTAATTGTAGGGCATTGATCCAAGCATCAGACGAGAGGTTTGGCCATTCCTTCTTGGCTTGTAAGTATCTTCTGCCTTCTGATTCCTGTTGATTGTTTTTTTATCCTTCATTATCTGCTGGTTGTGTCGAAACACTCTCCATAGAATCGCTTCTAAGGTTTATAATTGATTAGATTATTGACTTTGTCAGAAACTCAGAATTTGGGTTCTCTTAGGTGGATTCTAATACTCACCATGTTGAGGCATTCATGCAGTTCTCCATTTATAATCTGCAATTAGTTCTGATTTGTATGCTTATAACCTTTTTGTCCATGTAAAATCTGAGTCATAAAATGAATGGTCAATTGCTTGATGAAACGGAGATTTCAAGTAGTAAAGACTGCATGAGAAAACAAAAGCTGTGTCAGTATATAGGGTGTGTGTGATCCCGTAAATGTGTTTAATTTTTGGGACTTGATCTTTTCTCTTTGGTATTTGTATGGAAAGAATACGTTGGATTGATGACCTTATTCAATAGGCAATAATTAAAATGTTCACCATTTACATGGTAAACCTGACAAATTTACATGTTATGTACACAGATCTGAGTTATGAACTGAATGTTTGATTGCATGATATAGAAGATCTTAAGTGGTAAAAACTGCATGATCAAATAAAGGCAAATGCCAATAAATAGGGGGATTCCGTTAATGTATTTGATTTTCGGGACTATATCTTTTTCCTTTGGTATTATTTGGATGGGAAGAATATGTTGGATTGATGATATTATAAAATAGGAAGGAATAAACATGCTTCTCCATTTTAAAGGGGAAACTTGACAAGTTTACATGTTTTTGTACAAAGGTGTGAGAAAATTTACTAAGAGTTCTAAGTATAAGGTGACGGTTCAGGTGTGGTGTAGTTTTATTAGGGGGCGGTCGTGTGGATTAATGTCCTTACAACATGTGTCCAATTTTTATTTTTTACAAAAAAATCTCATGGTAGTTGCTGAATTAGTTTTAAAATTTGTGTGGTATTAGCTAATTAGTTCATTTTTTTACATCATGTTTTGTGATTAATCAGTTGCCGTTTGGACTTCAGTTGAACTCTATCACAGCCCTCAGTACCCACATGCCCCTCTAAATGATTCTAGCCTGGGTTGCATCCTGAGTTCAGTTCTGACTCCGGAGGATCATTTGTCAAATTGCAACTTCTCAATATTTCGTCTACCTTTAAAAAATTTTCGAACTGATGGATCTCTGCTATCTACTGTATACTGCATTATGCCTATCACTTTGTGATTGATGGATCACTTATCTTTTTTTAAGAAAGTGTTGACTTGAGTTCTTCTGTTCTCCAGCTATGACTTAAAGAGTTCAAAAGAAGGAAGAGTTGCAATCAGAAACAAGAAAAGGTAGTTGAGGAGTCACCGATGCCATAATTCATTCCTGACATTTGTTTTACTTTTCTGTTACCATTTCGTGCTAATAAACTTTTGCCATGTCTTTGTACCCAGAAAGGAGTATGAAGAGCTTAGAAGACACTGTAGGCGAATGCTTAAACAAAATGATGTAAGTCTTCGGTTGAAGGGCATGGGTAGTGGTGACATAGACAATCTTGTTCCAGATAGTGGTTCTTATGTCTCTGAAGATGCAGTTAGTGCTCGGGAGTCCCTTTCCAGTGAGAAAGAAAGTCCTCAAAGTGACTACTCAGATAATCTCTCACGGGCATTGTTGGAAAGAACTATTAGCTCTAGACGAGTGCCAAGTGGTGGCCCCTCAGCAGTCAACACTGATTCATCTGAGTCGGACTTCTCTGAAGAGGAGGGCTTCATCCAAGCTTTTCCCTTTTTGGAACCTGAAGATGTTGACGATCTTGGTGTGACTTCAAAGGAGCACTCTCCAAAAATAGATGATAATGGCTCAAACTTGTGCCGGACCGAAGATTTCGCCAGCTGGCAGCGCATAATTCGTCTTGATGCTCTACGTGCGAATTCAGAGGGGATGACATACTCTCCATCACAAGCTGCAATATCTGATGAAAGGGCTAGACGTGCTGCTGAGGCCGTTGGGCTGAAGGATTATGATCACCTGGAACCATCTGGAATTTTCCATGCTGCCCGACTTGTTGCAATCCTTGAAGCATATGCGGTTTATGACTCTGAAATCGGCTACTGTCAAGGAATGAGCGACCTTCTCTCTCCAATCATTGCTGTGGTGGAGGAGGATTACTTGGCATTCTGGTGTTTTGTGGGTTTCATGAACAAGGCACGTCACAACTTCAGACTTGATGAGATTGGTATCCGGAGACAGCTGAATATAGTCTCTAAGATTATTAAAAGCAAGGATTCGCATCTTTACAGGCACTTGGTGAAGCTTGAGGCAGAGGATTGTTTCTTCGTATACCGTATGGTGGTGGTCTTGTTTAGAAGGGAGTTGAGCTTTGAGCAGACACTGTGTCTATGGGAAGTAATGTGGGCAGATCAGGCAGCAGTTCGTGCCGGGATAGGGAAGTCTGCCTGGAACAGGATTAGGCAACGGGCCCCACCAACAAATGATCTCCTGCTCTTTGCAATCGCTGCGTCTGTGCTCCAAAGAAGGAAACAGATCATAGAAAAGTACAGCTGCACGGATGAAATCATGAGGGAATGTTATAACATGTCAGGCCAATTGGATGTTTGGAAACTCTTGGAAGACGCACATGAATTGATTTTAACCCTTCAGAACAAGATAGACACTTCCATCCCATAAATCTCTCTGTTGTTTATGCTTGTTTAGTTTAGACTATTGATCAAATGATTTAGCAGAGATGATGGTGGAAGCCGGGGTGTGGTCAGGGGCCGATGGAGATTTGACGCTGTTTATGGCAACCCTAATCAAGGGGTTTATGCTGAGTTGAGCAGTAATGTTATTTGTAACCAAATTGATTGTTGAGACTTTGAGACGGTTTTCGTGCATGCCTTCCTCAACCTTGGTTGGTATGCTACCTTGTGTTGTGCTTCATAGTGAATGACCATTCTACTCTATCTACCCGGGATTCATCCGGTAATGTGCTATGTTACTGCCACATAAATGCACGAGGACTCAATTTTTTAACTAACCTACTTATGCTACCTTGTCCGGTGGTTACCCTATCAACTTTTTTTAACACAGGAGCTGATCTCTCATTTTCGTAATCCATCTAGTAACTGAGCTATGACTGTCAGCATACCGTCTTAGACAAACGTGTCTGAAAGGGGCATATCAACGTCTCTTGCTTATGAATTAGGTATTTTAACTTGCAATATTTTCGGGTCTGATTTCGGAAGTTATAGAAATTCAAGTATATTTTATTTTATCTTTGGATGGGCGGTTTTCAAACGGTTTACTTGGAGTTAATTTGTGTTTCATTTACTTTATAAATTCGATTTTGATTTTATAGGTGTTTACTTAAATATTAGTTTATTTCTCTACGGGTTTATTTAGGTCTATAAACCACTCAAAAATAAATTTTTGATACCAAGGTTATTTTTGTTTGGATGGATTTATTTTTGTTTAAAATTCGATTTTGGCCTTGTGCTTTTCCATCCCGGTATCTTTTCTTCATCCTTGGATATTCAACGTTATTCTTTGATTTTTTTTGTAGGAGCATGTGTCTTTTGAAATAAAATAAACCCAAAAAAAACTATAAGTAAACAACCTTATTTAATTTATTCATATAAACCCGTTTTGAAATAAACCTAAAAATAAACTATAAATTCATAGAAACTCATATAGTTTATAAATCCGAAAAAAAAAATCAATTTACAAGTAACAATATGCGTAAGTATAGTAAAACTGGTTTAGCATCCTTATGACGGTATTTTGGATGAGATTTGAAAATTTTGAACCGGGAAATTTATGAATTAGGTATTTTAATAATATGCGTAATGTACGGCTAATGATTGAAAATTTAAATTGAGATTATACTATTATAGCACCAATTATAAAATAATATTTAATGACAGTACCAATGTATTCCAATAAAATACGATCGTCGAAATGGATCACACATGAAAAAAGAATATATGTATAAAGTTAACACAAATAAAATAAATGACTGCAAATGTTGAATAAGAACGTGAATTAAAAGCAGTGGAAATTACATGTGAAATATTAAGAATTATTGAAATCTTCCTTGTAAATTACATTAATTGTAGTATTATATCCGATATCGGATCTAATATCTAAAAGGTCTTTGAATAAAATAAAAATTCTGGACCTCTAAAATAAAAGTGTATATAAAGTTCAAAAAAATTAAGGTATTCAATAGTAAGAAATATTTTAAAGTAAATTATAATTTATCTCTCTCGATCCCAATAACTCCATTATTAAAAATAAAGTATTTTTTTATTATTGTATTTGTTTAAACTATTTATTTTCATTATTTAATTAATAAATTATCACTGAATCAAATTATTTATATGCATAGATATATTAATACTAGAATTACATTTGTATCAGGCCCATACGGACAATGAACCCTTGTCCATGGTCTAGTCGGTCACCCAAAAGGCCAACACTTATTACATCTTTTATTATTTTGTCACAAATTTAAGATATCTAATCTTTTTTGTTGATGACTCTTGATAAAGCGACATAGAACTAAAGATGGAAGATCCAAACCCCATGCTAGCAAGTGATTAACCCGACTCTTGTAGATGCTTATAGCAAAACAAACATTCAAGGGAACTCACCATCATTAAAACTTGAATGGGTATGTAGGGTCTAAAGGTGTCATGAGCACGCGGGGGGTCAATCTATACGACCAATACTGCTTCTTGAAATAGTTATTCCATATCGTGGTAATTAATCTTGTTTCATTGCATAAACTTGTAGATTGATCAATATTTCAAAGTAACATAATAGGTAAACCTAGAGGCGGATCTAGACGGGGGCGGGCAAAGACAGCGACACCTGTTGACTCGAGATCACTGCAATATTTTTAAGAGTATTAATAACATTTATGACATGAGGCCAACTAGTTGTTTCCTTGCCCCAAAAGTTGTAGGTGTTTGAGTTCAATTCTTGATGATATTGTTTCATGCTTTCAACATTTCACTTTAATAGAAATATTTTATCTTTTCAATTCTTAACTTTATTTAATTTCATTAGTTTTTTTGATGAAAAAAACAACTTCATATATCAGTCAGGAGCAAAATCCAAACTTATAATTTCAAGCAAAACAACAGTTGAATAACTAGAATTAGTAGAGAACAACATTGTCGGCGGAAGAAGATGAGCCAAAAAATGTGTTGCATTATTCCATGCTTGTCCAATAAATTGAACTTGTGCATCTGAGCACCATGCTAGCAGAGCAGAACAACAATGAAATAGAATGGCAGTCACACCCGTAGTGAAGTCCTTCGAGGAGAAGAAATGGACTAACTACAAACAACCAATCACAAGAATAACATGGTCTGATGGTCAAGGCCAAAGACCAAATAAACAAGAACAACCAAGATAAGCACATCCCCCTCAACAACGAGCGGTGAAGAGAATTTCTAAATTTTTTTACTGTCCAAAAAGAGTACACAATATAAAGGATTTCGAGCATAAATGTGTTTGAAGGTAAGCATTCCTAAGGAGCCAAAGCTACACCAACAAGATAAACAAAATGAAAAGATCATTGAGGTAAAAGAAGGGCCAATAGAAGATGAAGCTAGCAAGGAAGAAGTTCAACCAAAGTAATAGCTCCAATTCTTCCAAAGTATCCACTCTCATTTTCACAAAAGAGAGCTAGTCTTGCTAGACAAACAATTCGGAAGATTCATGGAGAGAATAGCAAAGTTTATCTCAACTCCCCCTTTTGTGGAAGCCCTCAAAGGTATGACCTCTTTTGAAAAGTCTCTTAAAAAAAAATTATCTAACAAAAGAAGTTTAGATGATCTTGAAGAGGTAAAAATGACAAGGGAGTCAACATATCACATCAACCACCAAAAGACAATGGCTAAAAAAAAGAAGATCCCAAAAAGTTTAGTGTATCGGTTGACTTAGAGAAGACACATTTGAAGTTTTGTGTGACCTAGGAGCAAGTGTGAGTGTAATTCCTCTTTCTTTATGTAAAATATTGAATTTAGGTACACCTAAGCCGGTCAAGATGATACTTTACATGGCGCACAAATCATCCAAGATACCCGAATAAATGAAGATGTTCCAATCAAGATCGAGAAGTTCATCTTGCCAATTATCGTGGTACTTGATGTGGTTGAAGATGAGAGAATGTCAATCATCTTAGGAAGAGCTTTCCTAGCTACCGTCGGAACTCAAATTGATGTAAAGAATGGAACTTTGACAGTCAACATTGGAGATAAGAAGGTAATGTACAAATACTAGAAGATTCAAAACCCTCCAAGTCAATGTGTGAAGATCTTGGAAGATATGAGTGACGTTGGAGACTCGATAATGAAGAATCATATGAAAAATTGAAGGTAATGAAAGTAAAATGCTTTCAAGAAGACGTGCCAAAGAAGCCTAAAGAAAAATTGAATGGTTTGCCAAGAATCATGCTTTATAAAGATTTGAAGGAGTGGATCAATGAGAAGAAGACTCCAAAAGATCAAGGCATGGTGGCATCATCAAGCCTAGATCATGGATGAAAAGAAGCTTGGTTGAGCCTAAGACCTTAAACAAGGGGGCTTAGTGGGGAGGCAACTCATTTGTAAGTTTTTTTTCATCTTAATTTTGAGTTTTAATTAAAATAATGTGTTTGTTACGTGTCTTGATGTCTAAGATAGGGCAAGAAAAGGAGATGAAGAGAAGTGTGGAAAAATGCCCAAGAAAACAAGAAGTGAAGTAAAGACCAAAATAAAAAAATGAAGTAACCAAGGTCGGGTGGGATTTACTCTTACCCCGGGTTCACATCAAGTTGATACCCCATGTTTTGCTATAGAGGGCTCACTTGATCAGGTTTCTAAAAGTCCGAGGTAAGCGTATTTATTCCCACCCCAGATTTTTAACAGCCGAAGGCAAAAACCATCCGAACGGTCATAAATCCAACCTAGGGTTTAAAATATCTTTTTCAACCTTCTTTACCCTTCTTCCTCACATGACCTAAAGCAACCCCTTACCCTTCTTTATTCCATTGATCAATCCAAACTCAAAATCAACCAAGAACAATCAAGATCAAAGCTATTTTTCATTAAAAAAATCTCAAATCTACACTTCTTCTCCAACTTATCCATTTTTACCCAAAACTTCAAAAAAAAATAAAAATAAAAATTTAAAATTTACATCTCCACAACTTCCATACCTCAAAACTTCGAAAACCTTCACAAAACTTATCACTTACCTTCACCCATTCACTTTCCGTCATTTTCACTCAGAAAAGCTTTTTTATTTATTTTTATTTTTTTTATCTTCTACCTCCACTTACACCATTATGTGAGCTTGAAGTTTATCAAAATTTTACTTGGATTATTTAGTTACATTACTCACTTATTTTATTTTACTCATTTGAATATTTAGGTGGGTGGTTGATAGGTGTTAGGACAAGAATGGAGGTACGTACAACCACCGACCACCTAAACAATCACTCACCCACTCTTTTTTATCCGTGTAAATTATTAATCTCTAGGCTATCTAAGAGATGAAATTACTCTATATTTTTTTCTCCTTGGTTGGTAGAGAGTTTTTTTTGGTTAAAGGTTGTTAGAGAGTTGCTTAGCACAAAAAAGTAATTTTTGCTTAAAAATTTAATCAATATAAATATACTGAAAAATTGCCGCTGTGTGTGTAATGTGTATGCTCTTAAAGGCGATGAACGGGGTGAATGAAAGTGTAGATAGGACGGATGGTTGGTGAAGATGGCCCCACCATCTACTGACCGATTCCATTTCTACTCACGACGCCTAGCTCACGTTGTTCAATTAATGCCCCAAACAAATTTTAAATAGGTCTGATGGTGGGTGAGCTGACTTACTGTGAGAGTGACATTCGCCTACTGTTTCGCTATCTCGGAGAAAAGAGAGAGAGATGGATGCCATGGCTGAGTCAGAGGAAGGGTGTGGAGTGGACTTGGTGCCCAGAAAGTCCACACTAAAAAATTCTCTTCACAAACTTTCCAATTTTGATGATATTAGCGACGGGCCTGCTGAGATCCATGATTCAAAGAGCAAATTCGGCGCTGAAGTTCAGAGCAGATATGAGGATGTAGTGGAGGAATATGATCGAGAAGATGAAGCAGCCAACGAAGAGGCTTCCAGTGAAAGCCTTTTTGGTGGGAGCCATAAGGCTGTGTTCCAAAATCAAGGTTGACCCACTTCCCCATTCCTCTTTTTTGTTTTTCTTAATATAATAAAATTGTGACTGTTTCTGTATGTAGATCCATGTCCCAACTTCTCATTATTCTCTGTTGCTCTTTCCAATCAATTGGTCAGCAACAAAGGTAGGAGAGAAGTGAGGGTATGGAGAGATGGGCAACTCTTCAAGTATTGAATGGTCAATTTCCCTCTGGGAGAGTGTTTATTGCGACATTTATTTAAAAACATTATCGATCCGGTTTGGTTAGTATAGACTGAGTTGGCAGTGAGTACTTTCTTGAGTTTGGCTAATGTAGCCTAGATTTGGATACTTCCATTTAGGATACGAAGATATTATGAACTGTTTTTCACTCTCTAAATCTGTTTTTTAGATTTACAGTCAATTCTTACATTGCTAGTGATACAAAGAAGGAATGATGGTTACAGCATGTAAAAACCTTCATGATTTTATCTATTAGATTATGAGTCAATGATACAATCTTATGAGAGATTTAAGATCTAAGATTAATCACAAAAGGATACTGAGCCTAAACAGTTCATCTTACTAGGTTGTTTAAATTCATGTTTGCAGGATCTGAAATACAAAATGGACATTCTATAATGGAAGATAATCTGGTGTCCGATCTTTCTCCCACAAAATACCATTCTGACCACAGTGTTGAGGATGACATTACCCCAAAGAGCTCACTCGAAACTGACATTGAATATCTTGAGAACCCAAAGGATGAAAAAACAAGCAGTTTCTCCTCTTCAACAGCCAAAACATTGAATGAAGATCAGGTTATAGATGCTAATGGTCATAGCCATGGTATAATAAAACCTGATGAATCCATTGTTCTAGAAGAATCTAAGGAGGAACTCACAGAATTTGATGTGGAGAGGGTACTTCAGAAGCAGGAAACACATGATTTGTTTTGTCCCAACTGTAACTCCTGTATTACCAAAAGAGTTATCCTACGACGAAGGAAAAGAAAAATTCAGGAAATATCTCCAGCTGAGGAGCTGGTCATTCTTGAACCAAACCTGAATCCTTCTCCTCAAGAGCCTGAAATAATTGAAGAGCCTAATATGGATACTGAGCGAGATGCATTCCGTTGTTTAGAATGCTTTAGCATCTTTATTCGTTTAGGTATGTGCTCTTCATGTTTAGATAACTGCTAATATTTTTATTTGTTTTCCATTTGACCAGATCACAGGACCCTAAGTGGCTAAGTGCATTGGCACTCAGAAGTAAATTATCAGTCAATTTACATTTGGTCACTTCCTTCTGAACATATACTGCTCTATGTAACAGGGAGGGATTTAAAACTGTTTATCTCCGGTGGTAGAATTTCAAAGGAGACTATCCGAGATGCTCCACAATTATCTAGATCGGATACACCAGCAAGTGTGCCTGCAACTGAGACTGGTATTTGATTATAGTTCTTACTATATATAAAAAAAATTATGAAATCCTTGTCTTTTACATAGTACTGCTTCATGTTGATACGGTGATTTTGATCTCCCTGTAGACATGCATAACTGATAATAGAGACATGTATAAAAGTCTGCTTCTTTTCTTAAGTAATTTTACCAGAATTTGACACAATTTGTCGTCTCTAACCCGATCTTCGTAGGCAATGTTCATGTAGCATACTAAATTTCTTTCCAGCATCAAAATGATCTCATGTTTGAGAGAAATTTGAGCTCTCCTCTCTGACAGTTTTGCTGCCTTTGGATCTTGAAGCTGAAATTGTGCAGGATGAGCAACAAGTAGTTAGTGCCCAAGAACAAAGTTCATTTAATCAGCAGGAGCTATTGCCTGAACTAGGTATTGAGCCGTCATTGCTAACATCCAGCAAGCAAGAAATGAGTATGGCTGTTGATGCTGACACTAGAACTCAACTAACTAAAGTTGCCAGCATGGCTTTGCCAGCAGAACAAGCCTTGTCTACAAAATTGGATGCTGATGTCAACAGTATATGTGGCGCAGGTATATGTTAAATTTGAGACATCAAGGTTATGATTTGTATTTATAATTAATGATAAGACTGAGGGTAAAGGCTAATTATGATAGCATAATCTTAGTCTATCTGGAATAGAACTTGCTTTTCCATGCATTGAGCTTTTATCTCAATGAAAAGTTTGCATGAGTATGTTGTTTAATCATCTTATATCCTAATGCCATTTTGCGAAAATCACTTGGATAGCTGCAGAGATTGATGAAATTGAAGCCACAAAGGGTCAACAAGAGGGACTGCAGATCCTAATTCATAGAACTGAAGCTACAGCTGTACCTAGCATGTTAGATCCCTCAAAAGTTGTTACAGGGATAGAAAATGTAGATACTGGTAAGATATTTGACTCTAAACAAAGATGCTTCTAAAGTGTGTGAATTGGAGTTATAAGATGTCCTGTGCAATATACGCTACGGTCTTTGCGATGGAAGAATGTCATAGGAAGTAAGGACCTTACAAATTTGCTGTATGTCTTTACTCTTTTTCTATAAGTTCCGAGCATAGTTATAGATCATGTGGTTATTTTTTCACCTTCCCATTTGATCTACTGAATAAAATAACCGACGACTCTGTCACTCCTTTTATGTGTAACTTGTTCATATTATTTGATTTCATCATTCATCATAGTATTTGAAGGGTAATTGATAATTTTACTTGTTTAATGTATACGTTTGGAAAAATAATCTAGATCTCTGTAATTTTACAGGAAATCAGGTTGTTGTATCAGTTGTTGAAGAACCTGATCAAACAGTTGTATCTGTTTCATTACCCACACACACTTCACCTGAAACTGAGGCTCTGCTCCCACTATCTGGGACCAATACTAGTAGAGTCTCCTCAGCTCCACCCACAACTGAAGCTGATAGAGCTAACAGAGTTTCCCTGTTAGATATAATAAGAAGCATTGTTTATGGTGGACTGCTTGAATCCATTGCTAGCCTCAGTGTTGTAACATCAGCAGCTGGTGCAAACACGAAAACATGTGAGCTTTCACTTTTTCTTTCAATCTATTGTCAATGCCCTATTTTATAAAATGTAATAATAGAAGCTGAACTGTCATTTATACTCTTGAATCTTGCGGTAACAATTCAGCTTCTTTTTTCTGTAACTGCAGTGAATATTTTAGCCTTGGGAGCTGCAAATATGTTTGGAGGACTCTTCATTCTTGCTCACAATGTGAGTATAAGTTATGAACTTCATTACAATTTCTACTTTTACAGATTTATTTTCTCTTATCTCCTTTTTTAAACTAATTTATATTTTTAAAAGATCCATTGAAGCACATTTCGATACATGCTACATTACATTAAAACAATATCAAGCACTGGTAAGTGGCCAAAAAAATTGGACAGTGTCAACTATGAACTAATTGATTTTGTTTAATAAATTGATTTTTATAACTACTAGAAATGATTTCTCTTGGTGTACTTTTTCTCTAATATCGGAGATCAAAATCTCTCTTTAGCATGTTCTGTATTAGTGTGTTTATGTATAATCTCATCTTACAGCTTAGGGTGATGAAACATGAAACCAACAATGAGCGTTACGAGGAAGTCTTAGGGGAACCAGGACACTTTCCGGTCCATTCAAGCGTTGCTGTACTTTCCTACCTTGTGTTCGGACTATTACCCCCTGTGATCTACGGATTCACCTTCCGCGATAGCGACAACCGAGACTACAAACTCATAGCAGTTGCCCTGGCTTCTCTTCTCTGCATAATCATCCTTTCCCTTGGAAAGGCTTATGCCCGTAGACCTCCGAAAGATTATCTCAAAACCATAACGTACTATACGGGTCTTTGGGTTGTTGCTTGTGGTGTTTCATATGTTGCTGGCGATCTATTTGATCTGTTGTTGGAGAAACTCGGATTGTTCGAGTCGAGTAGTTCACTTGCAATGGTTGTTGGTGGAGAAAGGCTGTTGAAGACAACATGGGTATCCTATTGATCACCAATAGATGGAAATGAGACCTCTACATGTTGTTGATGTTTTTATTTTATTTTATTTTATGTGTTAGCTCTGAGTAGCAGTAAGAAAAGAGGGAATAAATGGTGATGTGACCAAGTCCCATCAAGAGTACCGAGGCGAGAATCGGAGAGGCTCATCCAAAAGACATGACATCATTTTATGACAGTGTTAGCGTTATTTTATGTTTAATGTCCGAAATTTTCTTAGACTTGGCATTCAAGTAGTGTTAGTTTGGTACCTAAGTAGGAGTAGTGGATGTGCCAATACCCCTAATTAGGTTAGTTTCAAATAAGGTTAGTTTCAGGTTAGAAAGGAGGGTTGAATCAAATTAAGAATTTTCTTGTATTTTCATATTTTCTCCTTGAATGAAACTTAAGGTTGTTTTCTTTGATTCCTTGTGTGTTGCACCAAGTGTCATTTAAGCATTCCGAGTGTGTTGCATCTTGAGATCTATCAAAAAATTTTGTCTTCTATCAGGGTGTTATTTTTTTAGGAAGAGCATATATATATACAGCCACCATTCGTCAATCGGGTGTTGCCTTACACCGAGTCTTGACGGATCCTTCGAGCATATCACATGGTATCAGGGCCGAGTAAAATATTGCTCTAAACTATTGTTTCGAGTCTCGAAAGTCTCAGATTTGTAGGCTGTAATTTCATTCCTTAAAACACCTAAAGACAAACAAAAAAAACTCTTCGTTTTCCTTCATAGTTTTGTATAGTCTAATCACCTTCGTGTTTTATTTTCAAATGTGTGAGTTTGATATTCGATCATCTTGATTGAGGTAAGCCTTGTTTGAGTTGAAATTTAGAGAGAGAGAGAGTTCTTACTAGATCCTAAAAACTAGAAATTGCCTAACACCTTGTCTCTTACACAATTACTTTGTTTATTTAAATTAAATTCAACAACACATAATAAAATAAATAAAAACTAATTATATACAAAAACTGAAACAAAGCAACCTGAGACAATATAAAGGGACATGCCAAATCGGCCGAGGCTCAATCGACTGGCCAAGGACTCGAACTTTTATTCAAAATAAGTAAACACGAAACCAGGAGTAAAAAGGACGTAAAAGAAACAAACTTTTGGAACTAGGTCGATCGGCCTCTAGGCTCGTCGATTGGCCTTCGACAAAAAAACACGGGTATAAACATTACAAGAAGGGAGATGGAACATTTTTATTCTTTTGGAACCTTAATCAAATAATTCGAAGGTAGGAGAATAACAATGACATAGTCAATAAAGAAATTTAAGAATCCAAATCACCATTACATATATATAATCTAGATCTCAATTGACAATTTCACTGTAAGTCTAGTTATGTGGAAAACAATTTCGTTCGATTGTCACGTGGTTAAGACTTTGCTTGGTGTACATCAATAGTTGTCACTCCTGTTGATTGTTGCGTACTCAAGACGGAGCTTATTCTTCACATCGAACTTCGTATGGAGGTATAAATAACTTAGTTATCACATTTTTTCATCAAAACTTTGAAGAACATATAGCGAAGGAAGATATCAAACCCGACTCTCGCATTTTGAAAGGAACAATCAAAATACTACCATAACTCATATTGACATACATCTAACAATTCTAGAAACAATCCAACATCATAGATCAATGTAGTTGGGCTCTTCAGAGCCTAGAAAAGATTAGAATTAGTTAGGCATACCTAAATAACAATAAAATTTTATTATTGACTCGAAAAGGAGCTAGTCGATCAACATATAAGGGGTTGGTCAATCGGCCTAGGGTATAATGCTCTCGGCAGAAACCCAGAAATTGCTAGAAGATCATATGATTAAAACCTAGGGTGAAACACATTATTTATAGGGAGAAAAACTAACATATCTCCCCTAATATTTACTAAGATCTATCTTCTATCTTCTAATAAGATAAGATCCCTCAAATCTACCACATCTATCTTATGTAAAAACAAATTTGTCCTTAATAGATAACTATAAACTGAAAATGAACAA
This sequence comes from Fagopyrum tataricum, assembly GCA_002319775.1. Taxonomy (NCBI): domain Eukaryota; kingdom Viridiplantae; phylum Streptophyta; class Magnoliopsida; order Caryophyllales; family Polygonaceae; genus Fagopyrum; species Fagopyrum tataricum. Next base: position 5,544,678 of record CM008281.1, read on the forward strand.
ATGGGCAGACTAAAATTCGGCCCAAAATAAAAGAGAATAACGGAGGAAAGAAATGGGCTTATTATAAGGGTAGGTCGATCATCCTCCATGGACTTGGCCAATCTGCCTAGTCCAAATCGTTGGTGTTGATGCTTTTCTCTTCGACTAGTGGTCATGTGCGAGTCACGTGCAGGTGGATACAATGGTGGCCGATCGGCCAAGGTGCTCGTCGATGAGCTTGCACGCTTCTCGAGGTGTTCTTCGTCTTCATTCTCGGATTTCATTCATTTCCAATAGACCGATAAGATGCTATTATGCCCAAAAGATTAAGGGAATGGAATATAATGAGAGTGAAAAAAGATGTTAATTTGAGTGTTTTCAAATAATCTATACTTGAACCTTAATTGTCGTCGAGTAAAATCCGTATAAATCTCTCAAAAGGACTCAAATACATGTGTCAACCCCTATGAAACAACTTGGAGCACACTAGAGAAACTAATGCCCCAACACACAAAGAAGAATGATCGTAGAACCCTTCCGCTACAATCTTGACTTACTCAAGAGTAAAAACAATGCTCCCTAAAGCACAAGGAGGGTTGTGAATGATTGAGATTACCACTTGGCGATTCAAGATGACACAACGCAAAACAGTCCAAGCTATAAGGTCTAACGGGAATTCACTCTATCTTTTCCCCAGGAAGACACACGAAAAAAAATGCACAAATAATTTATTTGAATTGGTGAATAACAGTAGGTCCGAATTTTTTTTGTAAATAGAAGAATGGAAAAGCTAAAAATCCATCGCTAAACTATAAGATCTATCGTGAGATGAGATAAGATCTACCTTAAGAAGAGATAAAATAAAATCTATCTTAAGATGAGATGAGATCAACTAGCTCTTATACCAATTGATACGGGGATGATCTATATTTGTCTTGATTTAGATAAGAGGCCTCAATTGACAAACAAAAATGGATGAAACTCGACACACAGAATAGAAATCACACATGAGATAGGATGAAAGGAGACACACAAATGATAGTAGAAACAATGAAATGAAATAGATGAAGGTAGGACATATAGAACATTCGAGAAAACGATGGAAAGAACCTTTGATCTTGGGATCAAAGACCCAAACAATGCATCCAACAACCCTACCTTGAACAACTCCACACAGCTCAACAATAAAGATTGAGAAGCCCGAAGAGGATATATATGGAGCATAGAAGTACCAATTTTCAATATTATATGCACCAACACTACATTCTCATCAAAACTCACTTTGGATTGAAAATACGTGAAAACTAATTCAACAATGTTTGATCCCCTAAAACTAGTTTAGAAAAGGTTTATACATTTTCTGAAACCTTTTCTAAAATAAAAGGAACTAAAATCAGAAAATAAACTACTTAAAAGTCTTTTTAAAGTCAAAGAAGCTTTAAAAGGTTTTTACACTCTTAAAACACATTAAAACAACTTAAAATGTCTTCAAATACCAAATCTAAATGACTTTTAAACTTGCTTCATTTTACATGCCTATGTTCTTGCTCCTTCAAGTGTACCTGGTTACATGGGACATTTGCATGGGATATCCAACACATGAGCTCTTTTCCTTAGACATGTCTTCACCTCCTTCCATGACTAGTTTGGGCACTAAGGTCCTCATGGCTGCATCAACGGTCATGCCTCAAGATTCAAAGGTCACGCCTTGGTAAAGCTCTCTACCTTGAGTCCTTCATGGATACGGTCTAGAGGTCACATAAAAGATGGTGGTAATGCTCCACATCACTTTATAGTCTAGATCTTATCATTTCCAACTATGTTCATTCGAGTGTTAAGCTTTGTAGATCGGATCAGATAAGATCGATGTCAGAACATTTTTCTTACTTGTGCCATTCGTTGACCCCCAAGTTTGATTCAAACTCATTGCCTCAGTCCTAGTGTCACTAGCTTTTTATTTCTGTGTTACTCTATGTTGCCGGTTAGGTGTGGTAGTACCCTCCCACGTTAGTGAGTTTCAATTGTTTGATCTAATCGAAAAATTATGTTTTGTATAGGTTTGAAGAAACATTGCTCGATTGATATCAATTAATGAAGATACATTCTTTGTTTGTTCTGATAAAAGGCATGGCAAAGTTAACACTTAACAATGTAAAATTTTGTCTACTAATTATTTATTTGATTAGTATAATCGGTTAGGTTAGTTCTTGTGATTAGTAATGAAGAAGAAAATTATGTGGTCGATGCAAAAGCCCTAAAATGAATTCAACCCATGTTTGAGTTTCCTCTTACATTGTCACATATATGAAGACACCATAAAAATGAGATGATCGAGAGCCTCTCGTATCTGAACTAGCTTTCTAATGAAGCAAGATATCCTTCCTAGGTAACATTTTGTGTGTTATGTGGAAAAGACAGTTATGAATGATCTTCATTTACCTGACAGTCACAATGAAGAGTTGGTGCCTTGAAAACGACAAGTTGTTGGGGATTTTGCAATCCGCTAGAATGAGGCAATGGCGTAAGCCCCTTATTGTGCCATGTATTTACAAGATACTCCTCAATCCTTCTCACTTGGGTGACGGTGAAGGGCTCGTCAGTGAGACTCAAAGGCTTGGTTAAGATGGTTAGGAAACCATTGCGATTCCCGAATACGGTATCAGTGAAGTGACGATCACCCACCATGACTAGGGTTGAAGACGAGCAGCCAAAGTGATTCTCAATATCCTCGGCATTACCAGCCGGCTTCTTCACCCTGTGTACCACACAATTTACATTTCCAAATCAAGTATTCTTAAATTAGGGTTCATGATTGATGACATTTATAAGTAATCCCCAATTCTATTGGAAGCGAAGTTGGGATGTACCTGTGTCTGATGACTTTAATCCCAATCTGATGCTCCAGAACTCTGGCTTTGGATCCATCCGGATCGAATTCTGATAATCCGGCAGAATTGCTGAAAACGGCGACATTTTCATCACCAAACACGGCCTTACATCGCTCGATTGAGTGGCTAAGCGGCGGCCAAAGAGCAAGAGCGTAGGGTACGGTGATGGTATTGTCTTTGTCGAAGACAACTCCTCGGAACCCTCTCTTTCTGAGCTCCGACCAGTCGATCCACCGGATATCAGGCACGGTTGCGTGGGGGAGAGCTAGCCGAGGTTGTTCGACAACGACTTTGACAGAGGAGATAATTCCTTCCAGATTAAATCTCTGACCGAAGGCCGATTTGAGGTCTGTCCACCACATGTTCGAGGAAATGCCACAATCGGATTGTTTGTCTTCTTCTGGGGTGAGTCGTTTGCGGTTCTTCTTGGTGGTGGGTTTTGAGGAGGTTGAAGCACACTGGAAGGTTGAATTTGATTGATTGCAAGGAGATTTGAAGTGGATTGATTTGTTCTTCTGGTGTGGTTTGAAATGGAGTTGAAAGTCGAAGGGGGATCGGAATGTGGTGTGAACAAATGGAGAATGTGTGATTGAGGAGGCAAGGTGGTTCATTTGGGAAGCCATTAAACAATGGCTGAGACGCCAAAAAATAAGGAGAGGGGGTCACAAACGTCTCATGCTGGGCTTTATCATTATCTTTCTTTTTCATCCAAATTCTTTCGACCCATTGGGCCCGACTTTTATCAAATAACAATCCTTTTTTCTTTTTCTTTTTAAATAAAGGTTAAGGAGAGAGATGGTGTAGGATGTGTCAAGTAGTGCCAACCTATTCCAAACGATGTTGATTTTTTTGAAAATATGTTCCAACTGTAGTGTGTGAATCTTATAATCATGGAGGAGATATTTGTTATGATCATGTTTGTGTTCCACGGTGGTTTTTATATATGATTGATCGAATTGACGAGCATCAAGTTGTCTCCTTCAATATCAATGGATGTAATCCTAGACTTTGCGACCTTTTGAAGACACTCTCGAAAAGCGAAAGCTTCCGCCTCTAAAATAAATTATGCCTCGCATTTGCCTCTACCTACCGCTAGAGGAATAGCAAGGTTATTTCGAATAATATATCCAAAAGCATATTGGTCAGTCGAGTTTCTTGAAAGAATCTTGTAAGTCTTTGTCATTTGATGTTTTTTGTTTTCCTTCTCCGACTTGGTGCGTTGGTGTTATCTGTGATGAGTTTTGTTTTGGCCTTTTCTCATTCTTCTATTTGGTTCCCCACATTATGCTTTAGGTCTTGTGGTGTCTTTTCTTGTTTGGTGGGTTACACCGATAGTGATTAACCTGTTAGTTATGATAACTCGAAGAGCAAGTACATGTATTTGTTTTTGTTTAGTAGTGATGTTTTTTCTTGGCATTCAAAGAAGCGGGAAGTGGTGGCAAATTCTTCTTCTAAAGTAGAGCATATTGCAACAACTGAAGCTGCTAATCAAGTTGTATGAATGTGGAAGATTCTACATGATCTTCAAATACAAAATGATCCAACTATTATTTGGGTCGACAACAAATCATCTATTACTATTGTCAAGAACTCAGTCCAACATGGAAGAACCAAACACATCAAAGTGAAGTTTCATGCAATTCGAGATGCTAAAAGTTTTGGAGACGTCAACTTGTATTGCTCTTCTAGTAATCAACTTGCGAATATTTTGATGAAGGCTTTTGTTCAACCAAATTGGAAGAGTTAGGATGAAGCTTGGTGTGTGTAAGAGAAATCTCAAGGAGGAGTTGAATTGATATTTAACGTTTCAAGTCTAAGTTCATCTTTGTGAGGTTAAAAAACATTCTTAAATGTTTATAGTAATATGTTTTGTATAACTACTATATATAAATGGTTGTAAAAAAGAGCTTAACATCAAATATTTCATACACAACAAAGAGAAGTTTTAACTATTTTGTATTTCTTTTCTTTATTTACACACTAGTATTGTGGACATGAAAGAGACAGCCACCGAAAACAGCGGAATAGATATAGTGTTATGTGGACATGAAAGAGGCAACTAGAGCAACAATAAGAGAAGTAGGATCACCAAGAACCGCGGAGATAACAAACTGCAATGCCAAGGCAGCCACCTCGCAACCCTTTCCTTTACTCCTTTTCCGGTGACCGGTCAGAAGTAGTGTCCGCTTTAGGCTTGGGATCCTGGTCCTAGTTTCCTTGCCCAAGTATAAGTCGTGCCAGCTGTCAACTAGCATCTCCTTGACACACGCCACGTGGAGGTTGTATGTTTTGCAAGCAGAGCGGTAGGTCCAGCTCCGCCCCTTGCGCCCACAACGGTGGCAGGGAGAACTCACCTTGCGGTAGAGGTACAACTTCACCTCCCCGTCGTCGAGTACCATTGGTAGCTTTGCACAACACGGGTGGAGGTCGAACCCACATAGCCTGCATCTTCAAACATTAATTCGTACGGCATAATTACGTAAACATAGTACGTGAAACTTACTATTGACCACATAATCAATAATCTAACATTCTAACAAGTTTAGATTATTTATTACTTATCACGTGTCTCATTTCTTTATGTGCCTTGATCAATGTATTGAATTACTTGACTTACTTTCTTGCTCCTTATTTTTCATTTTTCCACTCTTGCACATGGATTAAATGAATTTACCTAAATCTAAGATACATACTCAAATTTTAAATTATAAAAATGAGTCCAATCCTTGAATACTCAATTTATAGGGTTGTGTTTCCTTAAGTCATTGAGATAAACCGGTGTTTTTGGGAGTGTTTGTGTTTAAAAACACGCATCGTTGTTTGCTTGACTTAAACTAGCGTTTTTGGATAATCTATACTTTGATTTGTATTATGGAAAAAAAACAAAAAACTAGGGGACGATTTGTCTTTTTAGACCCAAAACACTAATCTGAAATAGAAACGGTAAATAAAATTAGCAAACACCCTAAAACACTAAACGGTAGTGATTTTGACCATTCCAAACACTACTTAAATTCCAAAAAAATAAAAATGAAAAAATGAAAACACTAGCTTTAATGGCTTAACAAACACAACCTAAATTGAAAGATAAGTCAATGAACAAAGGGAGGTAGACCTGCAGTGGTAGAGGAAACCGGAAACATCCTTCTCGCAAGCGTTGCAATAGCGAGGGAGAGGGCCAGGGGGCCTAACCAAGAACTGGAAGCAACACTTTGTGTAGAACGGGTGACATATTGAAGACGAAGGCAACGCGCATTGCACATGCAAGTCGTAATCGCAGTTCTTGCACTTGTAACATGAACCTATACCAACTTCCTTGCACCCATCGCACTTGAACGGCACCTCCGTGTACTCCAACTTCAACTTGTGTTGCGGGTGCCCCCAATGTGCTATTTCTACGTACCTCATACCTTGCTTAATCGGAAGACATCCATACCCTATATATTTATATAACAATACGTCACTTGTTGATTCATATTTGCTTTATAGATAATGTGAGCCTTCACATTGAAGATGAGGAGGGATTTATGCTCTTACATATACACATACACATATATATCCTTGGAACTTGGTTGATTGTAACAAGTGACTCTACTAATTACGGAATCCTATACCTCAAGATCTAGGGCCTGTTCGGTTGAGCGAGATTATTCGGTAGTTTAAGCTTTTTGTGTTGTTTAAGGGCCTGTTCGGTGGAACGAGATTTTTCGATAGTTTAAGCTTTTTGTGTAGTTTAAGCTTTTTCGGTAGACTTTTGGGTAGAGTATTGGGTAGCTTTGTAAAATATGAAAATCTAACGAAAAAGCTAAAAAGTGTTTGGTATATGGAGATTTAAGGGTAGATTTTTGTGGTGAAATTATAAAAAGGATAAGTATTAAAAATAATAATAAAACATGCATATATATATTTGAGGGTAAATTGGACCAAAATTATAGAAAGTTAATGAAAAAGCTCTCTCACAAAGGTTTTAAAAAACTACCCAAAAAACTACACGAAAAGCTACTAAAACTCTAATCTCCACAAAAATCTCCTCTCACCAAACACCTATTAGCTTTCAAAATTCTCAAAGCTCTCCAATAATCTAGCGAAAAAGCTCTAACGAACAGGGCCCTAATTTATTTCTCAACCTAGATTAATTATAACAAAAAAACTTTTATCATTTGTTCCTTTTGTCAATTTCAATTATAAAAGTCTATTTATAAAACATTTCTTAATAAATTGCTATTAAATTTTTAGATTTTACGAATCTTTTTGATAAACTACTCAAATAATAAATATAAATATTTAAATACCTAAAAATCTCCGGCTAACGAAAAATCTCATGTTACCAAACATGTTTTTACCCCGATGATTGTAGCTTGTGAGGATTTTGGGCTTGACGTTGAAGCTGAGGAGGGATTTATGCTCCTGATCTTACACACACATATATGGCCTTGGCTGATTGTAACTGGTGAAGTATACTTATTATAGCATCTTCCATCCAAAATGCCAAGGGACTAAATAATGGAGTACGTGCATTGATAGATAGGAGACAAGGCCATAAGGGGAATATTTGTATACTTCATGGAATATTAGAATTTTTACTTCAATATGGTTACGTATTATAAGTTATTTACATCGTTTTTTTTATAATATAAATTAACTAAATATATGAATGTTATTTTAATTTTTTCTTTCAAATTATAAATATTAAATGGTTGACAACATACAATTTTAAACTATATAAGATATATATATATATATATATATATTTTTAACGATTTAAGATGATACATCTAAAAACTTTTATTAGGATTGAATAAAAAAAAACATTTTTAACACATTTTAAATATATAAAATAACTAGTTTAGGACACATGTTATCCACGGATATTTGTAATAAAATATATATTTAATTTAGTGCCTTAATTAATAGGCTTTTGAACGACATGATAAAATATCGTTGGTGTCTAAAGTAGTCATGAAGGGAGTGTGTAAAGATATGAGAGAATATCTTAGAGATATTCAGTTTGGAGTCGGTGTTTCATGTGGTGCAAAGGCTATTCTACACAGTGCTAATAGACTTTTGAACGAGCGTTATGACGATGGTTCCTTGGCTACGCTGACAATGGATTTTTCTAATGCCTTCAACCTAGTTGTCATGTCTGTTTTTCTTAGGGAGGTTAGAGAGATGTTCGTCTATCTCTTTATGGGTTAATTTCTTGTATGGTCAGGCTACTCGGTTATACATTGGAGATGGATGCATTTTGCCAGCTACGTTGGTGTGTAGCAAGGGGACCCTCTAGGGCCACTCCTTCTTTTTTTTTTCTCTTGTCTTGCACCCGCTTCTACATAGGACCAGGAACAGTTGCAAGCCTCTCCTTCACGCTTGGTATCTAGATGATGGTACGGTTATTGGTCGGTTTGTGGAGGTGGCTAGAGTTCTTGATATCATTCGACAATTTGGTCCGGGTTTAGGGCTCGAATTGAATGTTCGCAAAACTGAGATCTTTTGGTCTTCGTGTGTTGGGTTAAATCTTAGAGATGGACTATTTCCACAAGACATTGCAAGGCCAACGATGGGAGTTAAGTTGTTGGGTAGGGTAGTGAGTAGAGACGTCGGGTTTATTAGAGAGTTTGTCATGAAGAGGGCAGTTAAGGCAGTTGAGTTGATGCATTCTTTCAAAGTTGAGGGACCCGCATAGTGAGCTTCTCTTGCTTCGTTCTTCTATGTGCGTTTCTAAGATGTATTTTGGCTTGAAGACTTGTCATTTGGAGCATTGGGAAGTGCAACATCTTATTTTGATGATGGGCTCCGTGTATCGGTAGAAAATATTGTGATGTGGGGTTCTTTCTTTGGGGATCTTTAGTGGCAGCTTGTTTCTTTGCCCCTTCGGTTTGGGGGTCTTGGGATTTACTCTGCTATGCAGGCTTATTCTTTTACTTTTGTGGCATCCAAGACCCAATCTTGGGCCCTTCAAGACAACATTTTGCGGGACAGTGGAGTTGTGGATATATGCTTTGAGTTTTGTGGAGCTTTAGGCAATATTCAGGCTTCTATTCATGATTTCGATCTTTCTGTTTTACTATCAAGAACACCGTCCCCCGTAAAGCAAGTCCAACATGCTTTGATGAGTGTTCTTTTCGGTAAAATTGTACAAGATATGGAAGTTGCCTTCGATTTGACCCCGAGACAGAAAGCGGTTTTTAAGTGTCTTCAATCAGTGCATAGCCAAGATTTCCTTCTTGCCATACCCATTGATGGGCTTGGGCAGTGTATGTCCCCGGTTGAGTATCGCATGATGATTCCACTTTATCCGATTAATGGGACTTGTCCTATACCCAATTGTCAAAAGCGTTTAGATGTTTTTGGGAGCATGTTATTCATTGTAAAGAGCTTCCTGGCTTCAAATATAGGTATGATCAGGTCCGTGATGTTTTATGCGACATGTTTAGGAGAACAGGAGTTTCGGTTAAGAAAGAGGCGCCTGTGACCTTCTTGACTGATCCACGCGAGGGAAGATCTACGTTGAGGCCATCGGACATCTTAGTGTTTAGATGGATGAGTGGGAAACATGCTTGTACTGATGTGACATGGTTTCCCCACTAGTTAGTCAAGGTAACGAGCCTTTTGTGGTGGGTAAGACGACACTTAATGCAACATCTGTTAAGGTGGCTAAATATGAGAGAGCTAGTATCGAAACCAGTATCTTCCGTTTGCTTTTAACACTTTTGGTTTTCTTACGTCCAATGTTGTTGAGGTTCTTAAGAGGGTGCAACGAGTCTTACACAACAACGTTATGTCTCTTAGGTCATCAAATGTCTCTTAGGTCATCAACGTTACGTCTCCCCTCTATCTCGATATAAATAATTATATATAATGTATGATTTGAGCTTTATTGTAAAATTTAGAAAACTTCGAATCAAATTGTTACAAAAGGCAATGCGCTAATTTAAACATAATCCTATACGGCTATGCCCATGATAACCCGTGACAAAAAAAGGCTTACAAAGCACTCTTTTTTGGGCCAGTTGTCTTGTATGGGCCTAGGCCGATAATCATTTGTGAAGTAAGAAACATTATTCAGTATCAGATCCCATTTCCCCTAGATCGGAGACGCAGGGAGGAAGAGAGGGGGAAACCGAGGAAGTGATTTGATGGCGTCTGTCGTGAGGAGCGTGTTCAAGTCGATCCGAGAGAAAGGCCTCTCTAACTTCATTCGCGAGCTTAAGGAAGAAGGATACACGTAACAAATTTTCATCTATCCATTTTTATATTTTAATTTCCTTCTATGTTGCCGCGATTTTTTTCACTTTAGGGATTTAGATTAGGTTTGGAACGTGTTTTACAAATTTGATGGATTTGAGCTGGCAGCGAGTTGAACTGGGGCATCTATATGATCTTTTTTCTGTAACTATTGTAGAAATTGTCATTTGTTTGAAATCCCAGTTTGTTGATTTAGAGGGTTCTCTGTATTTGCTTTAAACTGGGTTTTTTTGATGGTATGTGTTTAATCCAATCGATCATTTTTTATTTACTTTTTCTCTTGACATTTATCTTTGACAGGAAATGCATATTTGATGGAAACCTATTGTAAGTATCCGTTTCCCTTTTTATTCCATGCAATCTGGTATCATTGCTGTTAATCTCGTATCCTCTTTGTTGTGGTTCAAAATTAGCAGCTCAATGCTGCAGCTTCTGGTGTTTGAATAATTCGTGTTGATTAGTTTATTTACTGTCCATGTTTATCGGTGAAGAGAAAAACGAATGTGTTGACTTTTTAAATCGTTGAAGTAGTACTTGTTATGGCTTTTACTGGTTACTTCTCAAATTGGGTATTTGAGTTACGAACTTGCTATGTCTCTTGGTAATTGATAGTTCTTTGTATATATCCTTGATGCATTTTCATTTTATCTCACTTTTGTTTTACGCTGTTTTGCTGTTGTTTGTTGATTGACTAGCTGCCAAGTTTGTCTTTTGGCTTTAACCCCATAGCTTCTTTGCTGTCATTTTTAGGGAAAAATAATCAATTAATCCAACATTTAGTTAGTGTCCATATGAAACTGTTCACTTCTTCTAAAACAACCCAATCTCATCAAACTGTGCCGCAACCATGACATTTTGATTTACTGTGTGAAGTTCTGGCTAATTTTATGATATGGCATTTGAAAAGGTGATATACTGATGTGGCTTCGTAAGATGTCATGTGAGCAACGTATAGAATATCGTTAAAACTAGAGGTGAAAATATCTCTGCCTCTCACAAGTTTTACCTGTCTCAGTTCGGCCTGTCCCACCTTGTCTGTGCAGTGATCTCCTCCCAATTCTTCGTTATCAGAATCAATATAGAAATCTTTAATTTCTGACACCCCATTCCTGTCCTTTCAAATCGTCCGTGGAATTCATTTCTAACAATATAACATGTTGCTATATAGTTGTAATTAGTCTTTCTGGGTGTACTTCTACAACCTGTTTGATTAAATTTCTCTGAAATTACACGGGTGTTGGGGGAGCAAAAGCTCTAACAGAAAATCAGGGAGGTGGGGGTGATACATGCCAATGTGCATCAGAGAAGGGTTTGTGTGAGAAACCTTACCAAACAATTTTGAAGTAAATTTTTATGCTTTAATATTTGTTAAATTTATAAATATGCACTCCTTAGATTTGCAATCTTGCTAGGATATGGGCTGTAAGATCAACAACTGACTAAACAAAAAGAAGGAGATGAGGTTGAGGGACACCTTTTCTTTTTCTTGTATTGTTTTTATTAATATTTTATCCTTTGGAAGGATGAAATATGTGATACGCGTCATCAATTTAAATGTCCTGTCACCAAATTCACTGGAACTTCACACTGCAATCAAACTTCTCTCTCTTAATCAATGACGTGGCACTGTGTCAATATAATTTGAAAATATTGGGGGTATTTGTTAGAAAAGTGAATGTTGGATTTCTTATGAACACTCAAATGAAGATTGGATTATGTGAGTTATTTTTTCTTTGTCAATGACGTGATTGTGAATAGTCCAATGGCACCGTATGTATCACATAGATTATAATTTTTTCCACTTCCTAATAATGATGTATAAGCTTGTGTAAATGTTGTTGATTGTATGACCCTTTTATCATTTACTAACTAATGATGTCTAAGGTTGTAGTCATGAGACCATTTTTCTGCCGCCCGAAAGCCTTCCTAAAGTGAATGCCGAATGGTCATTCTTTTTAGGAAGTTCATTATCACTGGTTTGAATATGCTGTCTGATTCTGTTTTATTTATTTAGTTTTAAGGAGTGTGAGAACACCTACTACAACCTCTAGGCAAATGATATATAATGATGTTTTTGTTGATTTGATTAAGTGGAATTGACATTGACTTATGGTATGGTAGTCATGAGACCTCTACTAAGAGCTGTCAATTTTGACTAAAAATGTGATTATGTTCATAGTATTAGGTCATTGTTTTCATCCTTCTCCTTATCGTCTATTATTTATTCTTCCTTTGTAAAATCTTAACCACTAGAAATAATTAATAATGCATCCGTGCTGAGGCAAAGAATGCAAGAAATTTAAGTTGGAAGGATATACTTAGCTATGATGCATAAACATTCCTTAAGTTGGCATCTCTAATGTTATGATTTTTTCTTAGTATTTCCTTCTTGTCATCCCATAGATAAAGCGGTGACAAACTGACCTGCTTTCTTAAATGCATATTTTTTTCATGTCCATACACCTATTTCACTAGAAGCACTGTTGCAAAGTGGACCAAACGGTCCAAACATAGATATAAAGGTACTAGTGGAAGCTGGAGGATTCCCTGATGTTATCATAATACTGTCACCAAATGATAATCCTACTTGTTCCTTCTGATGCAGAGTCAGTAGCATAATGCTGCACCTATATCTACTTAATCTTAGTTTTGTGCTTATTTGTCAAGCTGTGGCCTGTGGAATTTATTCTGCTGATGTATTTTCCTTGTTCGAGATTTAAATTGACATCCTATTTTCCCATTCATTTAGGCAAACCAAAATCCACAATATTGGAGCAAGACTTGTTGGTGTTGACAAATTCGGCAATAAATATTACGAGAATCTCGAACTGCAGTGTGGTCAGTCTCTCTTTCACCTAGAAGTTTTTCCCTCACCAACAATAACTGCTGATGTGTTAAGTCCTTGTAATAATTCTCAAGCATAAAAGAATGCTCATTCTTGGGGGAGACTGGCAAAAAGTTTGAAGAGCCTTCCAAAAATACATCAGAAATAAAATCACCCTCCATTTGCATCAAAAGAAAAGTGTGAAATGGATGGTGTTTGTGCACTACCCATGGTGGGGTAGCCTGCATGTCAGCACAACGCTTGCGTAGGGGGGACATGCTAGAAAAATCCTTGCTGAAAATAAAGAGAAAAATGTGGAGCAAGAATCTTGCACTCGGCTATTTGAAGAATCCTCATAATCTAGTTCAATTTCATGGCTTAAGGAATACAAGCTGTGGTTGTTCCTCCTTTTATAATAGGAAAATATTGTAGCAGACTTCTAACACTACACAACAGTTCAGATGATGGAAAACATGGTGAAAATGGACTGCCTTGGGGAACTGCCATGGCGTACAGAGATGATACGGGTATCCGTAAGCTTTGTGCAGACATATTTGTTAGTGCTCTGCAGGGAGGAGGGTGTAGAGCTCTTGATATTTATGTTAATTGTATTCGTTTTAAATTTGACAGGATGATTATCATAAATTTGTTTCGAATGGTTATGTGTGCAGGCAGACATAGGTGGGTGGAATATGGAAGCAAGGAGCGCTACAACGCTTCCCAGGTCCCAGCAGAATGGCATGGCTGGCTACACTATGTGACTGATCACACAGGGGACGAGGTAATTGCAGTTGTACTTGAACTGCGTTGTTCATTGGTGCTTGCTTGGCTTTAATAAGAATTGTGTTTCTCCCTTAACTCATGGAAACAAGTGAATGAAATGTGCCAAAGTCATTGATTGAACATTTTTCTAAAAATATCATTTTTACAAGAATAATTATGACAGAAACACGTTATAAGTAGTGCTTCTTGTATATGGTTGCAGCTTCTGATGCTTAAGCCAAAGAGGTATGGAATTGAACACAAGCAGAATTTCTCGGGAGAAGGCGATGAGTACATATATCACTCCAAAGGTCATGCCCTCAATCCAGGGCAACGAAACTGGACGAGATACCAACCGTGGCAACCCACCAAAAGTTAATTTTGTTATCTCCATTGCTCTGTACCTGCAAGCTGCTTTGGTCTTGAGAAGGAATAATATACCTTATCCAAAATATTGAGCATCAATAAGGCTAAAACTTGTATAATGATGCCTATTGCACTTTTGGTTCTTCGCAATGTCTGAACGATTGTTTATTTGCTTTGGTTCAAAACGCCGGCCATGGAAGAATGATCATTTGCTTACGGCATGGTGCCTTTGATTTCTCAAGCTCAATAATGTACATATATGATCTAGTACGCCGGGGCCGGGAGGGGTGGCCTTCCCGAAAACTTAGATAGTTAGATGTGTCCAATTTCATAGCTTTGTCATATCTAAAGATAAAAATTACAAAACATAATATCCATGATCTTACCGTTCACAGAAAAAACACGAAATTTGCAGTGTGCTCTAATCATGTAATGTTAATTCGCAACTTCATGTTCTTCAAGATCTCTGGATCACATTACACAAAAATAAAGTCATGAATAATATGAAATGAAGAAAGGAGTCAAGTTGTTTCACCTTTGGTTCACGTTTTCCGTTATTCTCTTAATCGAAACTTATATGAAATGATGTGTAACTATAGTGTCATAGGATTCATGACAATCACTTACATAATCTACAAACAGTAGATCATATCATAGACACAAAAAAGAGAGCACTAACATGTAAACAACGTCCCAATTTGAGCTCTTTAATTAAAATTCATTTCTCTTCCTTCCAAACAAAACATTTGTAAATCAAATTCCTCAATTTTTGTAGGCTCTTTTTATTCGAAATGTGTAAATCAAATTCTTCATTAAGATTTGAGAAGCTCCCAAAGGAAGTGTAAGAAGACGGGGATAAACTTTATAATCATAGATGATGAGGTTGCCATGCAATCAAACTTGTGCAGTGGAACAAGACTTTTGGTTGGATCTTACGACAATCTCCTCGATCTTTGACAATAAGATCTTGAATATATCTTAGTCTTTTTTCTTGTAGATGAGCGGAAGATGATACATTAATTGTGTTCTAACTGAAACTTCAATTGTACTATTTTAACATAGTTTCTAAAGCAGCAGAAAAGCAGAGACCAAGAGATTTTGTGCTGTAAAATCGCTTCTTTTTTTAGGCAATTGAACTATCACTCTCGAAAGTCTTAACAAAATGACAAGTAAATGGTCACTTGACAAGCTTCAAGTTTATATCTTTAAATAATTGATCGTAGTATTGATATACAATTAATTTTGTTAAATATTTTTTTTATTTTTTTTAAATATTTGATATCATAAAAGTTGAATCAATATTGTTTTTACATATAACACACTCACTAAATTCAAACTACTATACTTTTCATTAATAGTATTTACAAATCATTCGTACAATAAGTAGGTCAATTTTTGACAACAATAATATATATATATATATATATATATATATATATATATATATATATATATATATATATATATATATATCAATTAATTTTTTAAATAAAAATATCTTAATATAAATTGATTAAGAGTAGAACAACCGTATAGTATACAATAGATAATGCATAATCATTATTTTAGAATATACGTATGCGAACATTGAACTAGTTAGTTGAAAATAAGCAAGATTATCATAATAATTAGACCTGTGCAAATTCAATTTCCAATCCATTGATACCGATATCTGTAAATATGTAACATTGCATGGTACATTACAACTTACAAGTTACAAACAACAATAATAAAAAAAAACAGCTGAATGAAATTAACCAGCTAACGGTGGAAGAAAAAATGTTAGGGTTTAGTAAAATATATTAGGTAAAATAATTAGAATTATATATATATACGGGTCGGACCAGCCTGCGGGCTAAAATGACTACCCATACCCGTCCCATCAAAATCCGGAACGGACTCAAACGGACCAAACTCGTTGTCTGTATCATATTTTTTTCGGGCGGGTCGGACGGGCTGGACGGGCCGGCTCGAATTTGCACAGGTCTAATAATAATCTACTCCGTAAATATAAACGTACAGCTGGGTGGTTTGGAATTGAAAGGTCCATGCATAATCAACAAAATACATGTGAGCACGTGGGTCGTGGAAAGCACAAAAAACCAAAGAAGCCACTATTTATAATTATGAAGCAGCAACGTGAATAATATATTGGGAAGAAGAAATACTAAAATGTCCAAATGGTTCAGCTATTGATTGGTAAGACGAGTTCAAGCGGCGGCATATAAAAGACATCAAATTTGCATGAGCAAAAATTGATGTTTAGCTAAAAATACGTGTTCAATTTGTTAGAACTGTAATGGAGTTTAGCTAAAATGACGTAGACAGACGTATTGGTGAAGAATCATCACTTTAAGGGCTCGTTTGAAAGCCTTAGAAATCATTTTCGGTAACGGAATGAATTCGAATAAATCAAATATTTTCGGTAACGGAATGAATTCGAATAAATCAAAATTTGTGTTTGTTTAGAGGTATTTTAACACATGAAAATGATCCAATTATTTTCATTTTCTTTCTTTCACCTTAACCGATTCCATTCCACGACTCCAACTAAATGGGTACTAAATTCGACGAATCATTTTCTTTATTTCACATGAAAATGATCCAATTATTTCCATTTTTTGGTGACTGATATTACTTTGGTTGTGGACAAACTATGATGAACTTTAGTTTGAATGATCTATTGCTGAAGATTCATTGATTTGTATCTTCTGTTTTATAAAACTATAATGAAGTTCAAATAGATTTATAAGAAGACCATAATAGTGAAAAATGAGTTGAGCGAAGCATTGCAATATGATTATTAGCAACATGTAGATGATGAGTTGTAATAATACACAGTCTCTCTTTGTCTATCTCCCTCTCCCTGGGGTTGATTTTCACATGTGTCCAGCGAAACAACTTCTACTGAACAGAAACTTACTCCTCTTCATCTCCTTGCTTTCAATGTACACCTGGAGCTCTTTCTGCCTCTCAAGGGATTCATCAAGAGCCTGCAACCACTCAAATGTTACACAACACACATAGCTAACATCTATCATATATATTTGTGTGTATATAATGGCCGGTTTGGGTGAGGTAGCTCTTTGTGAATGAAGGTGAGGAGAAATTTTGTTGGGTTTTTTTATACTATCGAGTTTTTTTTAATTATCGATTTTTAATTTTTATTTTTTTGTAATTTTCTAAAAAATGAACTTTTATCCTAGAAAAATAAAAACTTTTTTTTTACAATCGAGAAAAAATAAACACTGATATCAAAATAAAATAAACTCGTAGTATAAAAAAATGAACTTATAGTATTAAAAAAAAATTAACAAAATTTATCATCACTCATCTCTATAACGAGTCTCCTCGTTGGAACCAAAACCTATATATAAATATGACTCCGTTTGGTAGAGGTAAAAATTAAGGAGATTATGATTATGAGAATTAAGAGGGAGAAATAATTCTCTTAATCTTGTTTGGTAGGGAAATGAAGGAAATTAAACGAATTAGATTATGGAGATTAAGGGAATTAGACTATGAGAATTTTGTAATCCTATTGAACTTAGATTATAAAGATTATTGGGGCTAAAATATCATTTTTATCCCTCTTCTTTCTTCATCTATTTCATATACAACAAAATTTAACACCTGTTTTTTCGTAATTTTACCCACAATCATATTCATTTTACCAAATACTGATTTTACTTATTTTTATACTCATTAAACAAGTTCATATCCTTAATTCTTCTTCTATATAATTAATTATCTTTATCTACGTAATCTTACAATACCAAATAGAATATATATATATATATATATATATATATATATATATAGTTTTGTACCTTTCTGGTTGCTATAAGGTCCTGCTCAAGGGAATCCACACGACTGAGAGCCAAGTTCAACAGCGCCTCCCTCGGTTCCCCATCACCTTGCTGCTTTGCACCGAGGGCCATCACTTTACCTTCTAGTTCTCCCATCCTCTTCATCATGGCAAAGTACTCAGCCTCACCCATGCCTTCTGCCGCTACTTTGTGATTGTTTCGATCACAGTATGTGGGGGCACAGAATAAGTTGTCGTTCTTTAGCTTCCTCCGCATGCTTCTTGTCAGACGAATCATGGCAATGATGCTCATTATGAATGCCATAAACCCAGAGATGATCTGCTTCGTTATCCCAGTGTTGGGCTCCAATGCCAAACTATCTGCTTTACAAATTTAAGTCAAGTGTCTATCACTTCCTCGTACAAACTTACTTATCGACTTAAATGTTTTGAGGTTACATTCATCTTAATTAATTTAGTATTTTCCGTCAAGTTGCATGTATGTTTTTAAGATTCTAGAGTTACTTACTAAGAAGCTTGATGGAAGTTTCAGGTTACACTCATCTTTTTTCCTCCATGCATTGAATCTATGTGAAACACTTGGATTGGCATTTGTTTATATAGATAGATAGCATAATTCACATGGATATAGTAGTAAGTCTCGCTTGGGCTGATGGTAGTCTTTACATTTTCCCTTGAGAAATGGACTCTAAAAATACTATTTATGTAATTGCGGTAAGTAAGCAAACGTGATAAATTATTTTATAGATCATTGTATAAAGTGTTTTGTTTGAACTTTAACTTTTAATGTCTCAATCAAACATATATTCTAATGATTCTCACGTTTGTATTTCGCAAGTGGATGCAAATGGTAAGAAATTTCATTTTGACTAAATTTTCTATTTAGCCGAAGGGGTTATTGCCACACTTCTATATGGACAATGCATAACATACCACTTCTTATGATTAGTTAATTTGTTCTGATTACCAATTAAAGAAAAGGCGTGTATATATATGGTACCTTTTGGTAGAGCTGCAAAATCTTGCATGGTCTTTAAAGTGACCTTGTCGACGGCCTTGTCGACCATTGGCACAAGGCTACCAGATTCTACAGTTGCGGAGGGAACTTGTGGCTGCACTTACAATCGTGTCCAATTAGTAAGTAGACCTTTAATTTAATGCATGGTGTTGTACAGTACAGTCAAACTACTTACATCTTTAGGTTGAGGAAGATCATTGTCATAGGATTGGCAAGCATCTTCTTCCGTGTATTTGTTGACCTTGGTATTGGCAAGCATCTGCATGGTGAAAAGATGGAGAAATTGAGTGTACGTTTAGTTAGAGCGGTGGATTGGAAATTGAATGGAATCGGTTAAAGGGAAGTAAATAAAATGAAAATAATTGGATTGCTTCCACGTGTTAAAAGACCTCTATACAAACATAACTTTTTGTATTGATTCGTAATCATTTTGTTACCGAAAATGATTCTTCTTAGCATTTCCAAACGAGCCCCTGAAATATGATGCGAAAAAAATAGAGTAAGAAGAAAAGTACCTTTAATATATCGGGGTCTTCCCATGGGCCTTTGTCAGAGCTGATGCAACCACCCTTGTGTGCACAAGTACAACTCCCACCCAAAAAGTCTGGTAGTTGAGTTTCATCAATTATTTCAAGCAGCTTGCTCTGATATTTGTTTCCTAGAACATTAATCTTTGACGCGGTCTTCGGGTCGATGAATGACTTGACGGTGTTCCACATCAACCTAAACCCAGATCCAGCATTCACCACGTAGATCTTGTGGAGAGTCTGTGGATCCAGAGGATAATTTAAGTCTACGTTTGGTTGAAGATGTCTATTTTAATCACTAAACAAACATGATTTTTATTGATTCGGTGTCACCTCTGGATAATTATCACCGTCAATCTTCTGGAGCTTCTGAATAAGTTCCCGAGCAGATTTGTTGAAATTCTTAAACCCCTACAATTAGAATTATGAAATAATTAAAATTAATTATGTATGTATTTCCTTCGTTCACAAATAATTATCGTTTTAGCCTTACACTTTTGATAGAGAATAATTGTCATTTTAGCTATTTTGCTCCTTACTTTACACATCTACCCATATAATTATTAGTACTTGGTTAGTTGTGACTTTCCATAAACCAAAAAAGTAAAGGAATAAGTAGGGGTATCATGGTATATTTCATAGATTTTTGTATAAGTGTGTAAAAAGCTAAAACGGAAATTATTTGTGAACAGAGAGAGTGTAGTGAGTGTAAATAGTTCATTACGACTCCTTGAACATCCAAGATGGTAGTGCTCTGATGAATGTGCCTCTGGACAACGATGGAGCAAGCGGGGAACTTGAGCATAAAAGTCCTCTCAAACTCCTTGACATGGTATTTGAGATAGCGGTCGATAGTGGTGACTTGCATGAGCTTGACGGGGTCCACTTGGCCGAGTCGCTCAATATAGATGGGTCTTCCTTCCTTGTCAACCCCGTGGTGTCCGTGTGGATAATACTTCTTAACATCCTCCATCTCCTCGAACTCGAATTCCTCCATTATCTTGTCGGCCCCAAATTCCCTTCTCCATTCAACCATGTCGCTCCACATTTGCTTTGCTTTTTCAATATTAAGCTTCCGAGCTTTCAAGAACCTGAGGAGCGTGTGATAATCATCGTGGTTAGCAGGGAGCAACTCCTCCAATAGTAGAGCCTGTCGGAATTCATCCACCAACATCGCTTCTTCGGCGTCATGCTCATCCCCCAACATTAATTCAGCTCTCTCGAGGCCTTTTACATTTCCGTCATCATTATCAACACATACAAACAAACATTAGTCAATCTGAATCAACCAACTACTTCAACTACAAACACTGCTTCATTACTTGGTTTATGGATCGGATCAGCTTCTGATTGCATCATCGATCTCACTCTAACACCTTCTCCTCGCTACCTGTACATACTACATTCCTCAATTCTCAACTTTGTTTTCCCACAACAAGCACAAACTCAAGAATCGTGTCATTAAGCTTACCTCTTGATAAGACATCAAGATAAGTCTTGCGAGGGAATCGAAAGCCTGAAAACTGTTGAGGGGTTGTCGTCGGCCTTGCCCTTTTGCCTGGCAAGAGAGACCTTGATTACAACATTTCTCAACATTCAATGCTTTCTTCTTTTTTCATTCTTTTCGATTAAGGAAACACAAACTTATTTTCCCTACAAACAAGCCTTCCCCTTCAATTTTTTTCTTTTTCATACTATTTTTGGCTCCAAATAACATTCATTCTCATTTTTCCTTTTTCTAATAAAGATGTGGTGAGATTAAATGGATTACTTTTAGGTTGAACTCTATTTTGATTTTCTTCGTCACAAAATTTTAAAAAACCAAACTCACACCCTAAATCTATCATAATTATGTAACAAATCCAAAATATTATTTTATTTTAAAAAATAGAGATTTAAGATAATATCGAAAATATTTTAACACGGTTTAAACACCCGTATATTTTTTAATGCAAAATCAAGTTTTTATTGCATTATAATATTATTTACATCGAGCTAGAAGGTAGGCGGGTAACAAGTTGCGTCGTAACCCTTTTGGATAGAAAAATTGATCTTTTTAAAAACTACGTCTGAAGATATGTGAGACACAACATTATCATGCAAAACCTGTTGCACCCTTTAGAGAATCTCAACAGCATCGGGCGCAAGAAAACTGAATGTGTCAAAAGCGAACGGAAGAAACACATGTTGGTTTTCAATGCAAGCCTTTTCATGCTTAGCCACCTTCACAGATGTCGCGTTGAGGGCCGTCTTATCCACAACAAAAGGCCCAGCACCCAAACAAACCAAAAGAGAGACCCCATCAAATCAATACAAACATGTATGTCACCGACCCATTAAAACACTAACACATCTGTCGGCCTCAACGTAGATCTCTCTTCACGCGGATCAGTTAAGAAGGTCACATGCGCCTCCTTTTTAGCCGAAACTCCTGCTCTCCTGAACACGTCACATAAAACATCACGAACTATATCATGTTTATAATTGAAACCATTAAATGAACCGCATGCTCCCCATAAACATCCAAAGTTCTCTGACAATTTGCCATAGGACAAATTGCATCACCGGTAATAAAGGAATCATAACGCGATATTTAAGTATCGTATGATACTCAACTGAAGACATACATTGTACAAGCCCCTCAATGGATATAGCAAGAAGGAAGTCTTGCCTATGTGTTGAATGCAAACACTTAAAAATCTCTTTCTGTTTAAGGATCAAATCAAAAGTTGCTTTCATCGCTTGCACTGTCTAACCAAAAAGAGCACTCACAAAAACATGTTGGGATTTAGGGGGACTGTGTTCTTGGTAGTAAAACCAAAAAGATTAAAACTAGTAATAGAAGCCTGAAGATTGTCCAACGTTACAAAAAAACTCTAATCTCATATCAACAACTCCACTATCTCGCAAGATGTGGTCTTGAAGAGTCCAAAATTGGGTTTTGGATGCCACAAAAGCAAAATAAGAAGTCTTCATAGATGAATATAAACCAAGACCCCCAAACCGAATAGGAAAAGAAGCAAGCCTCCAGTAAAGATCTCCAAAAAAAGGACCCCACAAACCACAATATCCTCGATTGATCCACGTAGTCCAAAATCGAAAAATAAGTTGTTGCACAATCTCCATGTTCTGGTTTACAAGTCCTCAAGCTAAAATACATCTTAGCAACACCCATACAAGAACGAAGCAAGATAAGTTCACTTTGCGGGTCCCTTAATTGTGGAAGAATGCGCATCAACTCAACCGTCTTAACCGCTCTCTTTATGACTAGCTCTCTTACAAACATGTCATCTTTACTCACCGCCCCACCCAACAACTTAACATCGAGCGCCGGCCTCACAATGCCATGAGGGAAAAGACCATCTCTAAGCTTCGACTCATCACACAAAGGCCAAAAGAGATCAGTCTTACAAACATTCAACTCAAGGCCAAAACTCGGCACAACCTCTCTGATGACATCAGTGCTCTAGCCACTTCTTCTGACTGACCAATAATGGTACCATCATCAAGATACCAAGCATGTAGAAGAAGCTTGCAACGGTCTTTGATCCTATGAAGAAGCGGGTGCAAGACAAGAGAAAAAAGAAGCGGTTCCAACAGGTCCCCTTGTTGCACACCAGTAGCCGACCATATAAACCCATCACCAACGTACAAACGGGCAGTCGGTCTGACCATACAAGAAATCAACTCATAAAGAGATAGACGGACATATTTCCCTCACTATCCTAAGCAACACAATTCTATCAACCAGGTTGAAGGCAATTGAAAAATTCATTGTCAATATAGCCAAAGAACCATTAGGTTTGTGACCCATCACTACCATCATCCTCTCCCCAAGTACACAAGGCCTGCAAAATAAAGTTATATGATTATATTTATTATGTATTTTGTCCACATTTTATTTGTTTTTAGTCTAAATTTATCATATAATACAAATTTATGCATTTTTAACATGATTTAACATTTCATTTATAAAAATCAACACAAAATTATCATACAAAAAATTTCAAAAACTAAATTCTAAATTAATTCCGAAAACATAAATTAAACTTGGAGAGAGATTTGAGATTTTTCCAAAATAATCAGAAAATAGACAATTCATACTAGTCAAGGAAAAACTGTTTATCACATTAGTTTTACACTACGGGTTTCTTAGTTTTTGTATTAAACAAAAATTCTCAACTTCACTATGTAATTGATTATTTGGTAGGTGTTTATTTGACATGGTCTGCATCAAACTTCATTCAAGTTGTGTCACGTGTATAGGCTTTTCTAGCTTGAGTATGAAACGTACACTTGGTTACAGTAACTTGTCATACTCAAAGCATGCAATGATCTACTGTATGTTCAAATGCCATTTTGCTATGGTCAATAACTACAACATAACAACAATACTTGTCATTCTCAAAGTAGGTAATGATCTATCTTCAAATGTCATTTTGATATGTGTTCTCAACAACAAAAGCAACGACAACAACAATAGCGACAAACAAACAAACAAAAACAAGTCAATTTTATACAGCAAAGTCTAGTAATGTTACAGTTTTGAATGTGGAAGCAGATGACATTATCTCATCATGGAGCTGCTGTTTCTGTGCAAGAGAGTGGAAGGCTTCTTTGTGTTACATTTTCTTCTCCTCAAAAACATCTTTCTAATGAAACCAAACCCTCCTGTCTTCTTAACTGGTACCACTGCTAAAGATAAAGATCGAGTTGTCATGGGGGAAACTGAAGCTCTATCTTCATCTGCACACATCCTGTCACGCAATGAATATCGCTGCTTTCCATTCTTCTTGACGCCTTTGTCTGCAGGTTTGTTTTCAGTGATCAAAGCTAGTTTGGTACAGTCTGTTATCATCTCCCACCCCTGCAAAATTCATCATCAAGGTCAGCAAAGTGAGACATTACATTTTCTTTCTTTTCTAAGAAAATTAGGCTCATCGTACAATTTGTTTAGCTTCATCTTCCTCCAGATATGGACTTCCGTTTCTTGACAGACTGCATTCATGAAAGTGTTTGTTATAGCATGTACCACCACCACATTTTTCATAATATTAACAAGGAGTAGAAAAACATTTACATTTCAAGTTGAAGCTGAAGCTCAAGACACGTTGCTTCTAGCTCTTCAAATCGCTGCTTCTTGTCCTCCAATTCGATTTCCAAAGATGACACTCTTTGCTTCATCTCATTATTCTTAACATTGGCGGCTGTAAGCTGTGTGTCTAGATCTTCATTCATCAACTTTTGATCCTCACTAAGATCTTCCAGCTCTTCTTGTAACCTTCCCATGCTTGCTGTTGATTCCTCATGTTGCCTCATCAGGAGCTCATTATTCTCTGTAGCCAAACTCAAATTCGTCTCCAGACTCGCGAGCTTCTGCTTCAACGATGTATTTTCTTCTTGCAGGGAACATTGGATCTTAGTCATCTCCATCGTCACATTTTCACAATCACAGGAATTAGTAACATGAAGCTCGCTTCCGCTTATTGATCTCTCTAGGTCGCCTGTTTCCTCACTAGAGCTTTGAGGAGGCAAAGATCCTTTAATGTCTTCCAATAGATCACTTATGCTCCTTTTTGAAACTCGATGCTCTTCCAAGATGAGTTGCACGGTGTTCCAAGGCCATAAAGCATCATCACGCATTCCAGTTGATCCATCATCCTGTTGGTTAGCCTGCAAAAGAGGGACAATCTGCTTACTGACCGGCTCCAATTGATTCTGAGAATCCTCGCTTGCATTGCCAATCTGAGAAGAGTGTAAGTGAGCAGCAGTGCATAATTGATCGATTTTACTATTATCCGCTTCAATCACAGCTAATTTGTAAGCCATTTGAGCACACTTGAGTTTAGAAGAACAAAGTTCATTTTCTCTGGCTTTGATAATATCTACGAGAGCCTTATTCCGTTGCTCCACATCGCACAATCGATCAGCCAAGATACGGAAATTAGTAGTAGAACTCCGAAGAGCAGAGCACTCGCGCTTGAGAAAGGCATTCTCCTTATCGACAGATTCAAGCCTTATGATGAGTTCATCTAATTGAGCCTCCAGTTGTAGTTTGTCCCTTTCGAGCTGATCAACCAACTCCCGGTTGCATACAAGAGAGCATATGAGCCTTTTATTCGCTTCCTTCTGCTCCATCTCGAGCTCTCGCTCTTCCTGAAGTCCGTGTATCTGCTGAATACAATCCTTGAGTGCAGAATGAAGATGTGCAAGCTTCTCTTGCGTCGCCATTTGCTGCAAAAGTTGAAAGTCATATTCATGACAGAGGGAATAAACAGGACTGGTTGATAGTAAAGCTCCATTAATGAAAGGAATATTGGGTTGAGACACATACCTGGTTTGGCATTGAAATGGCGATAGGAGAAAAGGGATAGGGTTTGGGTTTAGTCTTAGGGGTAAAAAAGAGACACCGACAGTACTGTACTACCGGCGTGGAGCCTGTCAGTCGCTCACCATTATATATTTATATCATAACGTTAAAAGCAGCGAAAGGGTGGTGGTGGGTAAGTCCTGACAAACATATACGAACTATTTGTTAGTTGTTACTACTAGTATTACAGCTTTTTCATCCAAATATTTTATAAATAGTAAAATTCTTAAAACTCAGCTTCTAAATGCATTGTAAGAAATTTACAATACGCACAGTGTAGTGTAATGCAGGCCAATTGCGTTAGACATTTTTTCACATTCACCTGAAAATTTTAACTTTAATGTAGGCCGACTACGTTGAAGCTATATATAATGTGAACTGCTTATTTATTATTTTTGGATGATTTGTGTATTTGTGTGTTCTTTTGCGGTTTTAATTTCATTTTACCATTTTTATTCTGAATTTCTTCGGTTTAGTTTAGAAACGAAATTGAAATTGAAATTCTGAATTCATTCTATTTTAGGTATAAAAAAAAAGAAGAAAAAGAATTGGAATCTCAAACTAAATTATCAAAATACCTTACGATTACTTCCAAAGTACATAATTATCAAAGTAAAACACACACTAAAGTAGGTTATTAAGGGCGTAACTAATGTTGGTCCACACACATGGGAGAACTTTCTACCTTGCGTGCATCGCCAAAAGCTTTCATCCTCGAACGAAAAGGCACAACATGGTAAGCATGTATCTCGGTAGGCGGGCCTTCATCTGGAGCGGTCTTCGTTAGTGGTAAGCATGTTTGCGGGTTGTTTTCAAGAATGACAAGCTGTTGTGATCTTTCAACGAGTTACTTCAGAAATAGAGAGAGAAGAGAAGACAAAACGTTTTGTGGTTTTGCTGCACAAACCTTGCAGCTAGGGTTTTCAATATACTTTGGTGGATAATGAATACAACCCTACACCTATCTATTTATAACCATAAATAGATAGAATCTTTATAAATAGATAGAGTCCTATAAAAAGATAGAATTATATAAATAGATAGAATTCGTACCACGGGGGGCTCCGCCTAATACCACCCCGCACCCCTTGTCGCTTTGGGCCCATTAGTCCATGGGCCCAAAATATGTTTCCCCTGACCCGTTGTATCAGTATACCTAGATTTATTGTCTTATTATAACAATCTCCACCTAGACAACATAATCTAATACAAAATTTGGAAACACATATACAACTCCAGGATCTTGTCACCAGATCCTCCTTGTTTCTCTTGACAGGGGGCTTTCTCACTCATCTAACAACGAGTGACATGAACCAAATCCAAGCAATGCTTGAATTTGTCTGCGGTAACCGGTTTGGTCATCATATCAGCTGCATTCTGAGAAGTGTGCACCTTTTCCAGGATGATCTCACCAGAAGCTTCTAGTCGTGTCTTGTACCTTATGCCTTCTTTCTCTGAGATGCCTTGTTTCTTCTTGAACACCCATTTGCATTCTATTGCCCTCTTACATGCTGGAAGAGGAACCAGCTCCCATGTCCTGTTCTTATGGAGAGATTTCATCTCCTCAGCCATATCACCTACCCATCCTTCTTTCTCCTGACTATGAATAGCCTCTTGAAAGTTGGATGGATCATCTGTGTCAATGACTAGAGCATAATTAACCATCTCCTCAAAACCATATCTTATAGGGGCCCTTGTGATGCGTCTGCTTCTGCCAGAAACAAGACTCTCTACCTGTAGTTGATCTACATCATGTTCACCACCTGCTGGTATAGGTGTGCTAGAATTTGAAAGCTCCACCTCCACTGCTGATCTGGATTCAGACTCTGTAACTGCAGGTTTCTCAACTTCCTTGGCATGTAGAAGCATTGCATGTCCATCAAATACAACATCTCGACGATTATCCGTTTCTTTGCAACAGGATCCCAAAACTTGAAACCCTTCACACCTTTCTCATAACCCTGAAAAATGCACTTCTTAGACTTTGCATCCAGCTTTGTTCGCTCATCACCTAGAATCAACACATATGCTAGACTGCCAAAAATCTTCAAATTTGATAAGTCTAAATCAGAACCAGTCCATACCTCCTCTAAAACCTTCCCGTCAAGAGAAGTCCAGGGTGATCTATTTATCAAATAGACCGTCATGCTCACTGCCTCTGCCCATAACTGCTTTGGAAGCCCTACATTCAATCTAAGACACCGCGCTTTTTCTGCAATGGACCGATTCATCCTCTCAGAAACACCATTCTGTTGTGGTGTCTTCCGCACTGTATAATGTCTCTGAATGCCATGCTCACCACAAAAACTCTGAAATTGAGAATCCATGTACTCTGTCCCATTATCAGATCTCAAATACTTCACTTTTCTCCCTGTCAGATTTTCCACTTCTGCCTTCCATAGCTTGAACTTGCTGAAGACCTCAGATTTATACTTTAGAAAATACACCCAGACCTTCCTTGAATAATCATCAATGAAAGTGACGTAATACCTAGATCCTCCTAGTGACGACACCTGAGTTGGTCCCCACACATCAGAATGCACATAATCAAGAATTTCACCTGTGTTGTGCTGACTTGTCTTAAAAGACACCTTGGATTGTTTTCCCATCACGCAAAATGTTCGCTGATTTTACACCCCTATAAACCTTTATCAATAATGATAAAGACCTATAAGTTTGTAAAACAAGGAAGGGATAGTTTTAAATTTATAACCTGTAATAATTCCCTAAATAGCAACGAACCCACAGTGTATGGGTCAATCACAGTAAAGATAAGTATTCCAGGGTCGATCTCAGGGACTGGGAGGATTAATATGCAGCAATGATTAAATACAAAATAGATCTCAATTAAACACAGGAGGTTGGAAAAGATAAGGGAAAGAAGTCAAAAAGGTTTTGAAAAGGTTTTAAAGGACTCACAATCAATTGCCACTATTGATTGAAAGTTAAAACAAATAAAAAGGGAAAAACAAAGATAATCAAGTTAAAGGAAAGAAAATGGATTACAAGGATTCAAGATCATTGTTTATACATATAGATTCAGGAAGACTCATAAAGAATATATGGTAGAAAAGCCACAGGAATGAACGTTTCTAAGCTAACAGTCTATTACCGGGTAAGTCTCAAGACTATCTAGTTCCAAACCAACTACCTATTACCGGGTAAGTCTCAAGGTAGAGAGGTAGGAAATTCTAAACAAACCTGACTACTAACTAAGGGAAAGGTAAACCATTACCAGGTAAGTCTCAGGTATTACCCTACTTAGGAAGGAATCTAAGCACATTCAACCAATAAAGGATAAACCTTTATTACCTATGATCAGTCTCTCATGTATCTATGAAGGAATATCACGTGGTAAGTCTCAATTCCAACTTAGGTTACTAGCTAGAAGGACTTAACTAGATTCAAGAACAAGCCAACCATTAGGATTTCTAGCTAGTCAAAGCCAAAACATAAAGCACAACATTCCATCATAATCAAAGGCATAAACAAATCCCTGTCAACCTTGGAACCACAAGGTTCTAGCCAATAACAATCATATCAAAGAAAGACAAATAAAGAAATAACAAAAGGGAATAAAAGAACTTAACTTCAATAAATCAGCTTAGAAACGTTCATTCTTGTGGCTTTTCTACCATATATTCTTTATGAGTCTTCCTGAATCTATATGTATAAACAATGATCTTGAACCCTTGTAATCCATTTTCTTTCCTTTAACTTGATTATCTTTGTTTTTCCCTTTTTATTTGTTTTAACTTTCAATCAATAGTGACAATTGATTGTGAGTCCTTTAAAACCTTTTCAAAACCTTTTTGACTTCTTTCCATTATCTTTTCCAACCTCCTGTCTTTAATTGAGATCTATTTGTATTTAATCATTGTTGCATATTAATCCTCTCAGTCCCTGAGATCGACCCTGGAATACTTATCTTTACTGTGATTGACCCATACACTGTGGGTTCGTTGCTATTTAGAGAATTATTACAGGTTATAAATTTAAAACTATCCCTTCCTTGTTTTACAAACTTATAGGTCTTTATCATTATTGATAAAGGTTTATAGGGGTGTAAAATCAGCGAACAAGTTTTGGCGCCGTTGCCGGGGACTGAGAAAGTTTAATTTGCGTGTTTTGATTATTTATAGTGTAGATCTTTCTTGTTACTTTTGATCTCGGTTTTCCTTTTGTCTTTGTGTTCCCCAGGTTCAACACAATGAGACCTATAATTTTTGATGAGCTGAAGGAAACCAGAAAGCTAATTGATTATCTAGAGCAGGACCTGGAGTATGAAATGTTTTTGGTACACGAATTTGGAGGAAGTCATGAAAGCTTGGAGCAGATCCGTTATCTAGAAGACGAACTGAAGTACCAAAGATATATAGAAAAACAACAACAAGGTCTTTGCTGCGTAAGTATTATAGAGAGGCTTGACAAGCTTAAAAGTACCTTGACCCGCAGGGAAGAACCCCAAACGCTGAACCAATTGCGGAGGTCAAGGGAGAAATCTAAAAGCATCTCAATTCCCATGGAAGAGCGCATCGAGGATGAAGAGCTGACGAAGGAGAAAGACGGATCGGACAACCCTATCCCGATCTCGGCCGAGATAGATTCCTGTGCAGAAGGAAAATCTCGGCCTAATCCCTACAAATCCCGGCCGAAATTTCTTACATGGCTGCCCGAGATTTTTTGAAAATCGTCCATGTGGCTTCCATCTTACTCGAGTTGCACCTAAAAGCTGGAGGGCAGTGCCAAAGGAACCTCCCAAGGTCAGATTGAAGCTTCTTCCTCATCAAGGGAAGCTTTCAAATAAGTATGGGGTAACCCACAAGACTACCCCATACCACCCTCCAATGCTGGGAGAGCGAGAATCTTCCAACAGGACATGAAGAGAATTCTCAAGAAGAAAATCTATGGGTCCTGTGAAGAGTGGTTGAAAGGAGTGGATGAGAAATCCAAGGTTTTTGATGTGAGCTAACACAACCACATAATTGGGTCTGGCTAGAGACCTTAAACCAAGCGCTTCTCGGGAGGCAGCCCGAGGTAAGAGTCTTTTGTACTCTTGTTTTTGTTTTTGATTTTTGCTTTTGCATTTCTGTGCGTTTTGTTTCTTTTGTCTTTTCAGGTTTTAGGTAATAAATGAAGAATAGTTGCTTAAAGGAGATTGCACAGCCGCTTGTTTCCACTACCACTTCCATTTGGATGTACCATATCACTGATTTTTACATTGTGAGTATTCTTTTTCACTTCTATTTATTCTTCACATTGGGGACAATGTGAGTTTTAAGTATGGGGTGGGATACCCGCAGTCATTTAGCATGTTTATCGACCTATTGCAGTCATGCATTTAGTTAGATTTTTCCTTTCCGCATTCATGTTTTAGCCTTAGTTGTGTCATTTATGCTTGTTTAGTGTTACTTTGCAAGAATAGATGTCTACACACACTATTTGTGGCTTTGTAGGTGATTTGACACATTTTGGAGCTAAAACGATACATTTGAGGACCAAGCCTCGAAGTGGATGCATTGGAGCGAGCATACGTGCACGGGAAAGGGCTAGGAATCAAGCTAAAGGCATGGAGGGAACGACCAAAGAGCATCTTGGTTGAGATCCAGCCCGAGATTCTTCCCTGAGCGTTATATTTTATTTGCAGGCCTTTTCCTTTTTGGCGCATTATATTTTATTTGTGAGCTTTTTCCCATTATATTTTATTTGCGGGCTTTTTCCTTTTAAGCTCAATGTCTTTTTAACTAGATTTTTTTATTATAAAAGGAAGCCTTAAATTTATTCCAAGGTGTGCTGGGAGTCGCCCAGAGTTAGCCCTAGAGGGGGGGAGCCGTCTCCTTCCTCTTCCCTTCTTATTCTCCATTGTTCTTCATAGTCTAGATTAAAGTTTGACAATTTTGCAATCGGATTTGTTAAGAGATATTGTTGGATTCAAGAATTGAGAAGATTGAAGGTTTTCATTTATTGAAGTTAAGTTCTTTTATTCCCTTTTGTTATTTCTTTATTTGTCTTTCTTTGATATGATTGTTATTGGCTAGAACCTTGTGGTTCCAAGGTTGACAGAGATTTGTTTATGCCTTTGATTATGATGGAATTGAGACTTACCCGGTGATATTCCTTCATAGATACATGAGAGACTGATCATAGGTAATAAATGTTTATCCTTTATTGGTTGAATGTGCTTAGATTCCTTCCTAAGTAGAGTAATACCTGAGACTTACCCGGTAATGGTTTACCTTTCCCTTAGTTAGTAGTCAGGTTTGTTTAGAATTTCCTACCTCTCTACCTTGAGACTTACCCGGTAATAGGTAGTTGGTTTGGAACTAGATAGTCTTGAGACTTACCCGGTAATAGATTGTCACCTTAGAAACGTTCATTCCTGTGGCTTTTCTACCATATATTTTTTATGAGTCTTCCTGAATCTATATGTATAAACAATGATCTTGAACCCTTGTAATCCATTTTCTATCCTTTAACTTGATTATCTTTGTTCTTCCTTTAACTTGCAGAAGTCGATCTTACAACTTTTCACACCATCCAGGAGACCTCGCTTGTGAATCTCAATCATCCCCTTTCGCCAATGTGACCTAGGTGCATATGTCACAGAGTTGTGTAATCTGTCTCAGAAGCCACGGCTGCAACTCCACCTACAACGGTACTCCCTACCAACCGGTAGATATTACCCGATGTAATATGCCCCTTCATAACTGTCATTGCCCCCTTGCTCACCTTTACACATTCCTTTTCTGTTTTGAAACAGAACCCTTTCACATGTAAAGACCCCAAGGAAATCAGATTTTCTTTAGAGCTGGAATGTGACGCACGTCAGTCAATGTTCGAATCACACCATCGTGCATCCTCACCTTTATCTGCCCAATGCCAACAACATCACAAGCCTTGTTGTCTCCTAATCGGACGGAGCCAAAATTTCCAGACTTGTACGTCTCAAACCAATCTCTATTCGGAGTCATGTGAAACGAACATCCCGTATCCATGATCCATACATCTGAGTAGTTGCTTGACGTCACAGAGAGCATATCAGAATCTGCACCATCTGAGTCATCTTTTTGCACCATGTTTGCTGATCTTGAAGATTCCTCTGACTTCTTATCTTCGTACTTCTTCTTTCTGGCAGGACAATCACGTTTGAAATGACCCTCCTCCTTGCAGAAGTAACAAGTTACTGGCTTTTTACCCTTGGACTTAGACCTGGATTGCTTGTTGCTTCCTTATTGCTTCTCTTTCGTCCTCCCTCTATCCTGGTTGCCTCTAACATACAACCCTTCGCTTTGAGAATTATTACTGGTACGTTGTCGTCGTTCGGCTTGTGAAAGCAACGCTGTTGACACCGTATCAAGACTTATCTCGTCTTTCCCACACGTCAACGTCATCACCAGATTCTCATATGAAGGGGGTAGAGAACATAGCAAGATCATAGCTTTATCTTCATCTCCAAGTTTTACATCCACCCGAGCCAAATCCCCAATAATTTGATTGAAAATATTCACGTGTTTCACCAAGTCAGAACCTTCCACCATTTTCAACCCATACAATCTTTGTTTGAGATACAATTTGCTAGACAAAGATTTTGACATATACCGTTTCTCCAATTGGGTCCAAATCTCTTGAGAAGATTTGAGATCAATAACGTGGTATATTACCTCGTCTGCCAAACAGAGCCGAATGACCAACGCTGCCTTCTCCTGCATCTCCTCCCATTCGTCCTCTTTCAACGACTCCGGTTTTGTCTCCTTCAACGCCTTCAACATCCCCTGCTGCGTTAGTAGATCCTTAACTCGTCGCTGCCAAAGACCGAAGTTGCCAGTTCCGTTGAATCGCGGAACCTCAAATTTTACAACGGAACTCATCGACAACCTCGCTCTTGATACCAGTTGTTGTGATCTTTCAACGAGTTACTTCAGAAATAGAGAGAGAAGAGAAGACAAAACGTTTTCTGGTTTTGCTGCACAAACCTTGCAGCTAGGGTTTTCAATATACTTTGGTGGATAATGAATACAACCCTACATCTATCTATTTATAACCATAAATAGATAGAATCCTCTATAAATAGATAGAGTCCTATAGAAAGATAGAATTCTATAAATAGATAGAATTCGTACCACGGGGGCTCCGCCTGATACCACCCCGCACCCCCTGTCGCTCCGGGCCCATTAATCCATGGGCCCAAATATGTTTCCCCTGGCCCATTGTATCAGTATACCTAGATTTATTGTCTTATTATAACACAAGCACAACATGGTAATATCTTGTAACGGCTAAACCCATGATAGGCGTCGGCCTACAACATCTTGGCGGGCAAGGGCAGGGTAAGACATATTATACGTCCTTGATGAGATCTTCAAAAGGCAAGTCATGAACCCACACCTACAAGAACAAAATTACTTATTATTTTCACAATGTAAATCAGTAAAAACTTAAAGTTATGTCAAATATACTCAAAATAGTTACCGTTATGTATATTGTTTCATGAAACCGCAACTCCATAGTCAAATCACTGCGGACAATCAAGTAGTAGTCATCGCCGGAATATCCGAAAACCATTGCGGTTGAGCGATATCCACAATTTCCGTCTCTAGTGACATTCCTAGTAGAATGTATATAACGAAACATGAATTGATGAATCTCACTGGGTCGCTAATTATATTCCACATCTCTTTGACTCTCTAAAGTTATGGACTCTCTTCCACATCCCGAACCCGGGGAACAACCCCATCTACGGCTAGTTGGAGTCAACTCAATTGGATTACCGTCAATAGAACTCTCTAGCCCGGCCCCCTCTTCCACGTCCCGAACCCGGTAGACTTCCCCGTCTACTACCTGTTCCAAATGTCTTCGATCTCAATCTATTCTCCCACGAACTCGACTCTCCCCTTGTTGATTCTCTACCAGTCGGTCTTCCCTTAGGTCTTACATTTGTCGGCTCCCTCAATGTAGTGTTCCCTACATCTATAATGTCCCCGTAATACGATGTCATTCACTCAATTTGATCGGAGGTAAGCGCCCCTGAGTCCATCCTTTCTCTGAATTTGTTCAACATCTCTGGGTGAGGGTTGATGGTATTCGTGTGATTTCAAGGGACTATTTTACCAATATCATATTTTGTGGTGTTCGGATCACACAGATTATTTGAACGAATATTATTTGATGGGATTGTAAGGGATGAAAATGTGAAAATTTTAATCTCTTTAAAAATGGATTATTTAGATGAATTGGGATATTATTACAATTTATTCCATTTCTACCTTACGTCTTCCTTGTCTTCCTTGTATTGATTTCAAAAAATACATCTTCAATTCCTTTTTCATAATTTAATAATCGTCTTTCATACCAAACACCTACTAGATAAGTATTTGTTGTCATCTCCATAAAGCATATACTATTTTCACCTCCCTTCATCTTCATCTATGATAATCTCATCTTATCAAACGGACCCTTATATACTAAATCGCTAATACATACAAGTTGTCTTGGTAAAAGAGAAAAATAATCCTAAATTATAAAGTGCTCTGATGGTATAACAAATAAAATTTCCAAACTTGATTTACGAAACGTGTTGTATATTTTAAAAGCATCTTGTATATTTTAAAAGCATCTTGTTTCAGTTGGTGACATTACAAACTTGTAGAACTTTTATCCTAGAGAATATACAGTCTACAAGCCGTACTAGGTTATACGTTAATTACTCTAGCTAACAACATCTAGTGTATATGCAAAAACATGGTATACGTCAGTTAGAGAACGACTGCAAACCCTTTACGGAAAAACAAAACAAAATATCATGATCACTCTCATCGGCCACGAAGAAGAAACATATAACAACTTCATGGACTCGATCAAAGACCGATGAAGAAGACTATTGCATACCGTCTATACATGTAACAAACGGTCAGATCTTGTAACAAAAGTTGTGTACATAAAAACAATTGGTGTCTCCTATTCACTCAATGACGTGTGTGCATCGCACGCGTGACCACCTAATATATAAAAACGAGAGTATATTGGGGTAGTAAAATATACACACGCGTGTTTATCAATTATGTTCACTGGTGAACGATCGTGTTGTTCATGGGAAAAAAAAAGTGCACAAATAAGACATATGGTCAAATCAAAAACGTTGATTTATTGCAGTCGATTGTATCTTAAATGTTTTCACTCCTTATCGTAAAAGATTTAACTCTAAAGTTTCGAACCCTCGTTAAAGGAGAAAACTACCTCTTACCTATTACCGGCATAATAAGCTAGTTAAACCTCATGATATTTTATTATTTACAAAAATTACAATTGTTCAAAGACGGTTCCTTTTTGTTAAACCCTATTCGTGAACAATGAACGCTTACCTTTTTTTAAGGGAAACAAATTGTATATTACTAATCAATGTCCTGCTCCTCCAAGGCTAGTATGCCCGGTAAAGTCCGTAAAATACAAGTCATGCAAACATGGTTCTAATTGTGCCATATAATGGACAATTGTATTACCCAAGCAGAGAATATGCATACAAATAAAAGAAACAAAAGTAGAAGCTAAACGTTTGAATTATGCACAAATTAGAGCGCCTTCACAGGAACGTATAGAAGGAGGTGTGGAGGAGTTATAATCACCAACACACAGGCCAATACATCCATTTGAATCTCATTAGAGGGCACCTGAAGTGCCTGAGCAACTTCAAGCCCGTACAGAAGAGCCTCAAACTCAACAAGGGAGCTCGTAAGTCAATGAGGAACACACTTCACCCTTGCACCAACAATGAAACCATACGAATCACGCACACAACTACCCCAAACCAAAACTATCATCCAAATGGGAACGCTTATCCATCATTTTTTTATGGAAACGAAAATCCAACCGGGAACACCCATCCATCACGCACAATGAACGATTACTTGTTTATATCTTATTACTTTGTTGTACATTTATTAAACCTACCGGATGAACATAAACCAAATTCAAAAAATAAACAGATACAAAATACACGCGCATGTGTCGGTCTATAAAAATATATGAACAAGAAATTGCAAGATTATATATAACCGTGAACATTCACCCCTTTTTTGGTAAGTTGAGGCGGGAACACACTGACATCCCACCGTATTATTGAAAATAAACAACGAAGACATTACATGGCTATCATGTGTGGAGTGGTAACTCCCCGTATGTCCTTGTTCAATAGCGGCCCGACACCGGTAATTGGGTCATCAAAAATAAAGTAACCAATCGGAAGATGGAAAGCTAAATTGCAAATTAAATCCGCAGTGGATTCACTTCGCAGTAATGTGTTAAAATTGGATGTTTAAATCTCTTACAAGGAAACCTTGGCATCGGACTGTCAAACTATGAAATGGGTGAGAATGGGAAGAAACCCCATGAATTAACTTGACCACCGACTCCGAGTCAATCTCGGTCTCCAAATTACTAACCTTCAACTCCCAAGCTAATTGCAGCCTCGAGAGTAGCCCATAATTATGTTAGGAACCGAACACATGTTAATGTTAAACGTGAAACCTCTTACCCATATGCCATGATCGTCTCTTAACAACCTATCAACTATCGTTTTTTTGGATTGCAGTTGAACCACTCCGTCAGTATTTAATTTCAACCAACCACTTTGAGGTTTGATTCATGCAATCAAAGCGTAGGAACGCAAATCATGAGGTAGACTATTCATATGTACAAAACATAATAAGTTTGTTGGTCATATGTATCACTTTGAGAGTTCTATATTCAATTGAAATAAGATGTTGAACATTCCATAAGTACAAAACAAACTAAGTTTATTAATATGCTATTGTTATCTTTTATTTTCGATCATGCTTCATTTCCCATTCCTCAACATAAAAGTGCAGTAGTTAAGAAGTGTATAATAATAACGGTATGAAATCGGTATATTATAAAGATTAGTGCTTGATCAATTGTAAATGTTGTCAGTTAAAATGGGTAATGGGTAATGATATGTCCTCGGATGGCGAGAATAAGATTGCAGATTCTCTACTCTTTTGATAGAAATTTGCAGGTTCTCTTTATATAGTATCATTTTTATACATATAGATAGAAAATGATGTTCCCACATCGGTTTATATGTAAAGTTGGGAGATAGAATTATGTATAAAAGACGAGGTTATATCGAGAATACAAACACACTTCTCATTTGGATCATACCAAATTCTCGTTTTCATATTCCCTTTTAAAAAAACTTCTCATTTTCCATATATGTTAAGATATTCCATTTTGGTGGCTATGAATTTGTATTCTATGTCTTGGAATCATAAGAAGAGGTATTTTTTTCTTATAATCAATTTATTGAATTTTTATTAAATTTAATTTTTTATTGCCATATATTATTTTAACAAGTTTTAGAAAGTTTTTTTTTGTGATAATAGGGGTGTATGACACCCCGATCTGAAAGGCAATAATGGATCCGCCAAATTTTAGATGCCGAACAAATCCATCCGATCAGAAGGGTCGTACGGATCCTCCGATATGAACGGTCGAACGAAAATGCCTGATCAGAACGGTCGAACGGATCCGCTCGATCTGAATGACCGAACGGATCCGACCGACCTAAACAACCGGAATGGATCCAGACGATCTGAACAACTTGAACGGATCTGGCGGATCTTAACGGTTGAACGGGTTTTCCCGATCTATTCTGAATGACCGATCGTATCCGCCCGATCTATACGTCTGAACAGATCCGCCCGATCTGAACAGACGAACGGATCCGCCCGATATGAATGGCGGAAGGGATCCTCCCGATCGAAACAGTGGAAGGGATCCACCCGATATGAATAGCCGAATGGACCCACCCGATCTAAATGGACGGTTGGGTCCAACCGATCAGAACGGCCCGTAAGGATCCACCGGATCTAAATGGCCTGTTCGGATCCACCCAATCTAAATGGTCAGACGGATCCAACCGATATGAAAGGCCAAAGGATCCACCCAATTTAAATGGGCATAAAATATCGGATCGATCATATTTAAACAATAGGAATAAATAGACCAACCTTGTCTAAACGATTGAAACAGATTGATGTATTATCTGATTAAGTAATTTCAAAAATTCGGCTTGATATCAGATTCATTTATTCTACAACAACTCAATTAGCGTCAATGTGTTATATGATTAAGTAATTTTACAATAGGTAAGTCATGTAAACAATTAATGAGTTATTTTGGGTGGTTTTAATTAAAGGTTTTTTTTGTCACCCCTAGATATCAAAGAGGTCGGAATTCTACTTTAATAGTTATCATTTTATATATTTTTTGAATTGTATATTAATGTAGTTTTTTTAAAATTTTTTGTTTTCCTTATATATTTTTAACTTCATATGGTAATTAAATATTATTTTATTCTTGGTATTTTTTCTTTATTTGTTTGATAGATTGTTCCTTATAATATATAATTACATGAAATTTAAGCTATTTTAATTTTGTATTTTATCAATATTTTGTGGAATTTTCATATATATATATATATATATATATATATATATATATATATATATATATATATATATATATATATATATATATATATATATATGTATATATATATTTGGTATTATGTAAGTAACTAATTGTATTGTATTTTGACTATGATTGTTTTGGACGAGGATGAAATTATAAAAACGTTATTCATCTCATTTCAAAAAAAGAATCCGGAAAGGAGAAGGAAGAGGAACGAGGAGCAGGAGAAACCGGAAAGAAATAAAACCAATCCGGGAAGGAGACTGAATGCGAGTGACTAGCGGGAGCAGGTGAGAGGAACTCGGGTGAAGCCACAAGTTTTGCAAGAGAAAACTCGGACATTATTGAGATTTAATTGTGATTTAAACCTCGTCCACGAGCAAATCTCAAGCACGGTGTGGTTTGATTCAAATTTCACCATGTTTGCCTTGAGGAGAAGTCTTTGTTCGTCCTCCTTACTTGGTCAGCACGCTACAATACCGTTGCAACCAGTATAGCGAATCGGGTACACACAGGGTGGGTTATCTTTCAGCTGCAGTTTCTCATCCACCTCGTTCATAAGATCAGGAGTTATAATTCCTATTCCGTCAGAGAAAACTTAAGTATTTCTCTTAATATCCGGAAATGATTTATTCGCCTCGGTACGTAGATGTCACTTCAACAATCACATAGGTTGAAGAAAAGAATAACCCCATCTTGGCAGTACACTTTGCCACGTTTTTATTTGAAAACTTGTCCATCTAAGTTCAAATATTAACCACAATCCCTCAACTAGTTGGACAAAAATGCAAGGAAAGTGTAATTTGTAAATGTCAAGGAAGTAGACCTCCAAAAAAAATTTATAGATCTATTCACATGTATATGTTTTGCCTTTGTTAATCAAGTAAGAAAAACGCTTCCTTGCTTCCTTTCCTTGTATTCTATTTGATGGGATGACCTCCAAAATCAAAATCAGAAGTTTGTTTAGATCAACCTTAACTATAATCTACAATAAGAGATCTTACACCTTTTTGCAAGGACTTAATACCTTTTATCAATAAACAAAAAACGAACAAATTTGACATATTGTAATCCCCGAACTCGATCAAATCTGCAGGCTAAACAGATTCAACCGCAACCGGGTTTAGGCATCGTAATGGTTGTCGGCCCTGATTCCTTTTCTCAAACAACGGGTTGTTCTTGCTCCCTCTTGGGCGAGTTCAACGGATTCGGTGCTTAATGACAATGACTTCTTTTGGTGGTACAACCAGAATCCCTTTATGGTGACCAGAGTTTTCGTGTTACCATGTTGACTGTCAATCTTCCTTTTCTCCATGTGGTTAATCCTTTGTGTTTGTCCTAGAAAAAATCGATTCTAAAGGTATACAAATATCTATAAAAAATAAATAAATAAATAAATAAATAAATAAAATCTAATAAAATAGGCCCATTATCTCCTCTTGGGTTTAAATTGTTTAATGATAATATTGACTTTTTTAATCTTTTTTTATTGGGCTATAACCTTGGAAACCTAGCTTTTTTATTGGGCTATAAGCAATAAAATAGGCCCATTATCATTTTTTTTGGTCAAATAGCCATTCTCAAGCCTTGGAGACCTAGCTTTAACACTTTTATTGAATACAAAATAAGCTTTTTTTTTATCTTTGGATTAGAATCCCCCAAGTACCCCCAGAATTAATCAATAAAGAAGCAATTAGGATCATCATAGAACAAAATAAGGTAGGGGAGTTCATTAAGTTAGACTCTTTCTCTGAAAAAAGGAAAGGTGTGAACTTCACTAGGATCTGCATTAATAGAGATGTGGCCTTGAAAAGAGTCAAAAATGTCCCCATACCAGATTCTGGAGTGAAAAAGGATTTTCTAATCTGGTACGAGGATTTCTCTAAGGGTTGTGGTTTTTGTGCACAAAAGGATCATGTGTATAACCTATGCTCTCTTAGAGAAATTAGTTCTAAATTTTTCAAGAAAAAAAATAGACAAAACTGAGGCAATTGAATCTGCAACCAAGAACAGAGAGATCAAGGAGTAGCATAAGGTTGGTAAGAATGAAAAAAGGAAAGATAAAGTAATTGAATCTCAATACAATTCTAGGCCCTACATGTCCTCTAGTTATGGCCTTGCTAGCTTTAAAGATGAGGATTCTTCATTGAGCTCAAAAGAGCGCTTTCAACAATCTCAGGAAAGACCTTCTGATCAACCTATAACTAAGAACAATGATGAAGAACAAATTGCTATGAAAGTAGAAGGGGGAAACACTAAAGAACAATCAGCTCATGAACCCAATTAGGAACAAACTAAGGGTTTTAACCCTACTAATGATACTATGGAGAAGAAACGGAACCATCTTCATAAGCTTGACGATCCCATGTTAGAGAATGATGAAAATAAGGTTAGCATCAATGAAATTGAAATTTGTCTCAATGAGGAAGAAGAGCCAAATGAGATGCCAGTAAATGAACATATTGTTGCAGAATTCACTGCTATGTTATTCAAGGATGGCAATATCCCGGAGGAACTGAAGCAAATAGCTTCTGAAAATTCCTTCCACTCGACCGAAACCAACAACATTGTTAACAAGCTCATGGACACCATGGAGGTCAACCAAGATGCAGCCAAATCTTACTCAAGCGTGGAAAACGTCAAGGGGATCGAGGACACTGCTTCCTCCATCCTGAAGGAACCGAAGAAACAAAGGTTCACTTAACTCATGACTACAGAAGAGTATTTGTTATCCAGTTTAATATTGGATGTATTTGTATTCTCGAAAATTATTTCTAGCTTTTGCTTGTTAGAATTTCAGAATCACCCTAGTAGTTTATGGTGGAAGGTGATCTATCATCATGTTAGGCCCACCTCTAGAACCTTGTTTTTCCCCTCTGTATGTAACCTGAAGGTAAGTCTTCAATGTTCCTCTTACTGTTACATTTTGGAGGATGAATCTATATTCTATTTGTGTTATTTGATGTTATGTTGTTCAATTCTGTTGAATTTTTACCTGTTGACTGGTTATTTATATGCCTTCAACTTTCTGGATACAACAACTATGAAAAAGAGAAACAAGATACTGTTGTTGGATGGTTGTTTTATGTTGTGTAGGACAAAAACAGGTTGTAATATAGTTCAATGGGAGTTGTCACGAACAAATGACATGCATTCAGCCAAGTTAAGGAGTAATTGGCACATGAATAAAAGGGATAGGGAAAAATATTATACATGATGCAAAGACATAAACTCACAAGGGGAAGTATTGCCCTCAAAATGGTAAACGACACTATATACTCAAGATAGATACTCTGATGTTTTCTACAGGCATGTTAATGGCTAATTACATGACAAACTCTGATGTTTTTGTCTTCGCCGACAACCGCTTCATTATTAGGGTTTACGAGGGGTCTGAAAAGAGAATAGGGCATTTATAGTATTTTAATTTTACCCATTTCCCCTTCATGCCCCACTAATATAATTAAATTTAGATTTAAAAATTTACCATAAAATGAGAGGGGCCTAGTTTGTATTTGGTTTTCCAGAAAGGCCTTATTGCCCCATTTTTCTCAATCAATACAAGCATGTTTGTCACCGACCCATCAAAACACTAACACATATGCCGGCCTCAAAGTAGATCTCCCTTCACGCGAATCAGTTAAGAAGGTTACATGCGCCTCCTTCTTAGCCGAAACTTTTGCTCTCTTGAACACGTCACATAAAACATCACGAACCAATTCACGTATATACTTGAAATCAGGGAGTTCTTTACAATAAACCGCATGCTCCCTAAAAACATCCAAAGTTCTCTGACGATTTGGCATAGGACAAGTCGCACCAGCCGGAAACAATGGACTCATAAGGCGATACTTAAGGATCGTGCGATACTTAACTGGAGACATACACTGTTCAAGCCTTTCAATGGGTATGGAAAAAAGGAAGTTTTGGCTATGCGCTGACTACAAACATTTAAAAACCACTTTTTGTCTAGGGGTCAAACCAAAAGTCACTTCCATCGTCTCCATTGTTTTACTGAAAAGAGCACTCGCCAAAATATGTTGGGCTTTAGGGAGGACCGTTTTCTTGACAGTAAACCCAAAAAGATCGAAACTAGAAATAGAAGCCTGAAGATTGTCCAACGCTGCAATAAAACTCAAAGCCCGTATCAACTACTCCACTGTCCCGCAAGATGTGGTCTTGAAGGATCCAAGATTGGGCCCTAGAGGCCACAAAAGCAAAAGAAGAAGTATCCATAGTTGAGTATAAACCAAGCCCTCTAAACCGAATAGGCAAAAAAGCAAGATGCCATTGAAGATCCCAAAAAAAGGATCGCCACAAACCACAATATTCTCGACCAATCTACGGAGTCCAAAATCAAAATAAGTTGTTGCACAATCTCCATGCTCTAGTAGACAAGTCCTCAAGCTAAAATACATCTTAGCAATACCCATACAAGAACGAAGTAAGAGAAGCTCACTATGTGGGTCCCTCAGCTGTGGAAGAAGGTGCATCAATTCAACCGCCTTAACCACTTTCTTCATGACTAACTCTCTAACAAACTCATCATCTTTACTCACTACCCCATCCAACAACTTAACACCCAACGCCGACCTCACAATACCATGAGGGAAAAGACCATCTCTAAGCTTCGACCCATCATACGAAGGCTAAAAGAGTTCAGTCGTACCAATATTCAACTTGAGACCGAAACTAGTTCCAACCTCTCGAATGACATCTAGCGCTCTAGCCACTTCCTCTTACTGACCAATAATGGTACCATCATCAAGATACCAAGCATGTAGCAGAAGTTTGCAACAGTCTTTGATCCTATGAAGAAGCAGGTGCAAGACAAGAGAAACAAGAAGCGGTCCCAACGGGTCCCCTTGTTGCACACCAATAGCCGACCAGATAAACTCATCACCAACGTACAAATGGGCAGCATGACCATACAAGATATCAACCCATAAAGACATAGACGGGCATCTTTCCCTCACTTCCCTAAGCAACACGGTTCTATCAACTAGGTTGAAGACATTTGAAAAATCCGTTGTCAACATAGCTAGAGAACCATTAGTATGATACTCGTTCAAAACCCTATTAGCATTGTGTAGAATAGCCTCTGCACCACTTGAGACACCGACCTCAAATTGAAAATCTCCAAGATATTTTCTCATATCTTTAACAACTCTATTCATTGTTACTTTAGACACCAACCGCCTCCAAACGGTACCCACTTCTATGGATCGAACCTTATGCTTCAACAACGGCATAAGGGGTGTCGAAGCAACAAACTCACCCAAACTCAGCAGACATTTACCTCCTAACCACAAATTAATATATAAATATATAAATGTTTATATTATTTCGTAAGTACTCACCAATTAACAAATGCATAAACTATTAAAATAAAATGTTACATCTTTCTTTATTCTTTAAGGGCGACATTTAAAAATACCTAAGATCATTTTTAAATTAAACATTTTATAACTTCTATTTATTTATCAATTATATTCCAATTTTAAAATTAAATTTTATTTTTTATATAAATTATTTATTTCACTTTACATTCGTAATAGTTATCAAATTATCAATATTAACTTATTTTTAATAATTATTAAAAAATTAGAATATATAATATTTCCTTAATTAAATTAAACTAT
Organism: Fagopyrum tataricum; assembly: GCA_002319775.1. NCBI lineage: Eukaryota > Viridiplantae > Streptophyta > Magnoliopsida > Caryophyllales > Polygonaceae > Fagopyrum > Fagopyrum tataricum. The sequence goes on from CM008281.1 coordinate 5,589,613, forward strand.
TTTTATTGTTTATCTATGAAATTAATATATCGATATCATACAAAATTAATTTTAACTTTTTTTCAGTTAATTTATTTAAATTACAGTTTATCAAAATAATTTTATAAATTAAAAATTACCTATTAAGTTTTAATATTATACAAGTATAGGCACGGAAAACTAAACTAATTTACTCTATATTTAAAGATATAAGCGTGTTGCTTTGCACGCGGGTGTACAACTAGTACATGTAAATGTTTCCATATCAATTTAGCATAGTAGAACCTACGAACGGATAGGTCAAATTTTTAAAAAAAATTGTTTATCTTGTAATTGAAATAGGTTTTCGCAAAACTTGACCGCTTAACATACGGCTTTGAAGCCAATCGAAAGCGAAGATTATTGAGCATAAACATCCAAGTCACGTGATAAATGGTGAGTCCCCATCGAAACACATAAACGCAAAACTTGAGCACTGTAAGTCACTGAAAATCATCGTCGTCATCATCCAAAGTTGGTTTGGGTCTTTTAAAAGGGAGTTGATTGCCAGAAACTAACGACTTATATCTCCTACCTTTGGATGATAATATTTGGTTCAATGAGGATGTACTATTTTGAGCCGCGACCTGACTGCAAGGCGCAGGGGTCAACTTAACAGCCTGGGGGTTTATATTTTCCTTCAAATTTGTGCTATCCATCCTCGTCGCCTTTGGCAACATTGATTCTTTTGGCACCAGTTTTCCATCCACTTGGTTTGTGAAAACGAATGAAACCTGTCACACCAGCGTCAAGATAAGCAAATGTCGCTCATATTATGGGGTAAAGTCATAATTTTTCCGGTTCTTTTTGTTAACCGGAAACTTTCAATTGTTAAAAATATTTTTTTGAAAATTATTTGTTCATTTTAAAATTATTTACTCCTTTGTATAAAACTTGTGGGTAAAATTAGTCATGTAACTCAATCAGGGTCCATCATTTTATGGTGCAAGTGTTTGGGCCATTTACCTCGTCTCCTGCAGAAGCTTGAAAAATCACATCAGGTACCGAAGATGGTGATTCATGATGACCCCAGTTGCACAAATCCTCCTCCAAAGGGCTTCCCACCTGATACCAACCCCTTCCATGTCTTCAAATGAAACTAGCTAAATTAAATCAAGGAAAATCTAAATGCTGACCTGTCTCTCCGAGTCTTTTAGACTGTGCAGGCACCCAGCAAGTTCAGCAAACCCACCAATATCAGCTTTCTCTTCACCACATTCAGAAGATACATTGCTTCTCTGTACTCTATTATCATCTTCTGTCATGCCCTCCTCTCCATTTTGGCTACAGCGAACACACTTCATCTTTTCATGGATCTCAGACCTACATATGAACCAGACTTACTCTAGCTATGTAATTATATTAGAGAAACGCATTTTCCAACAAACAACCTTGACTTCTATTTCAACTACTGCTTACAGGAGATTGGAGGTAAAAGGGAAGTTATAGTTTTGGACTAATGTGGTGTTTTAGTGTAGTTTGTGTGAAAAATATCATTTGGAGTGACTATTGATCAACTAATTTGGCTAGAAAAGTGATTGTTCGGAGCAGAGGGGCTTTGTTCCACTGATTTATATTGCATATTTCATTTCTCAATGCCAGTATGACAACAACAGATTGGTGATAATAACCAAATATGTTAAGTTAAACTCAGATAAAATGATCATTAATTTACGGATAGATCACTTTTTCTTGCCAGTTCGGACAACTTTTACACCATTCACCTTCGGCAGTCAGGTTTTTCTGAAGCGTGGCTGTATATTTCAACTCTTGAAATAGGAGTTAAGATGAATACAGGGATCGTACATTGAATTGAAATAAGAGTTAAGATGAATACAGATGACAGGAATAATTGGCAAAGTAACCATATTAGCATGATAGGCAGAATGAGATCACAATAATCTTTAGATGCGGGTGATGGATTTGGGAATGCAGACCGGGGCCCAAACCTTGAGGGTGTACTAAGAGGGAGTGAAAACACGAGAGCATCAAGAAGAAAACGAAAACTCCGTGGATATCAAGAGAAAAGGACCAAATGATGAGTGTATCAAGTGGAAAACTCCATAAAATTAAAAAAAGAAAAAGAACATCAAAGCTCCAGAGGTATTAAGTTGAAAAGGTAAGCACCTGATATTGTGTCGAAAAGAAAATAGATCGTGTAGATCTTCCGCCGATAGAAGGTTCCCCTACAGCCAAGATAGTTAAGATTAAAAGTGAGAAATTGTACGACTGCAGCCGAAAACTGAGAATAAAAATGAGATGCACCTTACTACTATCACCTTGCTCCTGTTGAATCACTTTCTGGAGCCCTTCTTTTGACATTTGACGCTGGTAAACCTTCAAACATATGATTTTGTTTTCATTAAAATAATTCAAATCGGAATCAAGGAAGTATGACTGCTGAAACTTCTGAAATACACTTGACAACCTTCTCTTCAATGGTCCCGGTGCTCAAAAATCGGTAAATATACACTCTCTTCTTTTGCCCATCCCTCCAAACTCTAGCAGCAGCCTGACGAAAGTTATGGTTCATAATAATAATAATATTCAGGAGTGAAAGCAGGGGGCAGACATGGTTGGAAGGAGTTAGTAAAGGTTGATTAATTAAATTACTTGCTTATCATTGGCAGGATTCCAGTCGGGATCAAACAAGACCAAGCGATTTCCTCCAATCAAATTGAGGCCACAACCACCAGCCTTGCTGCTTAGAAGAAAAGCAAACTCATCCTGCAAGTAAAGTAGCTAATCACAAACTGAAAGAGCTTTCAGCCACTAATATCATCAATGCTACATACCTTTGATGGATCATTGAAGCGGTTGACCAACTTTTGTCTTTTACTAATGGTGGTAGTTCCATCTAGCCGCAAAAAAGGGTACATCCTTTCACGGCAAATTTGTGCAAAAAGGTCCAGTGTCTGTTAGAAAGAGACGAGCTAATGATCTTCCAAAGTACTTAATTATTGAAAACTATACACTTCTCTTTTACCGGGATCAGAAATACCATGCCTTCTGAGGGTGTGTTTATTAAGACAGGCTCATAATGTAACCTGTATTAATAAGGCCTCATAAGGGAGTTGATAGGCTTATTAGGGTTGTCATAGGCATGCTAATGTAAACTGTCTTCTACGAAACACATCTTTCATATAAACAAAACCAAAATTATTCACGCAGTACTGTTGTTGCATATCTACCAAAACTTTACTTCCAAGTCCATCTTTTAGTGGCAAACCAAGAATTCAAATGAAGACCTGTAATATGAGAGATAAAAACGCAGTTGGACATACCAACAATAACAGTTCAAGAACAACGGATGCTCCAGCATATTTGAGAAGAAAAATGATGCATGTTTACTCAAAAGATTCAAGCAAACCTACACTGAATATTATTTGAAATTGCATTTAGACATGAAATTTGGCATTCCAAGTCCTATAGTTATTACAATAAGGAAACACGTTTTGATGTTATCATTCATCGCCAATACCTTTAGTTCAATTTATGGTTTATTTTGGTATTGCAACCAATTTACCTGAGTGTAGTTTGAAACGAGGACAATTCTGTCATCTGTTTTCTTCCGCAGATGAGCCAGTAAGCATGCCAAGACATTCATTTTTCCTGATAGTTCCACCCAAACACCATTGGCACTGGCCCGGCCTCCAGACCTGAAGCACATCTTGATGCATTAAGGGTAAACTATACAGCCATGGAGCAACTCAGAAAAATTGCTAGAAATCTGACAATTTTGTTTCACCTTCCAGAATGCCACTCTGAAGGAAATAACTGCATGCAACCCTCCATGCCTGATGTTCCAGATTTTCCACTCTTTATTGTATCATATATCAGCTGCAATACATAGCGTTCTCTATTCGATAAATTTTGGGTGAACAACCAATTTATAATTATTGAAATGAGATAGCATTGTGGTCTGAATAGTGTTCTAAAAAGCCTTAGGCGCACCTAGGCGCTGGGGTCCCCTGGAGCCTAGGCGCGCCTGATTGAAATTTTTTTAAATATAAAAAATAAATTGGTAGTTCAAAAACAACAAGCAAGAATTAGAAGAGCAGCAACAGACAGAATTGTAGAAGAGAACAGATTTGAAGAGAGCAGTAGGTTCAAAGAATAGTCTTTATGTTGTGGTTGTGAGAAGGTCGGAAGACTCAGAACTCAGAAGGTGTTAGGTAGGGAAGTAGTCACATAGGGTATATATATTTAAAGGGAAGAATAATCTACTTAAAATAATATATTGATATGATTTATTTTTGTCAATCAGAATAATCTACTTGAATTAAAAGATATAATTCTGGACTTCTGCAACAAAACATTATCTTTTGGAAGTGCAAAATGTTTTTTTTTATAAAAACACAATCAGGCGCGCCTAGTTGCACCTGACTGCGCCTGGGTGGCGCCTAATCACAAGGGCTGAGCTTGAGCATCCTCAGGGCTGGACCCTTGGCAGGAGCCTAGGCGCGCCTTTTAGAACACTAGGTCTGAATATTTGAAATTAAAGGAAAGAGTATACATACATTCCATATCTTTTACCTTATTCTTCCATGTTCGTGATATGCCCCTCTTAATTGAAAATTTATATTCAACACAATTCTTTCAAAATTTTCATAAGATTTCCCATTATTTGCTAATGTAGCCATTCATTTCATTTGAAAATTACTACTATAATGTTTCCAGACCATAGTTTTTTAATCATATTATAACTCAGATATACTTTTTGTTTGTGTTTTAGAAACATTGTTTGAGAAAAATATCTGTGTTTACAGGGGTTAGAGCTGTCAAAGTAGTTTTGGAAGTGAAAGTAAAGATCATTAGGAGGAAAAAAACACACATTTACAAAAAGAATAAATAAATAAATGTAAAGAACGTGCAATGTAGACATTCTTGCATAGGAAGGATGAATTCAAGAATTTTAATTCTTTCTTATAAAGTCTCCCGCAAAATTAAGAGCATTTCTACCTTTGGGTGATTGCATAGCTTCTTTAGAGCTGTGATATATGCCAAAATTTTAGACTGCTTCTTTTCTTCTATGATTGCCTTCTTGACCTGAAGAGTATTTTATACTGATCAGCTTAGGAGTACTGTGTCAACTGGGAAACAATAAAAAAGAATATAGTTATCCACGATAGAACCTACATTCTTTGATTGTATAAAATAATTGTATAACTCCGATTGAAGAGGAGTTAATTTGCAACAAACAACTTCAATTATCTGCACATATGCAAATTAGATTTCAAATGTTGTAAAGCAGTTAAACCAGTCAAAAATGTCAGATTGCTACGTTGCCATAATGTAAAGAAGAAAGACCAAGGCAAACATATGTAGCGATGATGAAGTATGTGAAAGTGAGAAGAAAGGGGCACTAAAAGGGGAGATGAAACAGTGTTGTGACCTAAATTAATTAAAAATACTCACGCAAACCAAATTTGCAATGTACGTAAATCCTGTCTTCAGTTTTGAGCATAAAAAGAAAAAAAGAGGCAAAAGCATCTGAACATCCGTATGTCTATGCTATCGTTATCAAAGAGAGCAAAGAGTCAGGTCTTGCCAAACCAGAAGTTCTGTTAAGTGGATTGAATTTGGCATTTGGCAAGAACACTTTCCAATAGTGCATAAGATCCTACAGCTGGTGTATAAAGATGGTTCACATACCTTTGGTGGCAAATGATTAGACAAGAGAGCATTTGTCCTCCTTAATATAAACTGAAAATAAATAAGAATTTGTTAGTGGGAATCATATATATATATGTGTGTGTGTGTGTGTGTGTGTATAAAATTGGGTTTTGCTATCATTATTGTTATCACAAAAGAGAAGAATACAAGAGCTGACTTAACAGGAATAGGATTTTGCTGTCACAAAATAAACTTAGATATTATGAATTGATTTAAATTATACACGAGTTTCTTCCATTGCTTTCAATTTGACCATATTATAAGTTTATTTGTATTGCCCATATTTATTTTATTGCCATTATATGTTTGTCACAGAACAAACATATGGTCAATTAACTTTAAAATACAAGAGTGTACCTTATCCATGTAGAAGAGATCAATAGCTAAATTCAAAGAACTAAGCATACAAGCCTGGCATTTTTTGGGTAAGCCTACAAATCTCTCAAAAAGGTATTTTGATAAATTTCTAATACATTTGTTTAATTTTGTCTGCAACTTTTTTTTTTAAGTTGATAAGTATCCCCTACACAATAGCTGGTTAAATTTGAATAAATCTGTTCAGTTTTTCACGTTCAATCCAGTTTTACATTGTTAAATTCTATATATTGTAGCTTTACGGTCTACATGACTCACAAATGGGTTGGGGTTTTCTACTAGTTATAAGAACGTTCATGTTCAAATATTAAATGACAATGGCTAAGTAACATTGAAATTTTGGCACAAATAAATTAATTTTGCAACTTCTTTACATAGAAGTAAATATATATGTCATGAAAAAGTAAGTGAAAGAGAAATGAGAACCTGATTCACTTTTGCACTCAATTCACTAGAACGCTCAGCGCCTAGCACCTTTTCCTCCTGAGTAGCATTTGGTTCTCTTCCACAAACAATTGGCATCTTACAGAATCATATAAAAAGATTCTCTTTAGAATAAGCTCTGTATAGCAGTTGGAAGTATCAAAAAGATATTTAAGCACCAATATAATGATAGTCCCTGAAATTTATGTAACTGTTACCACATTTTTATGCATTTAGATACATAAGTCTGAGTCCAAATAGTATGTTCATACATATAATAGCTGATTCATCAGTGAAGTGAAATTAAATGAAATCAAAATCTCTATAATTATATTATAATGTCAAACAACAGATATCGGCTTAGGTGCACAGTGAAGATAACAGGGTAATTAACAGGATACCTCATAATATCGACGAAAATGTGTAGCATCACCCAAGATTCCTGGATTAGTAAAGTTTACTAATGCATAAAACTCTTCAAGATCATTCTGCATTGAGCAAAATAAAAGGAAGAATAATGCACAAGAAATAGATGCAACAGGTTTTTTCAGTTTAAAACAACTAACTACTAACCTGCATTGGTGTACCCGAGAGCAGAATGCGGCGTTTGCATGAGAGTTCAGCCAATGCCTGATTTCCACTATATTATTAGAACAAAAATCAAGATAATGCACAACCTTTAACTAGGAGTGATGAGGGGGTATGACTTTTCTTACCCTATTAGTCATGGTCTGATCATTCTTCAGCCTGTGAGCCTCATCACATATGAGGAGGTCACATGATCCACTTTGGCTGAACTTTGAGGAATGCATCCGAAATGTTTCATAAGAAACAATCAATACCTATTTTGAAAAACAAATTAATCAATCCTTACAACGAGACTATTCAAACATTCACATGCCTACCTTGAATTTGCTGTGAGGGTTCGTGAATCTATCAATTCCAGAGACAACATCATCACGGCTGCTTTCACACAAAGCAATAAGCTGTACTTTATCACCAACCCATTTTTTTATTTCTGCTTCCCAATTACTAACAAGACTTGTAGGAGTAACTATAATTGCTTTTTCTACCATAGGTCTTCCATCGAATCCTTGCCGCAAAAGCGTATAAAGTAACGTAATTGATTGTAAAGTCTTTCCCAGACTGCAAAATTACAGAACTGTTAGGGGGAAACTTTAGATAAATACTTAGGGATGTTTTGAAGTCAAATATAAAACATGAATAATTCAAAACCTTACCCCATGTCATCTGCCAATATGCATCCAAAAATGTTATCAGTGCTATGCAATCCTGACACGCATTCAAACATGAACTGAACACCTTCCCTGCATAAATTTGGAGCGAAGAAATTCAAGTTAGAGACAATACTTGTTTGTCGAAAAAACTGCAAGTAGCCCTCCACTCAAACGCACACAGCATCAATTTATTGTATAGCCATAGTAGGATGACTTGTTCCCTAACCTATGTTTGGTGGCTAAGATGCCTGCCAAACATACAAGTTAAACATTGAAGTTGTCTTTAAAAAATTTTCTCAACTACGGCTATAGCTCATCTCAAAGCCTTTGAGTAAAGAGTAATCACAAGACTTGCTCAAAGATCAACCAAAAGGAAAACAAAATTATATATATATATTTGTTACAAGTGTGATCAAACAGGAAACAGGCAACAGAATCATCACCAGTTTTGACCTCGATATTGTAGTGCAATACCTTTGATGCGGTCGCAAGAAGCGAAGAAGCAGTGGTTCAACCTCTATTGGAACTGGCTTATTAGTTTTATCCTCAGTTTCTTCAGGTTGCCACAGGACTAGTGGGTCAACACTAGGAGGCAAATTGAAGTCCTCTTCCTCCTCCTGGACATCATTTTCAGTAATGTGAGGTTGAATGGGAAAATGGGTTATTCCAACAATAGTAGGGCTTGATGATCCCCACGGCACAAATCTTTTACGGGCAGAAAGGCGATGTCGTAGCTGCTGGTTATGAGAATTGTCCCCTCCCGAGCATGGAGATTTGAAAGCTCTCCTAGCAACTGCTGCACCATCTGGCACTGAAAGAACCCGAAGTAGTGATTGCCTCTTCACAACAAGGTGCCCTCTACAACAATGCAGGTAAGAAATTCCATTACCATCATTCTAGCTTCTGATATAAAAACTTGATAGCTAACACATGCCAAATAAACTAGAACTTCCGGCCTGAAATCAACAAATTTGACGCAAGACATACAAGCAGCGTCGATGAAAATTCGGAAATTCATACGACGAATAACTGAATTAAGTGGAAAACAAGCACCTAATAGCAATTTCACATTAAAAAACAAAGAATAGATCGAGAAACGTAGTAAGACACTAAGACGAACAAGGGGAAACACTAATCAGGTGAAGCGAGCAGGATATGAAAAAAATAGGAGTAAAACTGAAGGTATTGAAGCTCGTAATTGATGTGCATATCAACAATACCTAACTAGGGCGGCAACATTGAGAGACTTTTGGTGTTCCTCGACCGATTCTGCCTCATGGACGTCAAAATCGACATCAGAATAGGAATCCGAAGATGTTTGGTTGTCCGCTTCATCTTCCATCGAAATCTGTATGTAGATCGGAAAAGGAGCGATAAAGAGAGTTCCTTCTATAAGAAGTGAACGAGGAAGAAGCAAGGAACTATGAGTACTTTGGCGGGAATTATGACTTGAAATGGAAATTGCACATTTAGGGAGTACTCCGTGCTCTTGAAAAATCTACTTCGCAGTTCGCACGGTTTATAATTTTGAACAGAGACCTGTTAAGTTTGAGCCGAGGCGTGGGTTGCAAATTTGGTGTTGTGTTGTAGGCATAACTAGCTTAATTCCCGTGCCATGCACGGGTTTGATTTAAACTAATATATTATACTTATGATAATAAGATAAAGAAAAATAATTATAAATAAATTTAAGTTAGTAGAGTGAAATGGGCAATATGATCATCTTTATATATTACAATATTAAATGTTTATAAAAATTTTAATAAAAATAGTTTTTTTTTTATAAATATTATAAGTGGTAAATATTGTATAATTATGGCATCAATATATATAATTTCCCGTAATTTCCATCTTGTGTAGAAAAATTTTGTCTAATATATTTTTTAATTTCGTTTTTTATAATATAGTCTTTCCAAATATATATACTAAATCTCAAATTAGGATATAGTAAATATTAATATCTTCATTAATGTGTATAATTTATTAAGAAATAATGAGGTGGCATAACCTTACGATGACATGTGAAAAAATGTGAGGTGGCTTAATGTAAAAATGACACGTGACGAATTAAATACAGTGATAACATGTGGCAATATTCACTTCTGTTTTAGTATTATATAGTAGATTTTTAGCTTCGGTGCTCATAACAAAATTCGGCCTGCTAAAGGTGCGGTGCGAAATTCACAGAACGTATGGTGCAGTGCAAGCTGATTGCGATGAAAATTTTCATATTTAAACAGGTCTACTGCGTTTAAATTTATAAACTTCAAAGCAAGTCGACTGCGTTGAAATCCTACTTGAAGAAAATATGATACCATGGATGCTCCTCTACGTCCTTAAAAAAACACCCTTTGGAATTTGGAGGTACGTTTTTTTCTTTTAGTTTTCGCGTATTTATGTTATGTTTTGCTTTTTTTTTCGTTTTTATTCGAAATTTGTTAAGTTTAGTTTAGAAATGGAATTGGAATCGAGAACTTAGTTTAAGTTAGAAAGTTATAAACATAATAGGGTATAAACATATTTATGTTTTTTTTCCATCAACTATTAAAGTGCAACAAAAGTACTAACTTATCAAAATACATCGCACTTGCTTTCAAAGTACTGAATTACTAAAGTAAAACACACTAAAGTAAAGTGCTAATTGACAATTATTGTTGGTCTACGCACGGGAGGACATTCTATATTGCATGCATCGTCAAAAACTTTCTCCTCGTCCGAAAAGGCTCAATTCAATGCTCGACATTTGAGTCTCAGCAATACCTCCATATATAAGTAATAGGAGGTAAGGGTGCATCCCGCTTAAGTCAAAATCTATTAATGTACATATAGAATGGTTATTTGGAGTTAACAAAAACAATACATTACAAGTAATTGATAGATTGTTCACTAACCGCTACATAATGTGTTCCACCTCCAACCCATGAAATAGTACATATCTTGGTAGGCGGGCCTTGATCGCGAGCGGTCTTCGTTATTGGTAGCATGTTTGCGGGTTGTTTCCAATAAGGGCAAGCACAACATGGTAATATGTTGCAGCGGATAAACGCATGATAGGTGTCGGCATCCAACATCTAGCACGGGAAAGGACTGGGTAAGGAATAGTAAACGTTCTTGACAAGATCTTCAAATGGCAAGTCACAAACCCACGCCTACAAGAAGAAAATTACAAACTATTTCAACAATCTAAAGAATCAAAAACTTAAAAATTATGTCAAATATCCGGCCTAAAAATAGTTACCTTTATGTATAGTGTTTCATGAAACCGCAATTCCATAGCCAAATCACTACGGACAGTCAGGTAACAGTCATCGCTCGAATGTCCGGAAACCGCTATGATTGCGTGCACGATATCCACAATTTCCGTCTCTAGTGACATCATTGGTAGAATGTATATAAGGAAGCATGAATTATTAATCTCACTAGGACACCAATTGTATTTCCCATCTTCTTGACTCTCTAGAATTAGGGCCCTCTTCCAAGTCCCAAACCCGGGGGACGACCTCGTCCACGACTATTTGGAGTTAACTTAATTGGCTCAGGACCCTCTCTAACTTGGCCCCCTCTTCCACGTTCCGAATTTAGTAAATGATCCCGTATACTACCTATTCCAGATGTCCTCGATACCGATCCATGCTCAAACGAACTCGACACTCTCCTTGTTAATTCTCTACCATAAGGAGGTCTTCCCTTCGTTTATTTGTATATATATGGAGAGAGTGCAAAGAATAAAGATTCGTTGTATTTATCGAGGGGGTTATGGTTCAATTTTTTTTTTTTCTATCATCAATCCTCAGTAGTAGATTTAACCCAATGTTTGGAATATTTGTACCTTTGTTTTATTTATTTATTTATTTATTTTTGGAAAATTCCGGATGGTATCCGGTGGTTTGGGTATTCCGGATTTTGCCCAGAGGTTTTTTATAGTTCGGGATAACCTTGTATTTTTTATAATTTCCGGAAAATGCCCAACTCCATTTAAAATTTAAACCAACGTTAACTTAAAATAATGTTAATAAAAAAGTACTAAGTAATGGGCTTTTTCATCACAAGCTTTTCTCACAAGATCCACTCAATTCCCATTGTTCAGACCTTACACACCTTCCTAATTCTCTCTTCCTCAACTCTCTGTCAGCGACCACCGATTGCCACTATTGCACGACGGCCAAACCTACCTTTTTTTCCACCCGATATATATTACCGGTTAAGCCTGTTTTCATTTGGATTTGCTGTAAATTTCAAAATTTCCAGATTGTGTTTTTTTATTTCTTTCTTTTATTTGGTTTTCCACTATGGTTGATACCTTGTGTGTATGTGAAAATTGTAAATGCTAGTGTCAGTGACGTGGTCGGAGGGAGAGTTAAACTCGAGCGAATTATTCTTGTGAGTGGGATACAAATTCGAAGAGGATTCGTATGAGAAAATGTAAACGAAATGCGGCGGAAACTCATATTAGGTGAACCGGGATCCCCTCGAATTTAAAACCTTCGCAATCGTCGAGGAGGGACAAGCAAGAGACGAGTGGGTTTGGATGGAAATGATAATCGATTAATCAAGCGTCAAAAGTGCATGACATTGGTGTTCCGCTTTTGCAACTGGGGTCGGTGATAATTTGATGAGGTTGCTAAATTTGTGTTAATAAAGAAGGAAGAAGACAACAAATGAAGGATGCATCTTCTGCAAAACCTACCAATAAACTAAGTTGTTGAATTTCAATCATCAAAAAGCAAGAAATTGCTTTTTTGTTGTTAATAGATCATATATGCAGGAAGAAGAATGAAGAAGCAAATAATTATATTGTTTCTCATCTTTTTTAAGTTTCTCTTTCTATTTAAAAGGGGCGAACTTATTTATGCTCTAAATTGAGGCCTTTGTGGAGAGATGATTGACGACTAATTGTATTGTGCCCAAATAGACACATCAACAATGCAAATACCTTCAATAATAAATTACACAAAATCACCTTTTATTTGTATCATTTTTTACATAACCACCTCTTATAATTTTCTTTTCAATTAACCACCCAATATTATATATATGTTAACAATATGCCACCACTCCAAAATTCTATCAACTATTCCGTCAGTAGGTCCCATAAAAAATTAATTTATATAATTTTATTGATAAAAATATACAAATATTTCTATCGTTGAGGGTGATTTGCTAAGGCCTCTATTTTTTTTTCCATATATCGTCAATCAGATTGCGGATCAGTTCCCGCCGGTGATAGTGAGTATGGCGATGGGCAGGGGAGGTCGCTGGACAATTTTGATGAGGAGAATCAATAGAGGCTTGGGCGAAGCCCTTTCCCTTGAGATGGCGAAACGTCACCACTTCGTTATTGGCTCTGGTCGGTCTCATGACAACCTCAGTTCCCTTTCGGCTTTACCTCGACCCTTCCTTTTCTCCATCCTCCTCAGATCATCTTTACCTCCTCTCCAATTCGATGTTGTCTACTCCCCCCTTTCCGTTTCTTCTTCGAATTGTACAATTTTGGCAACCTCTTATATGCTACAAGCCATAAATTTTGAAAAAAAAGTGTTTGAGGGTTCTGTTGTAAAATTTCAAGTCAAAGTTTGTGATTGTTTAGTGTTCTAGATAAGAATTATTTTGCTTTGGCCAACCATGATTTTTGTTCCCATCAGAATTACAATGTTGTTGAGTACGGGGCCCTATTTTCACAATTCTTGATATACAGATTGATGGTTTACCATTCACAAAAAGTATTTACGAGTATACTTTTGAGCATTATTTTGAACTTTTAATTAATTAATAAAATTTAACAAAATAATTTTTGGTGGGACCAAACAATGGAATAGTTGACAAAATTTTGAAGTGGTGGCTTCTTGTTAACAGATATATAATATGGGTGGTTAATTGAAAAGAAAATTATAAGAGGTGGTTAAATGAAAAAGGTATAAATAAGAGGTGATTTTGTGTAATTTACTCTACTTTCAAACATGGATTTTCTTTTTCTTTTTTTTTTTTGAATAAAGCAACTACAACTTCAAACACCAGAGTCATCCATCGCAATTACACATCCAAGACCAATCGGGAACTCAGACGAACATGAAAAAAACACACCAGAGGCGGGACAAAGACGAGAGAGCCAGTCTGCTGCTTGATTTCCAGATCTCCTAATATGTTTCCAGGTGCACGACTCGATCGAAGCAGAAGAGCATCGGATTTTTGCCAGCACAAACCCCATCGGACCCCTACGTGGTTTCCTTTCCGTTAACGCAGAGACCAAGCCTTCCGCATCCATTTCAAGTACCACCTTCCGCCACCCTCTTCCAGCTACCAAGGAAAGTGCCTAGAGCACCGCCTCCTCCTCTGCAACTTCCGGCGTAAACTTCCCTTCCAAACTTCACGCCGCCGCAAGTAACACCGTGCCGAGATTGTTCCTCGCAATAACTTCCACCCCCGCCTTACCTTCTATATCAACCGAGGCATCACAATTGACCTTAACCACTCCAGCTTCCGGCCTCGACCACTTCTGTAACATTCCAGCAGTCGACACAACAAAGCTGCACTTATTCTCCAACTCTGCATTGAAAGAGACGACCATATCCAAAGCCTCCCTAAGGATGAGCCCCGGCTCCTTATCAATCCCGTCAAAGCACTTCCTATTCCGAGCCCTCCAGATTGACCACATCAGCGCAACCCACCGATGAATATCAAGAAGAGAGGCCAACTTCCTCCCTTTGTCAAACCACTCCAAGACCGACGACACCCTCCTCATTACATTTGCCATTGGCCCAATGTGTTTCCAAAGATCACACACAAACGGACACATAGGCACCACATGAAAAGGTGTCTCTTCTTGGCCACACCTCACACACCATGGTTCACTCTTAATCCTCCTGTGACAAAGGGATGAATTGCACGGAATGGATCCCGTACACACCCTCCATGCAAAGTCCTTCGCAACTGGAACCATCTTGATCGCCCAGAGCCTGCTCCAAACCACCTCCTGAAGCCCAGTCGAAGATGAGCAGTCGACAACCCTATCAATACCTCCCGACTCCACCTCCAAATGATATGCTGAGCCCACCGAGAACAACCCGTTCTTGGAGAAAAACCAATACGGTTCATCCTTCGCATTAACATCCAAAATCGGAATGTTAAACACCTCAAACGAACCAACTTCATGAAAGACCCGACATACCGTGTCCACCTTCCAACCACCTCTATCGAAGTCGATAAGATCGCAAACCCTCAGACCAACATTCTCAACTACGGAAGGCCTCATAACCGGCTTAAAAAACCTAGGTCTCGGGATCCATTGATCATCCCAGACGGAAAGCGAGCGTCCATCGCCTATATTCCAACACAACCCTTTCACAAGCAGGTCCCTCCCATGCAACAAACTGCGCCATGTATAGCTCGGACGTATCCCAATCTCGGCCTTCAAGAAAGAGCAATCCGGGAAGTATCTGGCCTTAAGTAACCTAGCTACAAGTGATAGAGGGTCAGTAAGCAAACGCCAACACTGCTTAGCTAGCATTGCAGTGTTAAACGCACGCATGTCCCGGAAACCCAACCCCCCCCCCCCCTCCGACTTCGCTTTACACATCTTGTCCCAAGCAACCCAATGAACCTTCCTTTTCCCATCACCCGAGCCCCACCAAAACTGCCTCATCATTCTATCAATAACATTACAAACCCCTTCCGGCATCTTAAAACATGACATAGTATACGTCGGGATTGCTTGAACAACCGCTTTAAGCAACACCTCTTTCCCCGCCCTACAAAACATAGTCTCCTTCCATCCCTTGAGTTTTTTCCCAATCCTTTCGACCACATTGTTGAATATAGCTTTTTTTGACCTACCAACCATCGTCGGTAATCCAGGGTACCTCTCATGGTTATCAACTTCCTTCATGTCCAACAAAGCTTGGATCTCACTTCTCAACCCCACGTTCACATTTGTGCTAAACGACAGCTCTGACTTTGCAAAGTTGACTTGTTGTCCTGACTCGGCTCCGTAAATACGAAGAATATTGGCAATTTCCATGCTCTGTTGACAAGATGCCTTTGCAAAAATCACACTATCATCTGCGGAAAAAAAGATGTGAAATACACGGGGCAGAGGGAGCAATACGAATGCCCTAGATCCTCCCCAAACGTTCACTCTTCTGAATATGTTTAGACAAACCCTCAACACAGATAAGGAAAAGAAAAGGAGACAACGGATCTCCCTGTCTTAAACCTCTAGAGGGAGTAAACAGTGGAGTCGGAGTTCCATCAAAAAGAACAGAAAACGTAACAGAAGACACACATTTCATAATAAGAGAAATCCATCTTTCCCGAAAACCCATATCTCTCATAGACAACTCAAGATATTTCCACTCAACCCTATCATAAGCTTTTGACATATCCAGTTTTAAAGCCATATACCCCTTCTTGCCCTCCCTAGTTTTCATATAGTGAAAAACCTCGAAGGCCGCAAGGACATTATCCGTAATCAACCTACCCGGCACAAAAGCACTTTGATTATGAGAAATCACACTATCAAGACAAGCCTTAAGTCTATTCGCCAGAACCTTAGCAAAAAGTTTGTACACAACGTTGCACAAGCTAATAGGCCTTAAGTCTCTCATAAAGCACGGATTATTAACCTTAGGT
The DNA here is from genome assembly GCA_002319775.1 of Fagopyrum tataricum. Classification (NCBI taxonomy): domain Eukaryota; kingdom Viridiplantae; phylum Streptophyta; class Magnoliopsida; order Caryophyllales; family Polygonaceae; genus Fagopyrum; species Fagopyrum tataricum. The sequence goes on from CM008281.1 coordinate 5,605,968, forward strand.
ATAAGGGAAATAAAAGTGTGATTAAAATTTCTAGGGAAAGGATCACCCTCAAAAAGACCAACAATGAAAGAAGTTATATCATTACCGATGGTTCCCCAATGTCGTTGAAAGAAGAGCGCAGGTAAACCGTCGGGACCAGGAGATTTGGTAGGATGCATATCAAATAAAGCTTTCTTTACCTCATCAGCAATACACGGACTCAGCAATCTATCATTCTCCATGTCCGTAACTCTATTCAACGTTTCTGTCTGCTCTTCCCCCACTAGACAGTCACCAGCCTTGAACATATCCTTGAAGTACTCCTCTGTCACATTCGCCTTACCCGCTGATGATCTCCACGTTAGTCCATCCCCATCTACCAACCTTGTAATCTTATTCCGTTTATAGCGTCCAGATGCCTTTCGATGGAAAAACGAGGTATTACGGTCTCCCCATTTGAATTCATTCGCTTTCACTCTCTGGTACCAATACACCTCCTCTTGTTGCATCAACATCTTCTCCCTATCCTCCAACTCTCGTCTATACCGTACCCATGAATCAGTAATACCATTATCATGAAGTTTTAATTTCAGTTCCGACCTCACCTTCTTAAGCTCAAAACGGACGTTCCCGCAAGCATCTTTACTCCATTCTCTGAGATCTTCTCTGCATCTATTTAACTTTCCTTCCACTCTAGGTTCAACACCCAAAGACCCTGGGTTTAACCAAGCATTGCTGACCACTATAGCACAATCTTCATTTTGCACCCATGACGCCTCAAATCGAAAAGGCTTCTTCCCTCTACTCCTGTCAACATCACTGTCCCCTCCATTAAAGTCCATAAGAATCGGAATATGGTCAGAAAAAGCCTTTGGGAGATGAAAGAGTTTTGCATGAGGGAACAAATCCATCCACTCTTCGGAAGCAAACGCCATATCAATCCGTTCCTGGATAAGGAACCCACCATCTTGACCATTATCCCAAGTAAACGGTTGTCCAGTATACACCACATCCCGAAGTTGACAATGAGCAAGACCATCCTGAAATGATCTCATTAAACCATAATCAGGAGGTCGACCACCCTTCTTATCCGATGGATTGAGAATTAGATTGAAATCACCCATCACAAGCCAAGGTTCCTTCACATCTTCACTCAACCTCTTTAAAAGATCAATTGTTTGAAACTTGTCACTCACTCTCGGCCAACCATATATACTTGTAAATCTCCAGTCTCCCACCAGAGCATCAATATGATGTCTTGTATAAGATTGGACTCGAACCTTCTCCACTTCATTCCACATTAAACAAAGACCTCCCGAGGCACCAACACAATCGACAACAAAACATCCCTCAAACTGCAAACGCCGACGGATACTGTCTAATCTCCTCCTATCACACTTAGTCTCACTCAAAAAGAGTAAGTCAGGCCCCCTCTCTGACTAGCTGTGCTAGTTTCGCAATCGTCGGGCCTTTGCCCAATCCCCGGCAATTGAAACTCATAGTATTCATTGCTTTCGGCAAGAGAGAGTTTTCATCTCTCCTACCGATCCTACGTTGTTTTCTACAACCTTACCTCTTTTCGTACGAGTATTAGGTTCCGTATCTACCTCCTCAGCACTTCTCTTTCTGTCCCTTATCGTATCTGCAAGGTTTACGTCCTCAATCTGCACTGAAATCACGAGCAAAACGTTTCCATTTCTTCCTCTGAGCATCTGGGACCAAAGCCTCCCTCCCGACATTAGCCTCACAATTCTTCTCTTTGCCAATCATACTCTTTCCCTCTATTGGGCCCTTATCTCCTTACTCCTTCAACTTTGAACTTTCTGTTTCAGCCAAGGAAGACAGATGGACTGTCTCTATAACTGCATTCAAACCATCTTCATCAGCAATCGGAAGACTCACCTCCTCTCCCTCTTCCTCCTGAAGCAAATTCAACAACACTCTCCTAACACGACTCATCTCTGGACATACCCCTACTGTTGTCTTTTTGTCCGATGTATTAGCAATGTTCACCTTATCTTCCGTTGCAGAGGTTCTAAACCCGTGATTATCTTTTGGTACCTTTAAAGGCATGGCCCTCAGTTCCTCTCCATACTCATCACTGTACTCCTTCGCTTCATCATATGTGCATTCCGATTCCACATGTCCCAACCGTCCACAAATATAGCAAAAGTTAGGAAGCCTCTCATACTGGATTGGTGCCCAAACTTTCTGACCTCCAGTCGTGATCAAAAAACCCCTTCTCAGCGGTTTTGTGATTTCCTATAACACTCAAATTCTCATAAAGCAGCTTGTAACTTCAAAGCTCTCTTCATCAATTGCCATACAACCTCTCATCGCTTTGCCTATTTGTTCTAATAACTACTTAGTTGCAGAACCAAACGGAAGATCCATCACCCTAATCCAAAACAGTACACCAGTAAACTCCATCTTTGAGGGTTGAAGATTTCCCGGTACCTGAAGAACTAGTAAAGCTTTGTTGAAAGACCATGTACCGTTCTTCATAACCGTATCCTTTTCCTCCAAAGTAGCAAACTGAAAAATGAACAAGTTTCGCTGTACCTCTCTGAAGTTGAAACCGTTCTTGAGTCTCCACGCGCCTTTCATCGTTGCACGTAGCGCAAAGGCATTGAAAGGCCGAGAAGTCAACACCTTCCCAATCAGAACCGGCGTCGGGGTGCTTCCGCTTTCATCAGTTTCACTTTGATTCAGTATCAGGCATTCAACGTTAGTGAGATGAATGTTGTGTTTTTCTTTGTCCAGTCGTTCCATAATCCCTCAAAAAAAATCACCAATCAATGGTAAGACACCTAGCCCACACGATCCAAGAAAACGGTGGGAGAACAGTTCCTGAAAGGTTTCGCCTAGAAATTGCCGCAGACACATTGCTTCTAGGGTTTTTCTTTTAGATAGAGGAGGATTGAGTAAACATGAATTTTCAATTCCCCCTTTTTATACATGCTTTCCACCTAAACATAAAGTACTTCTCATTCATGATTTTCACAATTAATTAATATTATTAAATTTAGTTAGTAAATATGATTAATCATCGTAATTAATTAATATTATTAATCAATATTATTATTAAATTTAGTTAGTAATTATGATTAATCAGTATTATTAATCATGATTATTAAGTTATCTAATAATAATTATTAATTAGTATTATTAATCGATATTATTAATAAGTTTATCTAATGATAACGATTAATTGGTATTATTAATCAATATTATTATGTTTATTTAATAATAATGATAATTTAGTATTTATTAATCATTATTATTATTAAGTTTAATAAAAAATAAAACTAATTAACATTATTTATCATTTTATCATTATTTTATTAATCACTACAAGTTAATTATTATTAATAATTCGTTCGAAGCGCCTTCAAATTTAACGTACATTACATGAATGTATAAGGTACATAACGATCGTATTATTGACGAAGACGTCGAAGAATCCTAAACATCTCAATCTGTGACTTGTATGTCTCATTTTTAACATTTAAGCCTTCTTTTCTATATGATCCAAATCACACGTACATATATAGTTAAGTTCAAGATTAAGTGAGAACATATTCTCCTGTAGGAAGTAATAACCTCTAATAGACGTATGATTAATAAATTAACGTTTAGGATATTGGTCCACTATAAGTGTTCATGGGTGTGATACAATAGATTAAAAATAAAAATAATCCACTTTTAATAAATAGAATAACATATATGACAACAAATTTATTTGTTTTAATCAAATTTTGAGCATTTCGATTGAAATAGAGCTTTTTCTACTAAGTTCAATCGAAATTATCTATTGAATTTTGAGCATTCCGATCGAAATATATTCATTCGATCAAAATAGTGTTTGATCCTATTTGTTGAATTATGTAGGTTAATAAGTGTTAGAATATTTTATACAAATCTTCTTTATTTAGTAACTAGGACGATCAATTTTTTAGATTATACGGCTATGATAAGTTCATACTCCCTACACATAAATATGTTCATACTTGATCCTATAACTTTTAAAAATCGTACAAGGTACGAGAATTAAACTAATATATATTCTATTAAAATTAGATAGATTTTAATACAGTTTTATAACTACAACTTTTATTTAAATTATATTTTTATAATTAAAATATACAAACTTTAATCCTAAAACTTTTTAACAATGTAACAAATTATTTATTTGGATCAAATCATACAAGGTACGGAAACTTAAACTAGTATATATATATATATATATATATATATATTATGGACATAATTATTATCATTATTAAACAAATTGATATTTATGGACACCTAAGTAAATTTGATATACAAAAATGTATATACAAAAGAATGTGATAATGTGAACAAAGTGCAATCAACTCAAGAGTGACCGCTTTGAAATGAATATTTCAAAAGAAAAAACATTGTGCTATTTTATCTAAGTGATGAGACATTATTTTATTTTTTTATTGATTAGATTAATAAGGGGTTAAAATAACACAACTCTTTATTATTATTTTTTAAAAAAATTTACATCTATTACAATATAATAAGTTGGACATTTTTCGAAAAAAACCTTGTGCCAAAATCCGGAATACAACAGACAAATACCATTCGAAATTTCCATTTAATTTCTTTGAAAAACTTTTTTAAAAAAATTTGTTGGCAGCGTTTTAGCTTATTCCGTGTTTATTCTGTTTGACTTTTGGTTTTAAGCCAATAAGCCGGAACTCCGGTCTGAGTTTCGAATTACATTTTACAGGAAAAAGAACAAATAAACCGAATTTGGGTTCCGTATGAACCGGTCACTACTCCTTGTACATTACTGCTGAAACTCTCTTTCTCTTCTACGCAATCTCCCCAAGGAACTCACAACCTGAGACCTGACATATCTGAGCCCCTCTCCCTTCTCTCCTTATCCGTGGGTGATAAGTCTCTTCCGCTTCACGCTTTAATCCTCAACTTCTTTCCAATTCGTTCAACGATAATTTTTGTTTCCATTTTCAGGTAGTTTTCTTTGTTGAAAGCTGTCCAATATCTTCATATTGTCAATATCTCCACCCATAATTGTTTCTCTCTTAGGATCTTGATAAATCTCTTAGCTTTCTTAGGGATTCATGCATGATTAGGGCATCTTGTGCTGATTTCTTTGTTCATCCGAAACTTCTCGGATTCTGCTTTTACGCTGCTTGCTTTTGCAAATTCCTAATTTTTTAGGGCTTTACTTAGGTTAAACCATCTTTATTTTGCGGTGTTAGTTGCATCTGAGGGGATAATTAGCTCCGCATTTGGATTTTTCTGGGGGCTGTATTTATACATTTTTCTGATTTGGGGCTTATTCCAGATTGAAACTTACTTCATTTATTCCGAAATTTATACTTGGGAAATTGTGTAAATAAATTATTGCATATAAGGTTTGTGTGGGCAGCTGCCATGGATTTTCATCATAATTCCCCATCAGAGTCGGGAAAGCTCGAACAGATTGTTACACAGTTCCTCTTGAAGACCTTGCACGTAATCTTGGCTTCAAGGATTCCATCTTTGAAGCCTCAAGATTGTGGAGGGCCTCTCTCCTCATCGGGCTCTAGAGCCAAGAAGAGTGATAAATGGTTCAGTTTAACATTAGGGGACCGCCCTGCACAGTTAGAAAACTTGCATTTTTGGCATAGAAGTTTGATGGATCCGATGGTGATTGATATAATCGGGATTCATATGAGGGAGGGAGCACAATCAATTGATAACTTATGTGGCATTGGATTATCCGAGGGGATGCCAGTTGAAACAGTGATTGAGAGATGGGTGGTCCAGTATGAAGGCTCCAAGGTGCCCCTTGCACAAAAGGGTGATTTTTCTTCACTGTATAAGAAAATGTACAAGAAATTGATCATACTTCTCCGCTCTGTACATTCAATGATGAGGCTTTTGCCAGCGTATAGGATTTTTAAGCACCATAGCTCGGCGAGTCAGAGTTGCAACTATGATGTTATATACAAGGTCTCTTCCTTGAGTGATATTTTTTCAAGGGAGGAAGAGAAGATGATGAAGCATCATGCGTTTGTTCCTGTTGATGCTGTGAGTGGTCGCCTATGCATATCTGTAACCTATAGATCAAAGCTATCAGAGTTTAATCTCGAAAGCTCCACTTCATTTCCACCAATGATAATTACTGATTATGTTGGTAGCCCTGCTACTGATCCTATGAGATTTTTTCCATCTACGCCTATTGAAAAGGGTTCCATTGCAACCCCGTTCTCAACAAGGAACAGAGGAGTACCTCCTCCGCCAACTCAACGGCCGCATAGCTGGTCTAGTGGAATCCACATTGGTGCCACTAATACGCAAAATCAGATGGCTAATGTCTCCCCACCTGCTTATCATGGGTCTTATGTGCCGAATGATTTTGCATACTCGCCAAAAGGTATCCAAGGGTCTAGAGTTCAAAATCCTAGGTTCTCTTCTAGTAATGTCTATGAGGAGCACCAACTTTCACCTCCATTTTCTCCAACTTCATCCCCATCCAATCCTTCATACCTCCTCAGCTATAGCCCCAGCAAATCGCGATTGAGGGCAGAGTCTGCTCCTGTAGCTATTCCACACCCAATGTTGAACCGAAGTTCTAAGTACCCTTCTCCCAATCTGTCTGACCCAAGTAGACAACTTCTTCCACCACTTTCTCCAAGAAGTACGAAACTCGAGCATTCTTTTTCAGAGTCACCATCTCCGTCTGGAATCAGATCTTCCAGGAGAATGGAAGCTATGCGGAATGGAGAGGTGACATCTGGAATCACCCATCAAGCATTCAGTCCAAAGGTATCACTCCTTTGCTTGATTTATGGTTTTGTATATGTGTTTATCAGCTTTAAACATGTCATACCTACTACTGAGACCAATATGTTGCTGTTGTACAGTTTACCAAAGAGAGTAGGGAGGATTCTGGGCGATTCTCAGGGCTGCTTTCTTCTGGTAGCTCACCGCGTGTGGGATTTTCAAGAACTTCTAGTAGTAGGTTATCGTTTCAAGATGACTTGGGCGAATGTGACTTCCAATGTCCATTTGATGTTGATGATGTTGATATGACTGATTCTCAATCCAGGTACCTTCCTTTTATCATGATATATTGTCAAGCATTGAACCAGTTTCAGGAATGCTAGCTATTCTTTATCATATTTGATGGACGTTGAACCCAAACCGTGCTTTGAGTCCTCTATCATGAACATAAAATGCTAAGATAGCACAACTGTTTATTGTGGAATAATTACAGGCTTACGAAAATGTAGCATATTTAAGTAGAGTTCGGTTGAAAGCCTTATCGACCCCCAATGATAGTATATATCTCTCCATTTGATGTCTTTGACGTTGAAACTTAAATATATTCCTCTGGATTTAACATTAAGGATATACGCATAATTTCACAGGTGCTAGGATTTGGACATGAGAATGCACTTATGAATTATGATTGCGCTTAAAGAAATGACAATTTTGTAAAATGAATTAGAAGCTGATTTCAACGAATTATGTTCAATTATATATGCTAAAAAAGGTAAGGGAAATTCCGGATGGTACTGTTTTAACATATTATGTCAAATTAGACTTTTCCTAATGGTGTTAAAGCATTTTTCAAATTCCGATTGGTATGCTTAAGGTTTTACAGTTTTCCACTCTATGCCCATGCCTAAACTTTTAAATTGGATAAACAAGTAGCCTGTTCAATAAAAAAACTCAAACATCATCCACAATTTTTCTACTTCTAGACGATTTCTCTGTACATGACCACCACTCACACCTCCTCCCAAATTGGTTGGTGCCACTAAAGTAAACACCAAAAAATCTTCTCTATAATTTTCTTCCTCTCGAGAATTCCTCTTTGTATCAGTATTTGTAAACATGTTCAGTTACAAATGAAATTCAACGAATCCCCATTCAAACAGCTCCAAAAAAAGTAAATCTTCTTAGAAATGACAACAAACACCACAGCCAACAACAGTGTGCGAGGACAATGTTTCAGACCCGGCTGGGATCATTTCTTCCAGGAGTTCGAGTTGACTATCAACTATCAAGTACAGTGGGCTTGGATTGACTAGCATAGGCTCTTTTGATCATTTAACATCCAATTATGGTCTTTTAACAGGAGGAAGGGGAGCGGCTAGTTGTTTAAGTTGACATGCTTATTTGTGGGTGATTTTCTAAAAGAGCGTCTAAGTTACAGGTTGTTTTCTGCAGTTACCCAAAATTTAATATTCACAAATCACAATCTCAAATCTTTGTAAAATAAGCAACAAAATGACTAATAGCAATAAGGGCCTGTTTTGTATCCATATCTAGATATCAAGATATGGGTATCCAATATGGGTATGAGATTTATATCTGATATTTTTGTTTAGGAGAGGAAAAATAGAAGAGGGAGGAGCAATTCTAGATATTTGATGCCACTATGTTTTTGGAGTATATCAAAAAAGGAGAAAATGTGTATTAGAAGTATATAAAGATATCAGTTTGATATCCACATACTCTTATACCAAACATAAGTATGACTTTTTCTTATGTCGATACTAAACAGGCCCTAAGATAGATAACAAACAAGCCCTAAGATAGATAACAAAAGGTCCCAGATGGACAGACAATGCTGTGTAAATGTAGCTGACTTGTAAAATTAATTAATTATCATTAATTATGAAAGGAAGCTACGTTTAAAGGCTTTTCAAAGTTGTCATGCTTACCTATACGATGTATCATTTTTTTTCATGGCTCATGTATCTGTTTTCTGGACAATGAGAACAAAATTTCTTTTGGTAATGATTTGGTAGTTTATCTTAGTTGCATTTGTTGATGTGGGTGGGTATGATAATCCTTCAGGTGAAATTTGTCAGTATGATTTTGGTGGGTATGATATCCTTTGAGTGAAATTTCTTAGTGGCCATACTGCTTCATATTGATCCATCTAGATCTAAAGGTGCTTTTCAGCATACCTGAATATTGAATTTGAATGACAGATTGTAAACTTGTTTCTGTTTTGGTGAATCTGAACAGTCATAGCCTGGACACAAAGAGATGCCTGGAATTCAACAGCCCCACATTCTCAATGGGCCGAAAATCAGAGGAAGCAGCAGTGGGGGCCCTAATACAGATGCTGAGGACAGCTCCTCCCCTCCGACAGGACTCGAGCATATACTCTTCTTCCCCGTCCCCCAACACCACAAACCAATTACAAGCTGGCAACTTCGGATCAGCATCCGAGTTCCTGACAGCCCGAAAGGCATCCGATGCACTTGAGGAACTCAGGAGCTTCAGAGAGATGAAAGACATATTGGTTTCCAAATCTGTTAGCAGCCACCTACTCAGAAAGGAAACCATTTGATGATCCCACAAACAACAACTCTTCTGTTTTTTTCGTATTAAAATGCTCGTTAATTTATGCGTGGAAGATTGCCAGACATGTGCCTGTAAATAGTCAGACTACCAACTAGCCACATGTTTCATGTGTTCTTGAGAATTGGTTGAAGATGCTGTTTTCTTATTTGGTGTTCTTGGCATTTGACACTGCAAAAGTAGGGGGATAAGTTATAGACCAAAAAAATAGAATAGAGAATATCTGTGTACATATTTGACCTTCTCTTGTAAGCCAATCCTCCATGTTCTCTGTACTTTTCAGACATTTCTTGTTTAAACGGCATCTCTTAGATCTCTACTTGGCTCTGATTCTTGCATGACATTCCCAAAATAATAGTATTTGACTATTCTAACCTCCCGTTTGGTTGTAACTCCGGAAACGGAAACGGAATGGAAACGAATCTAGTTCACATATGTACCTTGTTCATGGAATCATTCCGGTTGGTTTCATGCAAAATGCACTTGTTTCCTCCTACTATGTTACCCTATAGGGTATTAAAACTAATCAAATTCTATTACAATTAGTTCAAATCACAAGAAATGATTCCCAACAACTTCATGAATATGGGTGTACGTATGGATTAAATTTGTTTCCATTCCTTTTCCGAAATTTAAACCAAATGGGCCCTAAATTTCTCAGTTATTTTTGAAATATTTTATGGATGAAATTACTACAATTCATAAGTCAACACCATCAAACTAATAGTAAATAGTTCTTTTTGGCTCACTACTAGCTCAAATGTTATAAAGATTGTTTGTTTTTTGTGAAAATTTATTATAATAAATCAATCCACTCAGCCACCAAAATTACCCCGTCTAAGGTAGTGTACGAGATTTATGGTAATTTCCTAGCACTTGATTGCACGTGTGGTCGTGACTTTTTGCAAATATTATTATGTCATTCAGAGTATGAAATTGTAGAAATACATTTCTCAATTCACCCTATAAACTTGTTCGAAAATTTAAACTTCCTTAATACTGCCAAGATAAAGGGCCAGCCGACCATGTCAAGCTTGATTGTCCCATAACCTTCTTTTATTTATTGTTGAGTATAGACTGATAAGTAGTGAGGTTGTTGACGAGGGATTACCAATCTTTGTGATCAGAACAATGAATTTATGGTTAATATGTTTTAGGATTACTTTGGTTCTATAGAAACTCTTGATTGATTGCACGGATACCGCTGAACTTATAATTTGCCAATACTTCCGAAAGAAGCCATCCGACATTCCATTCGAACCCGGAGATTTGTCGTCGCAGATTTCAAAGATTTCACTTATGAATATTTCATTTGTAAAAGATTAGGTTAGTTCAGTGTTTTCCGATATCTCATTTTGAATAATCTCAATGTGATTTCAAAGGTAAGATGAATTGATAGGTAACTTTAACTACATTTGAGAATACGAGCAACGCACTCCAGCTAAATATTTGTAATTTAATTGTAGATTTGAGTGTTCAATGGTCGCAACACCTCATACAAATTGATGGGTGCAAAATTAAAGTTTCCTAAATCTATACAAGTAGAGTGCAAGATTCAACTACTCTTCCAAGACATGCTACTCATTGACGTCAAATCATCTTCCACATCAACAAGTGCAACGTTCAAGTGTGACTTCCTGTTCATGTCTACATACACTTCATCATCGTTCACTTCCATGCCGTTCTTACATGACTTACTCCACTTCTCTATACTTTCCTCTCCTTTCAATAGCCTTACAACCCGGTTCATATATGGCCGGAGGCGAGCGGATGTTGTCAAGCAAAGAGTAGCTGCAAACATCATTCTCTTCATTTGGATCTCATCAAAACTCCCTTCCAAATTCGGATCTACAATTTCTCTCACATTTCCGCTTTCTAGTATCGGTTTCGCCCACATCACTAAACTCTCTTGCCCCTTTGACGAATCATAATCAATCGATTTCCGACCTGACAAAAGCTCGAGAAGTACCACTCCAAATGAGTACACATCCACCTTGCAGCTCACCTTCCCATACATGAAATATTCAGGTGCTAGGTAACCAAATGTTCCTACTACATCGTCGTATGTTTCGAAAGATGAATTCATAGGACCCCATACTGCAAGCCCGAAATCAGACAACTGCACGCGTTCGTTCATAGAAACAAACAATCTACATATTAGAAATACTTATATTGGCACATTATGTAATATCAGACACTAGGAGTTTCTTTAACCAATTTGAAAATAAAATATAAAAAAATATCAGGTGAAAAACCAAAGCAAATAATTAGAAATAAATTTCTCCAAGAAGAAATAGTATCTCTTCTTCTATTTTTTTCCCAATCAATTGGCTTATTTTCTATACATAACCTTTCTAACCACTTTAGAAAATAAAATAAAAGAAAATATCAGGAGGGTTTAAAAATCAAAGCAAATAATTAGAAATAAATTTCTCCAAGAAGAAATAGTATCTCACATGTTCTTCTTTTATATATATATATATATATTGGTTACAAACTACATATTAGTTTATGGGTTAAAGATGTTGTAAGAGGTTATTTACGTGTACCTTTGGTTCAAATCTGTCAGAAAGCAGAATGTTTGAGCTTTTGACATCTCTATGAATGACAGACCTGGAGCATCCATTGTGTATATAATTCAACGCGTCAGCAATCCCGACAGCTATCTTGAACCTTGCTTCCCAAGGCAAAACATGCTGCACATGATCGGATTTACTGTGTAAGTTATCCTCTAAGCTTCCTTTTGACATGAACTCGTGAACGGATATGAGCTCTCTGTTCTCTATGCATACTCCAAGCAATGATGTAAGGTTGTTGTGTTTGAGGGACGAGATTATATCTATCTCAAGTGAAAAGTCTGTCCATCCTGCCCTTGATGATTTCGTAACCTTGACAGCCACATGCCTGCCATCTGGAAACTTACCCTTGTAAACTCTGCTACAACCTCCCTTCCCAATCAAGTTTCCTGCATTGGAAAGTCAATATGGTATGAGATTAATAACTGAAACAAGTAAATACTTATTCCAACAGGGGTAGAAAGGTCAGAACCAGAAGAGAAATGTGAGGTTGAGCTCTTGAGAACTTCATAACTGAACCAAGTGAAATTGGATTGCATTAAGTCCTCAGGTATCTCACCACAAAATGAACGGCTAGTTCTTCTACTGTCTGCTAGTGTGCTCTCTGATACACTAAATGAAAATTCAGAGGTGCCACTTTGTGTAGTTTCAGGGGGAGATCTGACTGGTAAGTTCATTACCCATTGAACAACTGACATCTTTCTTGCTTCCAACCCACTATAGGTTGGTATGCTGGATGTTCTTAGCAAAGGCCAACCAGCCTTTATCTCCAAATTGCTTTCCATTGAGAAACTACAAGATCTTGAATGAGTATTCGTATTTGTATTCGTATTCGTATTCTCACTTGAAATGAGATGCTCAAATTCAAGGAAGCTCGGCTTAGGATCTCTGCCTTGGGCTACTGGATTCAAATCCAAAGTTAGTACTTTTACAGAATCAAATTATAGGAAAAATGATATGATAAATTAGCAGCAAACCTGATATATGGTCATTAGAGCTTCTTCTGAAGACAACTTTTCCATTATGGATACTGACTACTTCAATTCTCGAATCCAAATGCTTAGCGCAGTACTTAGAAGCCGATAACCAACCACTGCCAGAAACCAATTCTGGTAAGATAAAATCAGATAGAACCACAAGAACAAGAACAAGAAACAGATATATAAATCATCTAGCATATATAGTTTACCCAAGGGTGGTTTGTTTGCTTGTTCCCACAACTACAGCTGAAGCATTATAGGTTTTAGCCTCTTTTACAAGGGACTTTCGAATTGAATTCCCCTTCAGTATCTGCCCATGGAGATTTACCTGATAAAATTGAGTTAACAAAAAGTTCAGCACTCAATTCTCTCTTTCTTTTCAAGTAGTATCTGAAGAAATCAGACCTTCTTAATGTCACAAAGTCCTTTGTAACTCTCCAGAAAACAATCCAAAGCCACCTTCTCTTTTGTAGCATCATCTAAGTAATTACAAAAAAAAAAAAAACATAATGAGGGTATTGAATAACAAATCCTGGTAAAAGCTAAAAACTCAGTTTTTTTTTTACCTCTTTTTCTACAGACATGTACAGCAACCACCTGGTCACCTGGGTTAGCAACCTTTACAATTGCCCAGCTGATAAGCTCTCTGCCTTGGCTATCAAATGTGATCCCAACCAAAACATTCCTTTTCTCACCATTATTAGCCCCCTTTTCAGCTGTCATCTCAAGATGAAGATGAACTTTCTATGGTTTTTACCTCTTCAGACTAGAAAGAGGGCAAATCCCCATGGAATTCTTGAAGCCCACTTTGATATGAGTGATATAAAGAAAAGGGTCGTAACATTATTGGCCAAAGATTATAATAATTGAATATATGGGGTCACTATAAACCAAAGCAGACGATTACAAGGACAGCAACGTATCAACCCCAACCAAAAGTAATTCCTTTTGTAATTATCGGGTACAAAATAATTAATTAGATAGTCAAAGCAATACCATCCATCAAAGTATATTTCATATATCAATTTAAAATTAGGATTCTGATGATAGCTCCAAGATCTTCACAACCTATAATCCAACCACCACAACTACTACAGCCTACAGGGCGTCTAGGATTGAGACCCAGAAACTCGATTAGCTAAAATGACACTGATAGGATAAAAGGTTCCAACGGTCTAATACGAGATCTATAGAGCTAAACTGGGAAATTAGAAATACTGTTGAAAAATTAATTTAAAAAAAATGGGAATGATATTCAGAAGAAAAAGAGATTCTTGTGTAAAATTGTGTACCCGTTAAGGAAAGTTGGAAGAAGAAGGGCGATGGGTAATATAATAGTAGCGCGAAGAGCAGGATATTCGGTCACCGCCATTGGAGCGATAAATGAGGCTGCAAATCCTCACCGGCTATCCAGGGTTTACGCCTACCCGTTTTTCCTTTTTTTGAGGAACTTTGTAGTTTTTCAAACAATTTTAGTAATTGATGTTTTGAAAAGATTTCGAATTTAGTAATTCATTGGTGCCATTTCCAAATTTGCTGGAAGGGATACTACAAATTATGGCGGTAACAAATTCAGTTTGTGGATGACACTAAAACGGCCTATCTTTTTCTATACATGGTAAAAGAAGGAAATTATATCCAACTTCGCCCAACTTTTCTTCTTCCTCCTTCTGATTACGAAAGTTGACAAACGAACGTGAAAAACGATTCTCAAATATGAAAAACAATCCCTTCAAATAGAAAGGGACGTGTTATTTATTACACTTCACTCAATGTAAGTTTTCATCAAAACTAGAAAGCCGCCGGTTATTTTAAACGCTAGTTTATGATGCCGACGTCCACCAGTTTTATTTATTTATTTATTTATTTATTTTTCAATAGGATGCAAGCTTCTTTTTTTTCATGAAAACAAAGTGGACGTAAATTTCTCTTTTTTCCGTACAAAATAATAAAATCGAACTATGACTTTTTTGAGATAGAGAGTTTATGGGGTTAAAGATGATGATTGAGGATGAGATTTAAAATCAAAACACATTGATATAAAATATCTTTAACAAAGCTCGATTTGAAAGTTTAATGAATTATTATTTTAAAGATATTAATGGAATCTATTTTTAAATAAACAATTATTTTTTTCAATTTAGGCGCCGGCGTCCAAAATTTTCTTATTTTATTTCCAAAAATATGGGTGTCGCGCCCATTAGGCGATGGCAGAATCCGATTTTATTTACGTTGGTAAATTGAATTCCATTTATTTACTTTTACCTTTACCCACAATTTTATATTTTTCTTGAATTTCTTCGGAATAATTTATAGTTGTCTAAGAGAAACGGGATAAATTGAAACATGCAACTAACGTTTCCACTTATAGCGACTCACACTAGCTATATACTAGGTTATAGCAAGCGAATTTGTAGGAGTATTTATAGTTTTCGTACAGATGATTCTATAATATTTTTTTGTTAAGTGAGATAACCAAGACTGTGCAAAACTTTAGAATGGAAGATCTAAAAAAGATCTTTTGCATCTTCTCATCATGATATACGGAAAGTATGACCAAGAGCCTGTGCAAGGGGTTAGTTACTAAGTTAAAGGTAACTGAGAGACATATTATTGCGGAGCATCTTCGGACCTAGCTCGATTGGAGATATGATCATGAAAGCAATGAGGCTAGGAGTGAAGATCACTTTAAGGAGGAGGAACGGAAGAATCAAAGTCATTTTCAGGAGAGGAATGAAAACCATTTCCAAAAAGTGAAGATCATTCCCAGAAGAGATGACGAGTATTTTTCAAAAAGAAATGAAGACCATTGATTGGAGATGAAAAATTAAGATATTAAGTAGATCACATGTGCATGAAAGTTTACTTGCTCATGCCCATGCACGTGGAAGGAGGAGGTCACCTCCATGTGAAGGCTTGCTTGTTCATACACATGCACATGCACGTACCAAAGGAAGACCACACAAGGGCTTGATTGACACACACATGTATAGGGAGAGCCGTTTGATCCATGCATAGAGATGGACATGTTAAGTGGTTGAATTTCAGCCTAATAGATCATTATTTTCCAAACAATAATAGACACCCTTAATTATGGGTTATGTTGTTAATTTCGGGTGTTTTATCATTATTTTTCCAGCTCAAGTTATTTTATTTATTTTTCTTTTATTTAAGTCAACACTCGATGACAACATAGTTGATGATAATATCGTCAATGTCAACACATTTTATAAACATACGGCTATGTTGGTGATAATATCGTCAATGTCAACACAATTGATGAACATACGGTTATGACGCTATTGTTGATGATTACACAATGTGTGATGATATTTCATGACAATACAATTGGTGATGGTGAGTTGACGACATCATAGTTACTAGTCGGTGACATTACATTACAATTGATGATGCTATAACTGTAACAATACAATTTGTGAAAGCATACAACAATACAATTTGTGAAAGCATAGTTGTTCGACGGCACAATTGATTACAAATGAAATACAATTAATAGTCTTAGGATCCTTCTATCTGACTATAAATATGAGATCTAAATTTTTTTGCTTTGGGCTGCAACAACAAACTATGAACTCTTCATGGCATTTTGTTATCGGGAGGAATGTCTGATTGACTTTCTCATGAAACTGAAGCGAAGCAATTGAGGAGGCCAACTTTGCCATGCTCGTCAAATCACAAATAACAATTGGTAAACATAGCCTTACACAGTTACACTTTTACACCACATTCATAACCATCTTCATGTCGTTCTTTTTCCGCCGTCCTCGATAATGTATCTTTTGCTCTGAAAGCATGCTCTCCCCTACCATCTCCATGCTAGGATCTGTCATACAGCAAAACAACTCCTGACATTAATCACTAAAGCATATGTCCATTTAGAATACCAAACCAAATATGCCATATAACTGCCACTTCAATTATACATAAACTTCCATTCCATCTGAAAAGCATATTTTAACTGTCTCATTTACTGCACACATCTCTATCTTTTCTGATTGTGAGCCAACATATATATATATATATATATTTCTCAGCAGCTGGGAAGATGGCTCCACAGTAAACCAAATCAAACTAAGAAATCTGTGCCATCACACAAATTGTTCCCATTACAGTAAAATCACATGGTCAAGATCTTCATCCTCCAAAAAGTTCTTGGGCCCAAACTTAAGTCAAAATAGTAAAACAAGATCTTATCTGGACAACCTTCTTTGTTATAGCTTCTCACTGCAATTTTTCACTACATAATGAAATTTCAACTATGTTTCCCAACATTTTTTTGTTAGCACTGTCATAATACATAGGTTGTTTTTCTATTACTTCAATTTTCAAAACAGACACTATATACATGCAAATTGGGATTTACTATGTATTCAAACACACTTCACATCACAATGCATAAGTTGTTTGTCTAGGACATAAAATTCCAAAACAGAGACGACAAGACTGCAAAGTGCAATCTATGTATCCAAACTTTTCATATCACAATACACAACCTGTTTTTCTAGCACTTTAGAAACCTAAATGAGAGTAGTCTGTAAAGCACTGCAATCTATGCAACCAAATATTTAGTTGTTTTTGAAGTACTTTATATATCTAAACAAGAACTATAATGCAAAGTGCTGCAATCTAGGCAACCAAACATTTTAGTTGTTTTCCCAAGTATTGAAGATTTCTACACAGCAACTAGAATGCAAGTGCACATCATTAATCTTCCGAACACTGATCAGATTGGTCACGAACTATAACAGCAGAAGCGAGATTATATTAAAGCAAAATCACGACACATGGTTGGCTGGTTAAACATCAACAAACATACCTAAGAAAATGCCTTTTATTCTTTGAAAACCAATTCCACCCATAATCAAGGTTACATTACTAAAATGATTATACTGATCGCCACAAAACATATTACGATACATACATACATACCACAGAAAAATCGATGAATGCTGAATTTATCAAAGCATTTTTCCTTATTAAGACCTAGAAAGATGTTAGCTCAAATTATTAAAACCAGCAATTTAACCAAATATGGTGAAAAAAAGATACCTTGACATGTGTCGCCCCATAGCAGAAATCTGGCATCATCGTCCTCCTCATCTACCTCGTCTCCATACCCAAATTCTGCATCGCCTCGGTACCCCGGCTCACTCCCATACCCAGACTCGCTACACTGCGGATCGAAACCCAACCCAGATCCAGAAAATTCTCTATCGGAAATCCCATTCCTACCTCTCCTATCTCTCCTGGAATTCCGGGCATCACTGACATCCGAGGAACTCCAATTTCCTTCCCCGGAACCAATCCCATTGACATTAACGAAGAGCTCCCCGCTGGAATCGGTTCCCCCAGCGGGCAGCATGAAATCGGAGCAAGTAGCGGTAGCCCCGACGGAGCAGCAGCGCCCGTTCCTAGTTCCGCTACGATCGCTGCTCCTCCCGGAGACAGAGCGGGATCCACGGCGACGCCTCTTGCGAGCCATCCAGCGGAAGCGGTCCTTGTTGTGGGCGGAGTAAGGGTTGTCGTCTTCGAAAAGGCTGAGCTTGGAGATGTCGAGGGAGTCAATGACGGGGAGAGAAAAAGAGGTGGCTCGATCGGACAAGCAAGGACGCTTGGTGGTGTGGCAGTGGTGGTAGGAGTCGGAATCTAGGGTTTTGGGGTTGGGATTGGTGGAATTGGGGCTGAATGGCTTCCACGAATGCAATTGAATGGTGCAGGAATCGATGGATCGGCGAGATGCTAGGGTTTTGGGTGACATGTCTGCTTTTTCTGCGGATAGTGATCTATACATTAGAAGGCACCGAGAATTGGGGGAAAGAATGATGCATGCACGATCCCCACTAGAGAACAGGAATCATACATAATTTTGATACAGCTTATGCTGCACAACACTTCTAGGTTGAAGACGAACTACTCTTTTAGCATCTCACTGCTGCACTGGAACATGCCTGATGCCTTCAGTCACGGAGGAGCTACTGTCGGGCCTCGGCCTCTACACATTTCGAACCTATAAATACCATAAATAAAAAGAAAAACTTTCGCCCCACAAAAAATATAAATACGCTTTTTTTTTTCTTTTTTTAAAAAAAATTCCCTGTATTTTTTAAATTTTTTATTTGATAACCAACATTTTATATAATTTCATGGGTTGTCCATAAGATTTTGTATAATTAATTTTCATAATTATTCATTTATTTTTCATCCAATTTTTCATTAGATAAATTTTTGTCTTTGTAAATGTTAAACTATAGAATTAAGTTTAATTTAATTTCATTAAATTAACTAAAAAATAAATTGAATCTAATGATGTGGATTTTAGTGAAGATTTTAAATTAAACTTGTTATGCAAAATTATTAACAACATTGAGGAGATAATAAGTAAGTTAATTTAAATAGTTATAACGATCAAAAAATAAAATAATAAAAAGCTTATATTGCCTTATTAAAATATATTTTAGTGATAAGTTGTTCGTCATCAAATAAACTAGATATTTACATTTATAAAACTATATGTAGCTAAATACCAAAAGTTAAGCATTCCAAGAATTAAAATACATCAATTAGTTAGCCTACCTTCATCGGATAATACATTTTGCTTATTTGGTATTTTATAGTAGACTTTGATATATTATGCCATACTGATAGTTAATGACAGGTTTTGACGTACTTATCCGACTATGTGTTTGAAACATCCTTGCGGAGTTGTGATACATTTTGCGTATGTGGTATTTATCCACATGTTTTTGTAGGCTAATTAATTGATGTATTTATATGATACATGTTAAATTTTGGTATTTAGTCACGTATAATTTGTACATGTAAATTTCTAGTTTATTTGGTGAAAAACAACTTATGACTAAAATATGTTAATTAAAGTAATATAAGCTTTTATTATTTACTTTATTTTTTGATCATTATAAGTATTTAAATTAAGTTACTTATTATCTAATTAATGTTGTTAAGAATTTTGTATAACAAGTTCAATTTGAAATCTTCACTAAAATCCACATTAATTAGCTTAGATGACTTTTATTTGTTTTAAAAATAAATTTATTTTTGATTCAATTTATTAAAACTAATTTAAATTTAATTATATAGTTTAACATTCACAAATATACAAATTCAACTAATGAAAAATTGGATGGAAAGTTGGATGAAAAATGAATGAATGATTATGGAGATTATTTATACAAAACCTTGTGAGCGCTACATGAAATTACATATAATGTTGGTTACCAAATAAAAAGTTCAAAACCTCGTGGGCACCATGAATAATTTTCTTTCTTTTTCCCCTAAATTTCAAACCGGTCGAAATCCTTCTAACTTCTCTTGGTAACTCCAAGCAAATCAAAGAGATTCAAGATCTTTACAAGTTCAATCAGATCGATTCAACAAGAATAACCGTAATATCGCAGTTTCGAATCAAACGCATCGTCAATGGGCTATTAGAGCTTTTTTTATAATTGATACAAACTAGACCCTGTTAATTTATAACAAAATTTTAAATCTAAAAATAATTAATTAAAGGGCATAAGGGGAAAAACGAAAAATTAAATCCTATGAATTGCATTAAGTTTGAGATCTGTTACACGAAACCCTAGCGCAACCGATCGTCTTCTTTGTCTCGCCCGTTGCCGAGTTCTTCATCGTCTCCTTCGAAACGCACCTGAGCCTTGCCTTCGTCTTCATGAAACTGGATTGTACCTTGTTGGTTTTCAACCGCCGTCGTGCCATTGACGAAGAAGCCCACTGGCTTCGCGAAACTAGATTTGGACCTTCTTGGTTTTCAACCGCCAGCAAGCCCTACCTTCGGCTTCTTCGTCAATGGTGAAACTTCTAGGGTTTTTGAATCCGAGCATCCGTGGAACCGCCTGCAACTACTTGAAATCGTCAAAAAACCTAATTATCAAGCCAAAAATTGATTGATGTACCATCAATCACATGCAACTGGAGACCTTGTTTGAATTCAATAAGAAGTTTGCAAAGATTACTATTGTCAAGTTGCTCCTTTTTTTTACGGTAATTTAGAATGTTTTCATTTTTCAGGTATTTTTCTTTGATTATTTTGACCAAATAGTTACTTGGCTCAACGAGAATTTTTCGTAGGAGTTTCATCTGAAGGGTTTTGTTTATGTCTTTAGATTTTCTTAGGCTTGTACCACCTTGAGTTTTAGTTCTACAAAAATCAGTCCAGTTTATAAGCGGTATAGGTTCATCACCCTTGTTCTAAAAAAATCCTTTTAGGATCTATCTAATTGATCGTGAATGTTATTTGGTAGTAAAAAGCTTTGCATTGTGAAGATTGGTTTTGCTGAAAGATTAGCTTTAATTAAAGTGCTTCTACCTTCAAGGGAGAGCCGGTTGCCTTTTCATTTTGTTAATTGTTGCATTGTGTTATTTGTTATGTGTTCAAATGTATGTTTATTAATTCTTTCATTGATAATTGGGCAACCTAGTTAATGGTCAAGGTAGTCAGAATGTTTCATACTCAAGATGTTTTTAAGTTGTGCGTTGAGAAAATTGTCTACGTTTTTTGTTGTTTAGAATTCTGATTTCTAAAAGTTAATTTTTTGACTAAAGGGGGTTCCATATATTTTCAAGATTTTCTTAATCTTTGTGGCTTATGTTGTGTTAGCTTTGGCGAAAATGACTTCTTCCTATACCTATGAATTCTCTTGGGTGTGTCATCGGCAAAGGAAAGAAAGGGTATAGATGTGCCATTCTTCTGTGGAGCTATTTCAATGAGCTCAGGATTTTCATTACTCTTGCTGAAGAAGGCGGGTAAGGATCTCAACACCAAGGATAAAGAGATACGGAGATCGGGATCACCTTGCCTAATACCTTTTTCAAGGAAAAATTGGTTAGTGGGGCTATTGTTAACAAGAACATAGAAGAAGAGGAAACCGGGGTATTATATTTGCAAATCCAACCAATTAATTTATTGCAAAAACCAAACCTACTTACAATAAAAAGAGTAGAGTCTCAATCCACTTTGTCAAAAGCTTTTTGCATTTCATGTTTGATAGTCATTCAACCTTATTTTTTTTGAAAGAGTGGAAAATATCGATGGCTATTAAGATAAATCTATTCCCGTGATTGTTTGTTAATTATTTTTTTCATTATTACATAAGATAAATTTGTAGATGGTTAAGCATAAGCTAATTAATCTGTAGTTATTTACTTGTGTTGGTTTATCACATTTTGAAAATATTGTTATAAAAGTGTGATTGATTTGTTCGAAAAATCTTCCATTTTTATAGAAGATTTTAACTGCCCAGTTGTTGTGTTAGCTTTGACAAAAATGTATGTCAGATAAGTTACAAGGGATGACCAAGTATCATGTCAGTTAAGTTACAAGGGATGACCAAGTAGCATTACGTTACAAGGCTTTAAGATATGATGATATTAAGCAAAGAAGCACCGTTACATTATCTTCTATCAACGTGTTGGGGAGCTGAAAGTGCATGAGATTCGGGAGGTGGCTGAAAAGTGAAGACATACGAGACAGCAATAGATGACACCGTTGATTTCTTCATGTGAATCCCGTCCCGCAACTCCCCAAAGCTTGCTTCGTCGAAAGGAAAGGATTCTTCCACAAAGAAGAAGCATTCTCTCCCTGCTTTCTCCACCTGAAACATTACCATATATAATTATCACTGCTTTTCCCATAAGAAGTCAGAATAAAAAGATTAAATTTTGCACCTGCAGTTGTGAGAATCTGATATTTTTCATGGTGAGGATAACCTGGAGTTCCTGCAAGGGCTTCGACGCTATCAACTTACCCAATCTCTCGAAAAATTTACGGACAACCCGCTTTTGACCATCCATATCATCGCCATAGTCCTGGAAATCAGGAAACCACAGCACACACATGACATCATCCCACCACATTGCCTCCTTGTCTTCACTGGGAGTAAATGTCTCGCTAAAATCACGGAAACTCCACATGATCTTCACATCCGACAGTGATGGATCCACTATACAAGTCTCCGATAGACTCGTGGTCGCTATAATTTTCGAACCACTGTAGTGCTTGGAAATATTTTTGCTAAAATGAAGATCATCATCGTTTACCAACAATACACGCCTTTCTGCACCTACAGGGAACAGTTTCAGTAGTTTTTCTGGCCTCGCATCCTCATCTTCCTTGATGCATTCGTTGGCCACACGTGGTAGCCTGGCTGAGGGGCCCAAGTCATGAGAGAATAAACAAGAATCTCCATTCCGACAACCCTGCAATTACCATAGTCATACATCTCGATAGAAAAGAAAACAAAATTATTGCATTTAAGTTAAAAAGGATTAAAAAAAATACCGTATAAGATCCAAAGAACTTGCATGAAGGTGGTTTGGCTTGGATAGAATGTGCATAGAAGCAATCATCACCCCTGTTACACTGCCCTTTTGCAAAGAAATGGCATAGTAAAGGTGCCCCTTCTAGATATGAGCCATCTTTGGTAACATGTTGGTGGTCAGAAGTAAGGTATTCTGAATTTTGGACTCTAATCTGCAAATCATTAGCTTAGTAATAAATACTACACTAAGTATCTCACGCAAAAGATTGCAGAAAAGCTTTACCTCTTTAATAATATCTGCAAACTTTTGTGCAACAGTTCTAGCCTGAAAGTAGTATGAGGTAACAAAGGGTGTCGAAAGGCATGTTGTCACTTCATTATGTTCAGCGAAAGGACTAGCTTCTTTGCTTGGTTCATATTGTGTTGTGCATGTGTGCATAAACGGATAAGGTTCATAATAGGATGGTGAAGCCGAATATGAGGCGAGAAATTCAGGCCGGTACAGGTGCAATGTGCTTAAGATTTCATCATCTGCAAAAACCAATATTCCGGTGAGTTACAGAGAAAGCGTACAAACATTGATGACTTTATGTGAGATGACTTGCATATTTCTGAGATTTGATTCAGTGACGGCTGCACAAGATTATGAAAGGAACACCATTGTTCTTCAAATTTTGAAAGCAATCCTCGATGATTTGTCACCTCACTGACACCTAAAACCTCTTTCAAGTGCTCAAGTCGAAACTTATCCTGTTCATATGAAATGGATTACGGTCATAATGTGACAAAACATTTTCATAACTCAAGTTTCTGTAATAGAGCATCCAAAATTACCTTGAACACACGCTGCCAAAATTGATAGGCACAAAGATTGGCCATAAGAACTACTTCCTTCCGATCAGTAAAGGCACAACTCTCCTCATCAACAGCATAATAACAACTTGTGTAAGCTCTAAACTGAGACACAACATACAGATTATAAGCAAACCATTTCATCATATGAAGATATGGCAAATCATACTTCCTATGTGAACCTACCAAATCATCTTCACCAAAGGGGCGAACAATGGGTTGAGGTTGCGTATCCATCAAAATGCCAAGCAAAATGCCTTCGCGTAGCATTCCAATCGCACCGAATTTAACAATAAGAACCGAAGCATCAAATGACAAGGAAAAACTGGAAAGGAGACGGCCATAAAATGTAGGCTCATATCGACCCCTAGGTTGTGTCTTGACAATGGATTTTATGTTAACAAGTAAGCTTAGTGCATCCTCTACAACTTCCGGATCAGGTGGGTCCAGGGCCTTCTGTAACAGAGCTGACATTCACCAACAAAATATTAGAAGCCATTTCTTAAGAGAAAGCATCAGGCCATCTCATGCCATGATTAAGGCTGTATCTAAAATTAACAGGAATCAGAATTCAAAAACATATTTTTCCAGAAGTATGAAAAAGAACATACTTATATTTGACTCTCAAGGGAATTTCTAAATAACAGACTCACAAATCGTGCAGAAACATAACACTTTTGCAATGCTCAGTCGCATGTTTCGATAAGAAAACTCATTACTGTTTGTTTCACCAGAACCACCAGATAAATCTTACACCATGGGTATTGATATGAGCACAAGCCACTAATTATAAACAGATAAGCATACACAAATATATAACCACTCACGTCAACAATAAATCCAGCATCTAAATAAATAAAAAATAGCACATGGAGATGTAAGTGTGTTTTGTAAACATGCTTATTGTGTAAGGCATCTGGTGATACTGTGATGAGAAAGTTACTTATTAGGCAAAAGTATGTTTGGCAAACACACCCGTAAAGGAAAAGTCAGAACAGCAACAATTAATCAACTGGATAAAACAGCTCCATTTCGAGCCAGCAATTATATGAGAAGAGGAAATGGAACATGCAAAGTATTTTCAACACAAACAAAATTAGGCTACAACCTTATGTAAAAATCAATGCTTAGGAGCAAAGTTCTGATGCTTAGGAGCAAAGTATTTTCATGGACTACTAACATAAGCTCTACCATCTTTAGATAAATTGATGCTAGGTGTAATATAGTAGTAAGAAAAGGAGAAAAACATAATCCACACCCTGTACCTTTTGGATCATTAATCGATTTAGCTTCAGCACAGCATATAAGAAGCACATGAAGCCTTAACGACAGTCTGAGAATAGCTGGAAACTCGAAGTCTTCAAACTTGCTGAAAAACGATCTTGTTACCATTCGATATATCTGACCATGACAAGTGCGACCTGTTCTTCCCTTACGCTGATCAGCCTGCATAAAATTGTTATAGTTATCAACTGTTTAAAATTTATGAACTGAAGCTGTGGTTCAAATCAAAAATTAATTCATCAATACCTGGGATTTAGAAACCCAGACAAGCTCCGCAGATTCTCTCTTCTTATTGCCATCCCAGTAAACTTGTAAAGAACGGCAGGAATCTATTACATAGGCAACTTCAGGAATTGTTACTGACGATTCAGCAATGTTTGTCGCCAATATTACCTGCATGAATCATACTCGTTAGGCAATGACCAAGGTAAGGACTAATGACCCTAGATATGTGACCAACTCACACTGTGAAAGAGCATTATCAATTATAGTAATATAAGAACCAAATGTAGGTCTGTCTACCAACTTCCCCCCATAAAAAAAAAAGTAGAAAACAGTTCTTTTAAGTCAAGATAGGGCATTCCAGGGGTAGAAAACAATTGTGTCAAGAACATTTGGAAGAAACATATTTTTCTTGAAGGTAATTACAGGACAAGGACAAGTGGTAATGCAAACAGTTCTTATGGGTCAAGAAAGGGCAACTCGCAAAGGCTTATTCAGCACCAACAATAGTTTTCTTGAAGGTAATTATAGGACAAGGAAAAGTGGTATTCAACAATAAGTCCACAACAAGCATATCATCAATCTGCACCATATAAAATCCAATTTTGAACTTGGGAAACAAATTCTTCTCAGAGGCCAGTTCACTTCATGCTGTTACAGAAAAATGTTCGATCTGCAAAGTGAAGGAGCAGTAATACGTCAAATACCAGAGGTATATGAAATTTATATATACCTTACGATGAGACTTCAATATCTTCATAGCTGCCAGAGCCTGCACTGTATCAATGCTGCTATGTAAGATGTGGACTTTGAAACAGGAACTGAAAGGTCTCAAAAGTGACCATTGCTGCTCAAGACAATAATACGTAGGAAGGAAAACCAAGATGCTTTTTGTGATGTCTGGTTCATTCTTATGTATGTACAACACCAAATCATGCATTAGTTTGTTCATTTCCGGTTTGACATCAGCAGAAGCCACTGAGGGACTGGGACCAGAACAATATTGGATTGACAGTGATTTAGAAGTATCATAATCCTTTTTCAGAAGCTCAGTCACCTATATGGAAAATTAAAAGTTTAATGACGGGCGACAAGAAACTTCCCATTCTGGCAATGCAACAGTAACCCAAACAAATCGTGAATTAGAGACAATAACCAGCTCTTACATGAAATAGCTATGATTCTATATCTTCTATTAGTAGTTGGCCATACACTGTATGTTACACCTTCATCAACAAAATTTTAGAAAAGTGTAGACTGTGTAGTGTCCCAAGATAATTTAAAAACTCAATATTCAATTTACTTTATATCAGTCTTATCACCTATAGGATCGTTTACAACTAGCACTGCTATTTTTCAGATACTTGACACTGTCATTTGAAAGGTCCCAAATTTTCCAACAGAGAAAACAACAAAAACGTTTGTGCAGAAATTCCAGAGAAATATACCAAGTGTAGACTGTGCAGGTACAAGCAATATAAAATTTAATCAATATCAATTCAAATGCCATCTGGATAATAAAGCAAGTATGCCCGGATTAGCTTACACATTTTTCGAAAATGGCCATGTTTATGGTTTTTATTCAGAGGCCTAATGTAATTCTCACCTGTTCAAGATACAGAACTTTCCGCTGGAACATGGAGTGTTGGCTAGAACTAGGAATAGCTACAACTTCCACTCTCTCACCCCTACTAAGATCCTTGAAGTAATCCCTATATCTTGAAATATCTGCGGTAGCTGACATCAAAACTAACCTGAAGAGATAGAAGAAAAAAGAATGGTATGTAGTCTCAAATAGAATGAGCAAGTAGGATATATCATCTGAACACCTTATGCAGACAGGATTCTTGCAAAAAAATGCAGTCCAGCCATGTCACTGAATGATGACCATCATACAGTTTCGACATTTTCTGTTGAAAAAATTGCACATATTCTTTCATGTGAAAATTTGGATACAGAAGGTCCAGTGTACCACTCATTCAATAATTGCAGAAGGATCACACAATCAATGATCAACAACTAAAACTATTATAGAGTAGAAATCAGATCTGATAATTACCACAAAAGACAGAAAAAGCAGTATCCATGACAAAACCAATCTTTAAAATGAAAACAATGAATAAGTACTTATTTCTTGGTAATCACACAAGATTCACTACAGAAAAATTACTCAAAGGCAGGAAGAAGTAAGAACCATAGCACAAACCTTATATCCATCTTCCTCAGGAGAAACTGCTTGAGACAGACAAGTGCAAGATCTGATTCAACAGATCTTTCATGCACTTCATCGAGAATGATAACCTTGTATTTCAAAGCACTGAACCCATTTTGACGCATCTCCTCCAGCAACACACCAGCAGTTTTATAAACAATTTTTGTCCTACAACACATGGTATGAAAGTTATGAAGAACAACTAAAGCAAATATATTTAATTCATTAGAGAGTACAACTATAAGTAAGACAGCTACAACTGCACACAATTTATGTGGCCTTGTATAAGGACATGAAATGTTTGTAAATTTGGATACTTCCAATTTTGTAACATAGAGACCTACTGCAAATAGAAGTAAGCTTAAATTCATCCTTAACTAGGTATATCTACTATCTGAACAGCTGACATGAATTTTTAATTCTCTCAAGTCCCAAATCAACTGCTAGTCTACTACATCAAGAGGAAAAGCTAAATTTAGGAATAATACACTCGGATTTATTAGAGAAAGTCGGTTCATCAGAACTGACCCACACATCAGTGTGTTTGAGTTTCAAACTTCAGGTTCTCACAATTTTCTAACATACCTCAAGGTTCTATAACCATCTAATCTAGGCTTTAAAAGAGATAAGAAGAAAAGTCAAGATAAAAAACTAATTGCCCATACCCCATAATATGAGTGGTACACTGGACCTTCTGTATCCAAATATGGAAAGCCGGAGTATTTATAGGCAGTCTTCGAGGAGGCTCGTAATGTCAGTTACTTACTATACTAGCTCATATTTTCAAAATGTCTTTATACACTGATTGGAAAAGATGATTAAGATAAAATTAGGTGAATATAAACTGCACAAACTACGATCCCTCCATAAGAGGTTGCCTATATATACGTCCCCCTTTTCATTTTGAACAATGATGGAATGACAAGCATATAATAGGAAGACTATCGTAATAAGTACTGATCTGGAGATATCATCACTATCTTCTCATCTCATAATTTTCCTAATTTGACAATGGCATAGAGAAACAGATGAATATTCTAAATACGTCATCATTCATTGTCCAAGGCACCAAGGACCTTAAGAGCAAAACATATGTTCTTCGATAAAGAACATGATTTGCCCCAACAAAGTATACTTATAATATTCATCTCAGTCTCCGAGTTAAAATTCTAAACAACAGGTAGTTATTCTACATCACTAGAACAGAATTGGGAATGCAGCAGAAAATATATGGCCACTGCTCTCTTCTTTGACAACTAGCTCAAAGACAAACTTGTTCAAATTATAATCCACAGATATGTATTGTTCAAAAGATAGTCAACACGTCAATTACGTTTTCTTTCTCTATATCAACTACGAAATTTAGGTGGAGTTCTCAAGTATAGCACAAATCTAAGATGCATTTTTTGGTATTATTGTGTATACTAGAGAAAAGTAGATAATCAAATAGAAGTCTCCTTCTCAAGAGCTTAAAATAGGGGTCTTTACACATTTTTATGTGAAACTCTTGCAAGACCATAAAGGCCTTGCTTATGTTTAGATTTAAAAACTAAGTAAAAGAAGTTGAGTCATACCAATGCTTTTGAACCAATTTTGCAAAGGACATAAAACAAAAAAATGATTTGTCTGTGTTAATTAATGACACATACTTTTTTAAAGTATAATTTCCTTGTTTGGTCACACATTTTCATACTTTTTCAGTGAAGTTCTATTGACTTTCAAAGGAAATAAAATGGAATGATTTTTTGACAATTAATAGCATCACTACTCCAAACAACAATTTATAATGGTACTCAGTTTTCTTTTTTAAGGAAAAATGTGTAGCTGATAAAATGTCAAATTTACAAATATCAATTCCTTAACAAATTTTTAATTATCAACTAAAAACTGCATCAAATTGGAGAATTTAGAATTCATTTAAAATTCTTTTGAAAACTCATCAAGACAGATGTCAATATGATACCTCTGTGATAGAACTCTAGAATGACCAATGTGGTATCCAACTTCATCTCCCACGTCACATTGAAGAGCTTTTGCAACTGTTTTAGCAACAGCTACTACAGCGAACCGCCGAGGTTGCGTGCAGATGATAGGTGTCATACCTTCCTCCTTAAGGAAAAGCGGAACTTGTGAGGTTTTCCCTTCAGTGTCAGTGAGGAAATTTGGAGGATTAGTAAGGAGGAAAAAGGCACAAAGTAACTTTAACAAGGCAACAAAGTAAAGCAAACAGAGCCAGTTAACATTCGTCCTTTCCAACCACTATGTAGCATTTGTGAAATAACAGAGAAGTATCACCTTTTAGGACATCCTTAACACCATCTGATCAGTCATTGTACAGATATCATCAAATGTGACGTTATTTGATTTTATCATTCTATATATGTTTTGATTATTACACACACATGCCTGAAGCTTTGGCTCTTGACTAGTTGACTATAATATGTGTTGAGATGTGTGGATTATTGTGTCCCACATCTACTAAATGAATAATGTGAACCTAGCATATAAACCCAGTTACTCCTCCTATTGCCAATTGATTTTAGGATGGAAAACCAAAGGTTAATGTATAGAGGTTCATTTGTGGCGTGCATCCCTCCACGTCTTAGACCCGACGGATATAAAAAGATAAATTTAACAATATGCCTAGTTCATTAATTTGGAAAGAGAACACCACTGTGGTCTGTGGTACGATTTTAAAGGATAAACGGTGAAATAAAGAATCTTTATGAAAACCGTCTACTCTTAACATCTAAAAAATTATGAAATCAAAAGTAGATACAAGGAAGTGATAAATGCAAAAAACCCAGTTCACCGAAACCAGCAGCAGAACAATCACATGATATCTAAACTCACTTTTTAACATCAACAATTTACACAGCAGAATAGTGTATATACAGCGAGGGAAAGCAAGAATTTTTATTTTTGCGTTATGAAGAAATTACCACATCCGGTTTCACCGACGATGAGTGTTACTCGATTCTCCATAATCTTCTCGACAATTTTGTCCCTCATCGCCATGATTGGAAGAGACTCAAACTTGGACGACGTGAACGGAGTAGAAGAAGAAGCTTGCGACGAGGTCGGTGACGACGCCATTCTCGACGGAGACCCGACGGAGACCCGACCGAAATCCTCCCTCTTTCCCTCTCTCTGTGATTTTCTGTCTACCGCCGTACGAGAGTTTGAAGAATAGTAGAGCACCAGACTTCCCTAAGACCACCCACAAAGGTGGGGTTTTAAATCAGAGTTTTTAAATCACTCCCCAATCAGAGTTTTTAAATCACTCCCCCACGTCAGCTTAAAACTTATCTACTTTTTCTATACCTTTAGAATTACTTTAGCCCCAACTATTTAAATTGAGGCTAAAATAATTATGAAGGTATAGAAAAAATAGATAGAGTTTTAACCGTTTCGATTTAAAACCCCAAAATATTACACCCCTAATTTTTCTAATTCACCCTAATGATTAGTTCAATCATTAACAAAAGAATGATATCATTGTCTTTAAAAAGTGCATACAATCATAATATAATCATTGGCAAAAGTTTTAAAAATAGAAAAATAGAATTGCATCATTACACCCCATCCATGTTACTTTACTCTTCGGCATCTACGATTCTACGAATACAATTCTACGTGTTAGGCCTAACTAATTTATATTAATTGTTAATTATAAATTTGTTATAATTCATAATTAGTATAAAGAATTATTAATAATTAAGGTTGTTTAATAGTAAGTTTTGAAATCGGTAGACTATGAAGTATGTATTATTTATTATTGAAATATCGTGCGAGTTTTTAATAAAAAAAATATTTTATATAAATGTTTATGGTACAGGGCGACCATAATGTGCACGAAGGTCTCTAAACATTTGAATTTGCGGTTCATATGTATTGTCCAAGTCTTTCCACACTTTTGTTGTGAGCCGCATGCCAATATTCAACAACGGGCGGCAATTTAGAGGTGTAAAACGGGGCCAACGGTTCGGGTTTGGGTCGGGTCCTAACAAGCTCGGGTTGAAACGGGTCGGGTCAAAAAAAAAAGGCTTGGTTATTAATCGGGTTGTTTCGGGTCGGTCAGTTTGGGCCGGGTATCATTTATTCGGGTTGAAACGGGTTATCGGGTAGTCTCGGTTCCCGTGTCGTAACGGGACGGGTCGGAATCGGGTTGGTTATAACAGGCACGGGTTGAAACGGATCGGGTTAAAACAAGCTCACATTTTTATCGGTTTGTTTCGGGTCGGGCCGGTTTGGGTCGGGTATTAATTATCGGGTTAATGTGGGTCAATCGGGTTGGAATCGGGTCATTTTTATGTTTGGGTTGGGTCGAAACCAGATCGGTTTGCGTAACATCTTGATTCGGGTCAATTTATGTTTGGGTTGGGTCGAAACCGGATATGGATATCCGACTTGTTTGATTGAATATGAATTTAACCGGATATGGATATCCAACTGATCCGTTTGATTAAAATATCTAATCTGACCGACTAATCAATTCATTTGATCCATATATGTTTCTCCTATTTTTTTGTTATAAAATGTAAAATAAAATCTATCATCTTTTGCTAAATCGGATAATAATCCGTGGAATTCAATCAATCTATTTGATCCATATTCGAAAATATGGTATCTAAAAACAATATTAGTCGGATCGGGTAATTATCCACATAGATGTTTAATCAATTGATCGGAATGGTTTTAGCCCGATTTGTTTGATTGCATATGAATTTAACCGGATATGGATATCCGACTGATCCGTTTGATCGAAATATCTAATGATTAGATATTTCGTTTGATTAGATTAACCGACCTTCGTTTGATTGAAATGACTTTAACCAGATCTGTCATGGGCAACCGAGTGTATGAATTTGGTTTTTCGCTTTGAGGCGAAGTAAACAAATATATATAGACGCCCGCTACTGTTGTGTACAAAAACGTAAAATTTTACACCTCAATTTTTATTTTATTTTTATTTTCACCTTGACTTTGCGGGATTCTCGAGTTGCATCTTGATTCCCGGAAAAGGACCCGCGTTTGCTACGTGGCAACAGACATCAGGTTGAAGTGAAGCGACAAGACCCGGCGTGAAAAAGGACCAGCTGCGGTGTGAGCTGCCTGCTCTGATCCGCTTCTGTCATGCGGCAACAGGCACCAGGCAACAGAAGAGCAGCAGCGTGGTGAGATGCCACGTGTGAGGCGACAAGACGCAGGCTTCTGATCCGCCTCTGTCATGCGGCAACAGGCGTGGTCCGTTTTTGGGTTTTCGCATAACGGGTAATTAAATGTTTATTAACCCATCAATGATTTAAAGTATGACATCATTACCCATCAATTCAACTCTTAATCTTTTTATCTTTACATTTATTTACCCACTAATATTTATATACTTTTTAAAATCTTAATACTATTAATTTTATTTATGATTAAATTTATGTGAAAAAATCTGTTGTAATATATATTCTATGTATGATGTCTAATAATATATTGATTTTTTATGTGTAATTTTTTAAAATAATAATATTTATAATAACTATCATTACTTAAATGAATTCATAACTTAAATTTTATAAAAAATAACTATTTTAAACATACCCAATATTATACATTACATATATTAATATATAGATGTTAGTTTACTTATATTTATAATAAATATGAACGAGTAACAAACTAATGCATTAGTTATATTAAATATTGTCTTACAAAATAATAATTGATTATAGATATATTTAATATTCTAAATATGTTTAATATGAAAAATAAACGTGCACCTTAATTAGAGTCGAACAATACACTTTTTATATTTGAATTGCATATAGTTTAGTTTTTTTTTTGCACGAATGTATATTTAATTTCATAGAAAACCTTTTATAATATAACGACAAGTCGTAGCCTTTCATTCTTTTATCTTAACGTTTTATAAGTGTTCTTATTTCTTATTGTAATATATATAACCTGACCATGTATATATATATATATAGGTGACCTTATTTCTTAATGTAGTATATGTAACATGTTACAACTTGATATGTACGTATATTTCAATTTTGTTCGTCAAGTGAAGTCTTGAAGTCACATTTAAGTTTGATATCGATCATGTTCTCTTTGTCCTTGTGTTGGATGGTACTCTTGCACTTGGTTATCAACAACACCATTCGAAAATAAACAAATTTATCCTTTAACAAGCCACGTAATCGCCTTTAATATATGGAGAAACACACAACTTTTTGCATATATAAGCACGATGTCATGTTTTCAAAAAAAATTCTAAATTTTTGTAAGAGCCTTAGTCTTTGGGAGCCAATTTTGGCCTTAGCCGCCCCGCGGGTTCAGGAGCTGCACCTGCGGCTCGTGTAGCTTTCCGCCCTTGCGGCTCAGGGAACCGCCCCTGCGGTTTCTTGCGGCTACAACCGGTTTTGTTGACCGTTTGACTCGTGCTTTACTCTTCTCTTCCTTACCTCTTCCTTTCCCTGCTGAGCAAGGGTTTCTTCTCCACATCTTTCATCAGCTTCCCTTACGTTCTTCTACCCTTCCTTTCCCTTCTTGATCTTGCTTGAGAGTTCTTGGAGTTTGATAGAGTTTTGGTGTGGCTTTGTGTTGATGGATGTTGTGTGCATGTTTGCTGAGCTTCAGATGCCAGATGAGAGTGTTCTGTACTTTCCTTGGGTGATCACAGCAGTAGAGGTGAACTCCTTACTTTTCCTTCCTTTCTTTCTTTCTTGTTCTTCCTCCTTAGCTTAGGATTAGATGAATTAAAAGTAGATTGATGTTGGAATGTGTATGTACATGTATGTGTGTGACTTTGGAATGGAAAAGACGTGATTTGATCACGTGAAGAGCCGAAGAGAAATCGCGGGATCACACTCTGCAATCTGCACTGTCGCCGCCCCCGCGCCTGGAAGCCGCCGCCCTTGCGGAAGCTGTGTCACAACGCCTACGCCGTGCCTGCGGCCACTGTCACCGCGCCTGCGGCTGAGTCTTGTCGCGCCTGCGGGTTGCCTTGTTCCGCCCCTGCGTCTCTCTTGTCACGTAGGTGCGTCTTGTCCCGGGTCTACCTAGGGTTGAGTAGATCCTTTTCTTTCCTAGTATGAGCGGGTTAGTAGCATGCTAGGTACGTGTATGAGGTTAGAATGATGATGAGTACGTTATCGTTTATGCCAATTATGGCTTTGAGGTTTATGAGTTAGGATACGATCCTTTTGGATCCCTTGGGTTTAGGTGTGACCCTTTGATGGATATGAGTTGATATATTTTTATGCCTTGTTATTAGGCAGTGTTGTCCTCCAGATTGGGTAGCCGAAGTGAAGTAGGGTATTGAAATCAGATAAATGATATTGGGTAACTGAGGTGTGATACCCGAAAATTTTAATTTTTGAAATCGGTAGTATTACCGGTTTTTATCGAACTAAAATCGATTTAAGGAGTAGTTAACTAATCTAATTAGGTTTTGGGTCGGGTTCACTTGTTGTTGGGCCGGAGCTGGGCTGCCCTTCTTTCTTCTTTCTTTCCAGCCAAGGACCGGCCTTGCTCCTTTCTTCTTTCTCTCGGGCCGGTACGGTTCTCTTCTTTCTTTTTCCTGGGCCGGGCCGTACTTTCTTCTTTCTCCCTCTTCCTGACTCAGCTTCTTCTTCGTTTACGTTGCAGTTGAGACTGCATCTTCACACACGTCTGGACAAGCAAGATTTGGCCCGTGATTTCCGCCAACCTCTTGTGCAAGCGTCGATCTTTCTCGCTCGATTTCCGGCACATAGCCTCCTTCCAAGTCTAACCGTCTGACGTACCGAGTCCTGCACAACTCTTCGACATATCGGATCACGATCTCAACACCAAAACCCGGAACCGAGCAGCTTCTTTCCTTCCTCTTCACGCACCGTCTGAAGTCGGGTTTTGATCTCCTTCCCCTACCCTTCTACCTCTTACTGTCTGTACACAGCAAACTCTACCACTTTTCTATAAATATCGACCTCCATCATCATACGAGAAACACCGTCTCTCTTCTTCCTTACCGTGACTGCAGTAGCGGCAATAGAGCGGCTTCTTCCTCTGTGCAGCGCTAACTGGGCATATCCTATACCGTCACTGGAACCGGGACGCCGAGATCGAGTTTCCTTCTCCCTCGAACAAACTCTCGAACTGCAATCAACACCGGACCTACACAACCTCCTCGCGGCTGCCTCTGGCTTCGTCTCCTCCCTCTGGACAAGTGAAGCAGGCTGACTGCCTTCTCCTCCCTTCGCGATAGGTAGCAGCAACAAGAAGCTCCGTCACCTGCTTATCTGACTGTAGTGGGCTGCGGCAGCAAGGAACTTGGTGCGAGGTCCGGGGTGTGCAGATGAAAGCATTTCTCCTCTTCACCCAAACCTGTAGGGACAAGAAGTCGAGCCATCGATCGAGCGGGTAAGTAGCAATGGTGTTTGATCTACTCTTTCCTGCATTCTTTCTCCATGCTTGCAAGTTGAGAACCTAAAATCGGGCATCTTTATATCTTCTTTGAAACCTCAGTCGAGCCAAGATCGAGTTAAACGTGCATTATTCTTCGGGGCTGCAGTGATTCAGGTAACCACTGGGTTCTGCACTTCTTATCCATTGTCGTTCTTGTATGCGGGGAACCAAGAGCCTCACTTGCTTCCGGGTGCCTTTCCAAGGGGACATCTGCTGCAGGAAGGACTCGAACAACCGAGACTTGAGCGCAGGAGACATACGTTGGAGCCTTTTGCACGAGCGGGTACTGTTCCTTCCTGCAACTTATCTAAAGTTTGATTCTTGCGCATGATAGTATAGGGTATAGATGCTAGAGTGAAGGACGGGGAACAATAGATCAGAATTTATGTGAACTTGGATTTTTGCAGCTATCGAGATTCGATCTGAGGTCCTCTTTTGGTGAGTTTTAGTTTCAGAATGTGTATCCTAGGATTCGAACTTGGGTCTCTGGGTTCGTAGGTGATAGTTTGGTTTTTGTGTCTTCTGGGACTCGTTCACAGGACCTGCTGGAAGTTCGTTTCTGTTTCATGAAAAATAGATAGAGCAGTCAACTTTGGAATCTAGTTTAAATACCTTAGAGTAATAATTTAGCGTTGAGATTTTAGTATGTTATAGATAGATATACCTAGTTTATGATATTAAAATTTGGAAAGGATCCAACGGTCGGATTTAGAGTTATAAGTCTTCAAAGTTGACTCATAACCTAGTTTTGGAATTTAAGTGTGCTTGAAGGCACCTTTGAGATTTTATGTAGAACTTGTGAAAAGTTATTTATGGATTTCGATTATTCTAGCCTAAAGTAGGTATAACCTAGTGTGTATAAATATTTTCTTCGGAATTTTCGGAATTTAGTAAGAGATACTTTCGATAGGCCAAAGTAGAGTACTTGGTTTAGTGTCGAAAAGTGAGTTTGGACGTAAAATGTAAGTTTGAGCAAACCCTCAAACTTTTTATGAAGTTTTGAGGTTTATTAAGTGTTGTCGGGTTATAGAGAAGACTTGGAACCAGTTTGGGCACTTTTCGGATTATTCCGAAAAGTGAGGGGCGTTTTGGTAATTTTCACTAAAGTTAGGTTTTCTCGTTCTTTTGGATCTGAGAACTTACTCGCTAGTATAACAGCCTTCTAGGAATCTTGTAAGACTTAGAATGTGGATTTTAAGTTGATCTTTCTTGATCAGGTAATGGATAGTGTTAACTCGAGCGGACGATAATGGTGATGGCTGGTAGACGTGTTGTTCAGGTAAGTCTTATGGACTTGCTTAGCTGATGATAATATATGAGTGTATGCTATGTGGTGGTGTGTGTTTATTGTTTTAATGGGAATTGATTAGACGACGTTATAATTTAATGAGACCCACGTGTATGATAACGGGTCGTGGCATCACTGCCCAGCACTGTAAGATGACTGAGAAAGCTCTCTGCCGGTGGATATCCATTGGAACCATTCTGCTCGGTATACGGGGACAGAGGCGAGGGTCGATGGGATCCTCGTGCCACAACTGAAGTTGAACTAATAATGGAGAATCACTTAATACAAAGATAAAAATCGGTTGTGTGTTTCCTGATGTGTGATGTTGTGTGTGTGTGCTATATAGTTATCCTTATATTATTATTGTTAGCTAACGGTGAAAACCGATGTTGTAGACCTTGCAGGTTAGCCACCTTGAGGGAACCGGAGAGTGTGGTCAGCCGGGGTTTTCATATATGGTCATTTCGTCTTTTATTTCCTTTCGGGTTATGTGGAGTTTGTTTCTCTTTTATTTGTGTTAGATACTAATCCCTGTCGGCTGATATACTTCTTCTTGACATTCATGCATTAATAAAAATATTTTTCAGTTTTACCGGTTTCTTTCTGTGCCTTGTTGTAAGATTCTAGTTAAGTTGTTGTTCAACTAAGGTCGGGACCCATTGTGAGGTCCTAACCAGTAGCATTCCGGGTTCTCAAAATTCGGTGTGTTACATGAGGTTGGGTAATCGAAATTGGGTATCCGAAGTGAAGTTGTATATATAATGTTGGGTATTGAAATCAGTAACTAATATTGGGTAATAGAAGTTGGGTAACCGAAGTAAAGTTGGATATGTAACGTTGGATATGGAAATCGGGTAACTAATATTGGGAAACCGAATTTGGGTAAATGAGTGAAGTTGGATATGTAATGTTTGGTATTGAAATCGGGTAACTAATATTGGGTAACCGAAGTGAAGTTGAATATGTAACGCTGGTACTAAAATCTGGTAACCAGTATTGGGTAACCGAAGTTAGGTAACCAAAGTGAAGTTGGGTATGTAACGTTGGGTATTGAAATCGTGTAACTAATATTGGGTAACCGAAGTTAGGTAGCCAAAGTGAAGTTGGGTATGTAACGTTGGGTATTGAATTCGGGTAACTAATATTGGGTAACCGAAGTGAAGTTGGATATGTAACGTTGGATATTGAAATCGGATAACTAATATTGGGTAACCGAAGTTGGGTACATGAGTGAGGTTGGATATTGAAAGTTGGGTATGGTATATTTTCCTTGTTCTTAGGATTATTAAAAGAATATCATTTAACTAAATTAAATATT
Organism: Fagopyrum tataricum; assembly: GCA_002319775.1. NCBI lineage: Eukaryota > Viridiplantae > Streptophyta > Magnoliopsida > Caryophyllales > Polygonaceae > Fagopyrum > Fagopyrum tataricum. The sequence continues at coordinate 5,644,800 of CM008281.1, forward strand.
ATGTTCTTTTTTTCCTTCTTCCTAATATCATTTAAAAGAAGCATTCCTTTGTAAATAGAAAGTGCAGATTTGTACACATATTAAAAAAAAAGTGCATACTTCCCAAATTCCTCCAAATGTAATTATATATAGTTCGACATACTTCTCTGAAATGGACCCAGATAACACCTTCCTCGTACGCGCACTAATCGAATGTATTAAACAATCCGCAACCTTCTCGTTAAAATAGTCAATCTAATCTCCGATTTTCCTTTTCATTGTTCTCCATCTTCCTTTGTAATATCATCTTTCCATTTTGGAATTTCGAAGAGAGAACAAAGAGGGAGTGAAAGTACATTGCCCTTCAATTGTTTGATTATATTCCTCGGTTGAATGGTGTCGAAACTGAAGGTAGTTATGGGTTATAGAGGGGAATCAGTTGTTGGTAGTAGTAGAGCCGGAAAGATGAGGGTTGGAAGATACAAGTTGGGGAGAACTTTAAGAGAGGGTTACTTTGAAAAGGTGAAGTTTGCTAGAAACGTTGAAACCGGAGAGCACGTGGCCATTAAAATCCTTGACAAGGAGAAGCTTCTCAAGCACAAAATGAATGCATGTCCAATGGAAGTACATTGTACACCAACTGTTTGATTGTATTCCTCAGTTGAATAGTGTTGAAATTGAAGGTAGTTATGGGTTTTAGAGGGGAATCAACTGTTAGTAGTAGAGCTAGAAAGATGAGGGTTGACAGCCACAAGTTGGGGAGAATTTTAGGAGATGGAAACTTTAAAAATGTGAAGTTTGCAAGAAACGTTGAAACCGGAGAGCATGTGGTAATCAAAATCCTTGACAAGGAGTAGCTTCTCAAGCACAAAATGATAAACTGGATATTAAGGAATATATTTTGATCATACATCGATCTATAAGCTTACCTTATATCATATATGGCTCATTGATGTAATTCGCTCATGATCATGATTTTACAGTGAGTTCGAGATTGAAATCTATTTGATTATAATAGTTATAGTGTTTAATTTTGATTCCTAAAATTTAGTCTTTATGTGTTGGATTTTGTAGTTCCAAATATATTATTGTACGAACTTCATTGTGATATTTCATTCCCATAAGGTAAATTGATCAAAAAACATGGCTTGAATATTTTGGGGCTTGATAGGAGGCATAATAAGATTATAATGTTGCGTATAACTTTCTTAACAAATACGTTCTAACCGTCTCTTAAAGTGAAAAAAGAACTAATATTGGGTAACCGAATTGAAGTTGGGTATGTAACGTTGAATATTGAAATCGGGTAACTATTATTGAGTAACCAAAGTGAAGTTGGATATGTAACGTTGGATATTGAAATCGGGTAACTAGTATTGGGTAACCGAAGTGAAGTTGGATATGTAACGTTGATTATTGAAATCGGGTAACTAATATTGGTAACCGAAGTGAAGTTGGATATGTAACGTTGAGTATTGAAATCGGGTAACTAATATTGGGTAACCGAAGTGAAGTTGAATATGTAACATAGAGTATTGAAATCGGGTAATAATATTGAATAACCGAAGTTGGGTACATGAGTAAAGTTGGATATGTAATGTTGGGTATTGAAATCTAACTAATATTGGGTAACCGAAGTTGGGTATGTACATGAGTGAATTTGGATATGTAACGTTGAGTATTAAAATTGGGTAACTAATATTGGGTAACCGAAGTGAAGTAGCATATGTAACGTTGAATATTGAAATCGGATAACTAATATTGGGTAACAGAAGTAAACATGAATATGGTACATTGAATATTGAAATCGGTAACTAATATTAGGTAACCGAAGTTGGTTACATGAAGGAGGTTGGGTATTGAAGGTAGGGTATAATATTTTTTTTCTTTTTTCCTAAGATTATTAAGTATTATCTTAATTTCCTTTTTCCCTTCTTTCTAGGATTATTTAAAGGAAACATTTATTCACATACATATATAAAAGTGTATACTTTGTACCCTATTAAAAAAAAATACATACTTACTAAATTCACCCATTTTTTATCCCTTAATTAATATAAAATCAAATAACATTTGAAAAATCCTTAAATTCAACATTGATCGGACTAGTTGGATCACACATTCTATTATTCTCGGTCCAATTCGGTTTGGGTAGTTCGGTTTCGTGTTACACAAAAAGGGCTCGGGGTGGTTGGGTTCACCGCGGGTCATGCACTTGAACGCTGCGTTTCGTTAGGGATCTATTTTTGGATTTCTTTGATTTGTTGTTTTTCAGGCAAAGCACGATATTTTTGCTCGCTCTCTTCCTCAAAGCAAAAACCCTAGCCAAGGGTATCCTTCTCGAGTACTTCGCCGAGGCTTGCGTTCGTATCCCAATCTTGCCATTCTCGAACCCCAGCATTTTTCAATTAATCGATTCTATTTCCTTCTCTTCCCAGATGTAGTTTTACTCGTCTACTGCTTAGATCTTTATAAATCTCCTCTTTGGTGCCTTGTGGAAATGATTTTGATTTAATAATTTTTTGCAGTAGAAGAAGAGGAGGATGAGCAGTCGATCGAGCAGGACTGTTTACGTAGGAAACCTTCCCGGTGATATCCGGGAGCGTGAGGTTGAAGATTTGTTTTACAAGGTGATTAATTAAGTTTGTTTGTGGTTCTTGTAGGTGATTTTGTTGAATGTTATTACATTAATTTAACGATAGCAGGATATTATAAACGATTCTTGCTTGATTATTTGTGGAAAAGTGATGGAGTTCTCTGGTTTCAATTATCATTGTATCTATCTATACGGCCCGTTTGTTATGCTAAAAAATATAGTTAGAAATCACCAAAAGTCTTTAATTTACCTTTCCATTACTAGAATGATAGGATTGATAAGCTTTGGAAGGTGTTGCTCCTTGCACTGAATTCGTATGGAAATTATACTTTAAGTATTATTTTCTCATCATGGTCTGTAATCCATGCTCTCATTGCAGTATGGAGCAATAGCTCACATTGAATTGAAGATCCCACCAAGGCCTCCTGGTTATGCGTTTGTTGAAGTAAGTCTGTTTATTGAAAGTTGGATTGAGATAATTATTAAAATGCACTTGACTTATGTTTGTGGGTTGGGGGTGGGACACTTGCTAAGGATTTTTCAATTTCCCACCGAAGCTAAGGATTTGTTGCTCAGGTAAGTTCTTTGTTAAGTGAATGAAGCTGAAGCCTGAGTTGTGTCTTTTGCTTAGTTAGCAAAATGAAAGTGAAGCAAAAGTAAATAGCCAATGTAAACTTCTGATTCATTTATTTGCCTGTTTAGTATTTCCCACCGAAGAATCTTTTCCTCTATTTCTCTAACATATAGCAACGTGCTCTGTTGTTTACAGTTTGAAGAGTCTCGTGATGCTGAAAGTGCTATCCGTGGTCGTGATGGCTATGACTTTGATGGACATCGTCTCCGGGTTAGTTATGTTCATTTCTAGACTTTCAGGGTACAGTGGTTGTAATAAAGTGTCTTAACATTGTAGAACATAAATCTCCTTTTTCTTTTTTAAAGGTCGAGCTTGCACATGGTGGCCGTGGCCGTTCTTCATCAAGTAGTCGCCATGGTAGTAGCTACGATAGTCGAGGTCGTGGAGGGGTCTCTAGGCGTTCTGATTACCGTGGTATGTATGACATTTGACATACATTTAGGCTTTTATATGAGTTTGCTATCCAGTAAATGTTTGGCTGAACAACTTCTGCTCTATGCAGTGTTGGTTTCCGGACTGCCATCCTCTGCTTCTTGGCAGGATCTAAAGGTGGGAATATGACCATCTTATTTATTTTCTTGTCTTTTTGGCAAATAATGTTATGTTTTGAATATCAATGTTGCAATTTGATCATACCACTCTCTGCTTCTTGGCAAGAGCTAAAGGTGGGAATATAATCTAATGTTTATCATTGTATAGAATCCTTGTCATCTTATCTGCTTCGTTCTAGTCTTTTTGGTGAGTAAGATTATGACGGGAATATTAATTTTGTTTCAACTGACTCAGGATCACATGCGTAAAGCTGGTGATGTGTGCTTTTCTGACGTGTACCGTAACAGAGATGGTAAGAAGTTTGATATTCTAAAATATGTATCTTGTATTGAGATGACATTTGGCCGAACAATCTCCTATTTTGGCCGCTCTTTCAATTCCTGACGGCGGGCTCCTCTAGTAGAGCGGATGTAATTTTTTCTTATTACATTTCTTTTAAGTTATCTTTAGGATATTTCTACTCTTTATCCATTGTGCTTGTTGGGGAAGAATAAGGGAATAAATAAATGACCATGAGGTTTTACAAAAGGTCGATGCTAGGTTCATACTTCATTAGATTATCTATAGAACATGTTAGAAAAAGGTCATTTGAGCATTTACTGGTTGACCATCTTTCCATCAATAAAGTATTACCAATCTTGCTTTGAATTTATCTATTTTTTATATCGTGTATACATTTGTACTTATGACCATTAAACAACCGCTTTTTTGTGTGCATATTATTTAATGTCTTTCTATCGAAAAAGTTAGTTCACATTAGATGTTACTTTGTTGGATGTGAAATGCTACTTCATTTCCAGAATTCCAGCATACATAACAAATGGCCTTTCAGGTCTTTATTTTTTTTAACTTGCAGCGAATGATCAATGTTGTGCTTTGTTATCTCTAAAGTTAACATTTTGCCTTCTTGATATGCTTTAGGTCATTTTAAAAATGTATATTTTTGACGTTGATTTTAAATATTTTGGACTTTAATGTACTTTCAGTCATGCTATCAGTATCTGACAATTCCATTAAATTCACCACAATTTCTTTACTTGGCTTGATCAGTTTGCATATCTTTTCATGCAGGGACGACTGGGGTAGTTGATTACACCAATTATGATGACATGAAGCATGCTGTAAGTTTCATGTCTTGTTATTTTCCTTTTTAACGATGGTTAGTGGTGTATGGGGATGTTCTTTAGCGGAATCAATTTGCAGTGCAATTAATTTTTTTTGACTAATCTACAGATAAAAAAACTTGATGGTTCCGAGTTTCGAAATGCATTTGCCCGTAAACATATTCGTGTAAGTTATCCTGTAACCCAACGGTTCATTTTTTCTTGGAGATGGTTGGCACTCTTGTTTTACGATGTCGTTTCATTCTTGATTAGTGTGCCGATGTGTATTGAAGTATGGTCCTTGCATATCTTTCTACAACTTTGATATTTATATACAGGTGAAAGAATATAATAAGGGCTCCTCTAGGAGTGTCAGTCGTAGTCCTTCATACTCGAGAGGTAGAAGCCGTAGTCGTGGTCGCAGTTCTAGCCGTAGCAGAAGCAAGAGCAAGAGCAGAAGGTTTGTTTGTATACTTATAAGTTACTGGTCATTTGCTGAATAGCTCCGTGTCGCCTGCATTGATATTCTTTATCTCTGATCCATTTATCTGCTGTACAGTGAGTCACCAAAGGCAAAATCACCTAAGCGCTCCTCTGCTAGGCGCTATTCAAGGTCCCTATCAAAATCTCGTTCTTTGTCAAGGTATAGCTCGTTGACTTTGGAATTCTTACTCTGCACATTAAGAGGTTGTTATAAAAGAGTGCCTGAAAAGGGTTTTTTCATGAGAAGTAAATGTTCTATAATTATGTTACTTAGGTGAATCTTCCAGTTGGGGTAAAATTATTTGACATGATAGAATGTAAATGCATATTACATTCCAGTTTTGTTTGTAGTTTGACTTGGTAAATATTTTTTGTTTAAAATATTTTATCATATATCTTTTTAGTTTTATAAGAATTGAATAAAAAGGCTAATACACTTGTTAAAAATAGGAATAAAAGAAAGATCTATTTTTTGATATTTTAAGATCATAAAGATTTCTGCATTATGATTATTCTGATGGTACAAACTATCATAATGTGCGGAAAAATAGAATTCGATTTTATGTTTCAGATCTGAAAACTTCAAAATTTCATTTCCTAATAAGGGTTACTTGGTATATGAATCATATGATAATTCAATCTTAAAAGCTCAAGAATTAAACTTTGTTGTTTCCATTAAAAAATAGAAGATGAAAATTTTGTTATCTATTTTTATAAATCTAATCACAAAAGTAAAGGATAAAGGGGGCTATATGAAGGCGAAAGTCCTTGATTGAAGGAGCTATAATGCTCTAGGTCCCAACACCGAGAATCTGGTATAGGGGCTTTTCTGAAGGCAAAAGTCTTTGATTGAAGGAGCCGTGATGTTATTTTAGTATGCTTAATGTGAAGTAAGAGTTTTGTGTTTCTTCTCCTGCTTTCTCTTTTTTCTTTCCTATTGTCAATTCTAGGAAGGTCATACCTGGTAGTTTCAGGGTTCCATTGTCGTTGTTGTTGCTGCTGCAGATAGGATGAGTGAGGGAATAGTATGGGGTCACTGTATCCCCATTTTTCATGTCAAAGTTAATTTTTGTTTGTTTAGTTAAGGATTTATGCTGCAATTGGGAATTTCAAGTTAGGATCTGGATGGGATATGGTACAAATGCTTGCACAGATCTTTTGATTCTAGAGGTATGCGGCTTTCCTAAGTGGTAGCTTTGGAATGCTTGATGCTGTCTGTTCTAATTCGTTCAGCATGACATCTCCATGGGTGCTAGATTGGGAACACTCACAATCATGGATTGCCATGATAGAGCTGGATTATTGCCAACTAATTGCTTATGGGAATTTGGAGCAATCTGGATTCTGTGGATTTGCTTGCACAATCTGGAAGGATCCTCTTTCATGTCCATTGATATGTTAATAAGTATATCTTACTATGCCTTTACCCCTTTTAATTTCCTCAGTTCAACATTTTGGTGGGTTCTACTTCTAACATATTTTGGGTCCTACGAATTTCCCTCTTCTGTTGCTGTTTTTTTTTGTTATTGCTGCTAATTTTATTCTGTTTTTGGTGACTCACATGAAATAAGTGATTGAGGATTTTGGTCAAGGTTGTTAAAAGGAAAATGTGGATTTTTAACTTTTACATTCTTTTGGAACTTTTGCAGATCTCGATCAAGATCCAGATCACCTATTGCATCTGTAAGTGCATTTGATTTGGTTAATTCTCTATTAACTATGAGTCATGTTTTACCGTAGAGTTTTATTTGTCCATTGAGTTTCCTATATATACATATAAAATATATAATATGTATAACCTTTCATACTTGGAGCAAAATGTCTTACTGGGAAGGCAATATAAGTTGCTTCCGAAGAGAGACATCGGTTTAGCAAAACCAACCTTCATATTGATTTCAACAATTAGTTTTTTTAAAAAAATTCTCACGGTGAGTTCCTATTTTCTCTATATTTTCAGCGCAAGAAAGATGCAAGCAGAAGCCCCAAAAATCGTAGCCCCAGCCCCAGCCCCAAAAAGCGTATCCCAAGCCGGAGTGTGAGCCGAAGCAGGAGCCCGAGCCTGAGCCCAAGGAAGAGCAAGTCTCCATGATAGGTATGTGTTAAGTTTTTGTTTCCTTATTGATATCGATGTCTATATTGGAAAATACTGAGACATTATTGGCATTGACATCCATTGGGTGAACCAGTGTTGCTGTTGGAGACTGGAATGTGCTGGGATTCATGGAAATTGTTCCTCCGACCACTCGGGTGGATCATTTGCTAAATTGTGCTTTTAGCTTGGAATTGTACTGATTCTTGGATATTTCGGTGTTTATTTTAAGATTTTTTAGCTATCATGTTTGAAACAAAACTTGAATGTTTGTCATTGTGAAGAAACTTGATGATTTTTGTTCTGAGCCATATAATTCCGATCTTTGTTCCAGCCACTCGGGTGGAATTGTACTGAATCTTGGATGTTTCGGTGTTTATTTTAAGATTTTTTACGCTAACGCTGACACATGCTAGCAATGGCTGCCAGCAAATTGAAGAGGTCTCCTCTTGTAATTTGCAAGGCCATGTTCCCCTTATCACGGGGCATATGGGATTCGATAACCTTAGGGTTAGTGCATAAATGGTAATACTTGCTGAAAATGAACTAGGAGGGGAGTAGACAAAGTCCCTTTGACCCCTTACATTGCCCCCGTTTCCTGAGTTCTTTTGCTAGTTGTCTTGGGGCACCACCACACTAGAGAGAGAACAGGTAAAATTCATCCTAGATTTTTATATTCTACGACGCTTAAAAATATACACCATAAAGTAAAAATAAAGAAGGTTAAAACTAACGAAAATACTCTCATTACCGAACAAGCCCTACTAAGACGAGGCTAAGAACAACTAAAATAGTTGATCCTACTCCTAGGGGGCAGGTATGTATGATGTACGGAACTGTTGGCTGAAAGTTGTACTTCCATGGTACTTGCCTAATGCCTAGTCAGTAGTCACCAAGCAGATGGGCAGCTGGATTCACAGACCCGGAGTTCCTCATCTAAATGGTTGCTTCTTGTATTACCATCCAAACGTTGCTTCTCGTATCAATTTAAAAAACAAAAGTAGTAGTTGATAAAACTTGTTAAAGTTTGCAACACAATACACTCGTATCACGACTGATATGGCACTTACACAGCCTAGTCGCCAAGCAAATGGAAAGTTTAGAGACAAGCTAGCACTTATTATGATTCACACATATACTGCAAGAGAATTGACGGGGCGTCAGTGTTTGATCTTTGGCCTCTTAACAATCATGACTGAACAGTGGGCATGATGAGCACAGTAGTCGCTAACACTGCCCAACACGGCCCTGCAATTCGTGAAACAACAACACACTATTAGAAATCGTGTAATTAATAATTATCAATTAATTATATATCCCATCCATATGTTTTGTGGCTTAGGGGGCAAATTTACCTCTTGATAGCTCCATAACCATGGCTACCAACTACCAAAACAGAAGCATGGTGCTTTTCCACAGCTTCGCATAGTACGTTGCGAGCATCACCCTCCCACACTTCCACTATCACATTATTTACCTGACGCATCCAATTCACCAAAACACACAAAACAAACCAAGGATAAGAACATGGACATTTTAGCAAGGTGCTGAGTTTCTGTGTATACAGATATACAACCACACTATCAAACAATTCCTCAGTTCAAATCTGAAAGCACACAACCAAGTTGACCTCATTCAATAAAATGAATGTCCTTACAGATTTTGAGATGCACATCTCTTTGGCCTTTTCTGAAACCCTTGCAGCTATCTTTTTCAGATCTGCATCCACGTATGGGAGAACCTCAGCACCTCCTGCAAATCAATCACAAAATCCATGTTACGGTACGTTGTTCTAACCACTGAAATTAACAGATTAAAAGTGGACAAATTAATCATCAGATTAGTAGAGAGGTGACGTAAAACACTTGGCTTATGAGAATCGTTTAGTGAAAGAATGATACTGAAGAACTCTGTGACTTCTTAAGCGTACAATTATCAAGCTCAAAAATAATTTTGACCGATTCCTTTTGTCGAATGGCGAAATTATAGTTTAGGACTCATAAAAAACATAAATAGTGGATACATCCCGTCGAAAGTACCAAATCATCTTTATCATAATCAGACCAATTGTGCAGAAAGTACCAAATCGAATCCAAAACACAGGACCAAAGGATAGATCACCGCAAAACAAAACAGGCCTCTATGATTCTATGAATCAAGTTGACTAAAAGTAGAATACGGGAAACAAGCATGTGCTCACGATCCAAAATCCAATAGGAGAAGAGATGAAGTTACCGGGACCGGCGAGGCCGATGGCGGAAGCAGCAGAAGGCTTGGCGTGGACGACGACGAGGTTGAAGGGGAAGTTGGGGGCGTGAGGGGCAAAGAAGTGTTCAAGAGCCCAAGCGAGTGCGTAGAAGCTGTGCTCGCTGTCGTCAATTCCGACCACCAACACCGGCTTCTCCGTTAGCACTGCAGCAGCAGCAGCACCTTCCGTCGCCATTTCCACCTCCGATTCTCTCTCGATCGAATCGATACGGGAAATTCCTGCTTAGTAATCTGGAAGAGTCGTATCCTGCTGTACCGTTTGTCGTGCACAAGGTTCTGGAAACCCGTGGATGTATTATAGTAGTGGTTGACAGGTGGAAATGATCCTTCACAAATCATCTCACTAGTGCGATGTCATTTTAGGATAATTTACTTTTTATTTTTTTATTTCAAACCACTTAAACAAATTCATTTTTTTTTCTAGACTACTCAAATAATTTTTTTTGTTTTTTTCTACAGCTAATTCTAACAGTTATTTAATTTACAAATTTATTTGATTTTAATAGAATACTAGTATGGATTAAGTCATAAATGAATTTTATAAAATATAGTGATATGATTGAGTATTTAATCAATAAACTTTAATTGTAAATGGATATCCTATGATTAGATGTCCAAATTAATTAAATTTGTAATTTGGTGATATACATCTAATTATCCTTCAAATTTGGGATTTTCGTTCTCTTTATTCCTTCCCGAATACATCCGATTTATGCATCAAAATGCATTCCCTATAAATAAATAATTGATTCTGTTTATTGCGCATGTATCTCATAGAATTAGACGTGCAAATTAAATCTATATTTTCATTATATACATCTAATTAATTATCCTTCATATCCCACTAGTGGGTTGTTGATACTATGACTTTGTTTTGCATAAACTGGTTGATTAAATCATTATTTTATAAATAGGAAAAACTTTAATCATAGTATATAATATGAATCACTGCTATTACGTTGTAATATAAGATTACGTACGATGAATTGTAATAAAGAGATTGCAGAGATTCTACATGTTCAGAATACTGTTTTTTTTTTTTTTGGAAGAGTTGTCACCTTTCTTTTCTGTACAAAGGAAAGAAAGTTAGGATTGGTTGACACTCTAACGGGAGTCGTACATTATAGGGCATCTTACAGATGAGTAGCATTAACTCGAACGTATCGTCAATACGTTATGCAGAGTCAAGAAAAAAGATGAGTAGAATTAACTCGAACGTATCGTCAATACGTTATGCAGAGTCAAGAAAAAAGACTGTGTTGTAGCTTGGTATGCTTATCAGTAAAACAATTGACTTTTCTAAAAACGTGAATGATAACATGATTTATCGACTTGTTTTAATCATGCATTTAGTTAGATTTTCCCTTTCCGCATTCATGTTTTAACCTTAGTTTGTGCCATTTATGCTTGTTTAGTTCTACTTTGCAAGAATAGATGTCTACACATGCTATTTGTGACTTTGTAGGTGATTTGACACATTTTGGAGCTAAAACGACGTATTTGAGGATCAAGCCTCGAAGTGGACGCATTGGAGCGAGCGTACTTGCACGGAAAAGGGCTAGGAATCGAGCTAAAGACACGAAGGAACGAAGGGATGGCATCTCGGCCTTGATCTCGGTCTGACCAGACCGAGATGGCCTGATCTCGGCCGAGATCCATTGATCTCGGGCCGAGATGGCCTAATCTCGGCCGAGATCCATAATTTCGGTCGATCTGGAAAGTTTCTGTTGTGAAATCTCGGCCGAGATTTTTGACCGAGATTTTGCCCGAGATTTTCTGTTCCCGAGATTTTCTGTTCGGCAATTTTATCTTATTTTTGGATCGGTTTTGGCCCAGCCCATCCTTTGTAAGATTGTTTCCTATAAAAGGGAAGCTCTAGGTTATTTCTAAGGGTCCGAATTAGTCCGTTTCTTTTAGGGTTAGGTTACCCCAGAGGGGGAGCCGCCTCCCTTCCTTTCCCTTCTTCTTCTCCATTGTTCTTCATAGTTCAGGTTCAAGATTCTTACTTTTACATTCAGTTTTGTTTGGAAGACCTTGTTGGATTCAAGATTGAAGGTTTCATTTATTCAAGTTAAGTTCTTTTTATTCCCTTTGTTATTTATTTATTTGTCTTTCTTTGATATGATTGTTATTGGCTAGAACCTTGTGGTTCCAAGGTTGACAGGGATTTGTTTATGCCTTAGATTATGATGGAATGCTGTGCTTTATGTTTTGGCTTTGACTTGCTAGAAATCCTAATGGTTGGCTTGTACTTGTATCTATTAGAATCCTTCTAGCTAGTAACATAAGTTGGAATTGAGACTTACCCGGTGATATTCCTTCATAGATACATGAGAGACTGATCATAGGTAATAAAGGTTTATCCTTTATTGGTTGAATATGCTTAGATTCCTTTCTAAGTAGGGTAATACTGAGACTTACCCGGTAATGGTTTACCTTTTCCTTAGTTTGTAGTCTGGTTTGTTCAGAATTTCCTACCTCTCTACCTTGAGACTTACCCGGTAATAGGTAGTTGGTTTGGAACTAGATAGTCTTGAGACTTACCTGGTAATAGACTGTCAGCCTAGAAACGTTCATCCCTGTGGCTTTTCTACCATATATCTTTATGAGTCTTCGTGAATCTATATGCATAAACAATGATCTTGAACCCTTGGAATCCATTTTCTTTCTTTTAACTTGATTATCTTTGTTTTCCCTTTTTATTTGTTTGTTTTGGCTTTCAATCAATAGTGACAATTGATTGCGAGTTCGTTAAAACCTTTTTAAAATATTTTTGACTTCTTTCCCTTATCTTTTCCAACCCCCTTCTTATTCTAGATCTATCCTATTTTTAATCATTATTGCATATTAATCCTCCCAGTCCCTGAGATCGACCCTAGAATACTTACTTTTACTGTGATTGACCCACACACTGTGGGTTCGTTGCAATTTAGGAAATTATTACAGGTTTATAAATATAAAACTATCCCTTCCTAGTTTTGCTAACTTACAGGTTTTTATCATTATTGATAAAGGTTTATAGGGGTGTAAAAACAGCGAACAGTGAACAACTTGAAAAAAAGGCAACGAGAGCAAGTAACAAATGTTGGAAACAACAACTTGAAAAAAAGGCAACGAGAGCAAGTAACAAATGTTCGAAACAAACATTATTATTTACTTCAATAACAATGTTCTGAATTCCCATAAAAATAGAACTTTCAACACTTACATGTATCATCTTGGCTCAACCATTAAGATAGACATTTTTCCAAGTTTGTCGTTCTTATTGGTTATGGATTTTTCTTCTTCATTTCATAGAATAAAAACATAAGAACATTTGTCATTGTTGTGTCGGGATGAAAATGGTCGGGTGATGGATGGATGTATCACTTTCGTCACCCGATCGGTCACCTAAAGTCTTCACCTGATATGTCACTTTCATCACCCTACCCGCCGGCTGGACGGTTGGATCCAGTTTTAGCTTAACTCCTGACATGGTTGGAATCAATATATAAATTTGAAATACCTTACATAGTTCTAAAACATAAAATGAATCGAAAGTGAACAATTAAAATAATTAAATGAAGTAGCATTAAGCAAAGTTGTCTTCAAGTCTCGTCAAAATCACATAGGTACACACTCTATTTGACTCACCCTATTTAGTAAATGAGAAGTTGTTATTATAAATAACAAGAAATTATTTATTTCGATTTACAAACTAAAGAATTTGTATGCAGCAAAAAAAACATTCATGCTTCAAATTCACGGAACTTAGAAGTTAGTAGTGCCGACAAGGTCATCAAAACAAATAGGAAAACAAAATATTAGGAACTCTTAGAGTTGTGATATTTTATTGTAAACATATTGACCATGAAATCTTATATATTAATAAAAAAAATAAAAAAATATGTATTCTAAAAATGGGTGATGGGTTATGAGCTGCTCACCGTATCCGACTCGTACCATCACCCAAGTTTTACCTGGGTTTTTATTTTCCGGGGACCCAAATTCCTTTCAATGGATGAAAAAACTCAAAGCTTTTTTTTATAACGAAAAGCGGTTCGATGCGCTAGACGACACACCGTCTAATGTATCGAAATACCGATTAGATCGGCATACGGACTAACCGTCATGAAGAGAACGAAACACAAGGAAAAAAAAAGAATACATTAAAAGAAAACTTCGAACACACGAGCCGATCAAGAAAGAGCACCAAAGAAAATGCTAGACAAAACGAGGAAAAAACCAAGTTTGCAAAAAATATTATGTAAAAGCAAAAGACCCACCAAGTCGTACAAAATTTTTTTATGTAAAAGCAGAAGAAAAAGAAAAAGAATACAACTCAAGCTTGTATTTGATTCTTGATGAAATGAGCAATATTTTTGGTTTTCCTTGATTAGAAACTTTTTTTTTTTGGTTAAGGGTTAGAAACAAATTGATTTTATGTAAAAGCAGAAGACCCACCAAGTCGTACAAAAAATTTCAAACTGATGTTTTCCTATTTTCTTCAACTTCGTGATTGAAACAAATATTTAATAGAGAGCCCTAGTTATGGCATTTTATCAAAATATCGTCTATCAACAGATCAATTTTGGAGATTGTTTGATGAGTAAAAAATAATAATTGTAAATATTTTAGGTCTTATTATGTACGATGGTTGCGTAGATTATAATGATTATATAGTCCATAATGACTACAATCTTCCTTTCAACGAATTTCGCTTTAGTTTATAGTAATCTTTCAAATAAAAACTTATATTGATTAAATAAAACCTTTCTGCCAGCCGTTTAATTTGATTGGTTCAACCACTAAGATTAGGATACCTATGCATTTTATCAATTAACTTATTCCACAAGTGACCTGTAATGTTAGTCTTTATATGATAAACACTTGCTCGGTTGCTTTCAGTAAGTCAATTTCTTCTATTCTCCCTCTCCTCTCCATCGCAAACGCTTGTATATGTTTATTTAAGGAAAAACATTACAAGAAAGTCACAGTCTAGTAAAGGAAGTTCGGGTCAAATTCCATTTCAGGATATGCAAATATTGAGTTGAGGCTGACGGCAATACCCTCCAGCTCCCCTGCAATGCATATTGTTTCATCAAGAAGAGCAAATAAGAAAAGTGAAGTGAGATGAAAACTTATCATCAAGTCTGCATATTCAAACTCTTAAAAACTACAAGCTGAAGGGGGATATTATGGAATGAATAGCAAAGTAAGATGAAAGAGCTCACTCACTTGTGAAAAACAGGAAAGTTATGCTCATTAGTTTCAGTCTTCGTGATCACGAGAACGCACTAAGTTAGTGATGAATGACTTCTCACGTTTATATCTGAGGGAGGGAAAAGATCAAATTATGACTAAGCATATGTAGATGACAGCTTAATATGGTGTTGCCTCTACACGCATCAAAGCCACTTCTACTCATGTCTCATTGGGAGCTCCAATCCTAGGATAACTTATTTTTCTTCCTTCAAATTATTTCTGTGGGAGGGTATGTTGTGCCACTATGTTTTAGTAAGTTCCAAAACTTTATCATGAAGACATCCCAAACATAGTGGCACCACATACACAACTTCCGTAACACAACAAACCTATGCTCCCTCTTATGGTAGAGTCATGTAAATATTACAAGAAACTAAGCCCCGTTTGGTTGTAACTCCAGAATCGGAAACGGATTGGAAATGAATCTAGTCCATATGTGTACCTTGTTCATGGAATCATTCCTCATGGTTTCATGCGAAATGCACTTGTTTCCTCCATTTTCTTTCCCTATATGGTATCAAATCTAATCAAATTCTACTACAATTACTTTAAACCACAAGGAATGATTCCAAAAAATTTCATGAACAAAGGTATACGTCTTAACTAGATTTGTTTCCATTCCGTTTCCGGTTTTCAAACCAAACGGGTTCATTTCATGAATGAAACGATTCAAGAGTTTCCCTTTTTTGAAAGCAAAAGTTGCACTATCAAACGAGGCTCTTAGAAATCAAGAATACAGAAGGTTCCAGTGATTTGGATCACCAAGTATTTGCAAGAGAAGAGACTCACATGATGAAGACCGAGAAGCAAAAACAGAAGAACCCTACTGACACATGGAGAAGAAATGTAGGCCAGAAATTCTCGCGGTTCAGTAATATTTTCTCAGACAAAAATGCAACCAGCCCTGAAAATAACAGTACCATCCAGCCGGAAGGCAAGCATCTCCAAAAGGAGAATGAAGATGAATCCTGGAAGCATGAAAAACTGTCAGCTGATATTACTGTTGATACAGCAATTAGATAAAGTCCCTAGCTGAAGTTATTTTCATGTATTTATTAGTTGTTATTGCTTATTCCTTAGAAGAAGAATTATGTGCAAGTTCTTAGATATGACCACCCTAGAAGAGTTATTAATATGTCCCTATAGGAGTTCTCTTTCGTTGTTATAAATAGAGGTTCATTGCCCTTCAATAATATATCACTTCTTCTCTATTCACATCTCCAGGATTGTGCATAAATTGGCCGGCCAATCCTAGAGAAGGGTGTGTTATTATGTGCAATTTATGCACAATCCTAGGTTTCACATCTCCAGGCTTATAGGATTCTCATATACCTTATACTCTTATAGGCACTTCAGGAAAAGGGTGTGTTATTTACCAAGAGCTTAGGGTAGCTTATTTACCAAGAGCAGTAAGCTCCAACTTCGCTTACTCGGATGCCGACTATGTTTGGGATATTATTACTAGGCGTTCTACAACCGGATACTGTTTTTATCTAGGTGGAAATTTGGTTGCATGGAGAAGTAAGGAGTTATTGCAAGGTCAAGTTCTGAAATGCAAACCTCTCACGTGCCCTCCGAATATCAGCGAGCTGACCTTCTAACCAAGGGACTTCATCCCAACTGATTCAAGTGGCTCACAAGTCACAACCAAGCTTGGTATGGTGCTGATAGAACAATCAGATAAAGTCCCTAGTTTTTTCCCTAGAAGAATTATTAAGTGTAAGTTCCTAGATATAGTCAGCTTAGATTCTCTAGCCACCCTAGAAGAGTTATGTATCATGTCCCTTATTGCCCTTCAATGATATATCACTTCTTCTCGATTCACTCTCAAAGCTCTCAAAGACGATTACAAATAACAGGATGACAGTACGTAGGACATGAGATTCTAAACAAAACCAGATGAAATAGGACCATGATAGAGAAGTACCTTGAAATACTGCTTGATAAACGCTGCAGAGTAAATTATTCTGAGAACCATATCTTTATCAGAGTCAAGGAAAAAACAAAGCAAGGTAATAATAACCACTCTTGCTGAGAATCGACCTTTTTCGTATTAACTCCTTTAATAACCCCCTGAGATTATGTTCAAGTACAATCAGTAAGTTATAAAGAAGACAAGTACCTGAAAAGGAAAACATCAGAGCATCCATAATATCAACTTCAAAGGCAGACCCACTTTTTTCCTGAGCATCAATGGTTCCCATTTAAAAATCTCATTTCTTCTCTCCTACTATCTCTCTGCTCAATTAGTTCTGTATATGCCTCACTATTTAAAAACTATTGTGAAGAAAACAGTAATAAACATAATAAAGAGAGTATGTATACGATTACCATTGTAATAGTAGTAGTAGTAATGATGCTATGATAATGATTTTAAGAATACAGTTATAATCATTAATGCAATCGTAACGATTAATAATCATTATTAAAAGATATACTGAGAGGATACTTGTAGAATTGGCAATTATCAAACCAATAGCGCCAGTTGACTTGACAAGCATGACATTCAGCCCAATATACATTACTGAGAAGAATACTAGTGAACTATTGGATAGCTTCAACTGTCTCTCATTGGCAACAGAATGAACAAATGCTTCAGATGTACCTGGTTCATGATTTCAATGCCCATCTTTCAAATTTACACAATGAGATGTGATCAATGGTAGGGAAATCAAATATGCAAAAACATAAACATGTGGATGCATGCAGCAACACAAACGCTTATTTCAGCTTTGAACAAAACACTTCAGTAAGTGAAGTTATGTGCCTAACTTTATACTTACGATATTTCAGTCATTCTGTTTCCTGTCATATTAACTTGGCCCTTTCTTGTTCATGGTCAAATATTCTACTTTGTTCATTTCAAACCATTTCATCCTATTTCTAGATGCATATATTTACTCACCCTACCCATAAACAATATGAATACTTTTGGCTAAAATAGAAGTAGCAATAGTTAAGGAAACTCCTGAAGATTATGTTTCACATTAGGGAAACTCCAGGAAACCCGAAACTTCAAAAAAACATTTCAGAATCTTCTTCTCCCTTTCCCCTTCTCTATTATATTTTCCTCCTTTTTCTGCTCAATTCTAATCTATCTCATTTATCCCATGCTAATAAAGGGGTATTTCACTCTTCAAAACCCACTCCAATGCTTTCTTTTACAATATCAAAAAAACTCAAAACTTCAATATATAGTGCAATATTATATTAGTGTTTCTCAACGTTTCATTTCCTATAAATTTTGAGATTGGTATTTCCTGTTTCCGTGCAACATAGATAGTAACACAAGCCGTGAACATGTATTAATCAGAGCAATTGGAGTTCATCTAATTGAAACAGTAATGACCACAAGAATCAATTATTGCTATATAGGAGATCAACATGGCTTTGCAGATTTATCGCATCATTCCAGGCACTAGAAATTTGCAAAGAAGAAATCCTTCTCTTATTGCCAGTTCCAACCAAACACTAAATGTGAACACCTCAGAAGAAGAATCACTAACCATTCACAGCCAAGAGTATGACATACAAGCAATAGTATTTAAGAGCAGTTGCAGCTTCTCCATCACTCCATTTATTGCCATACAGTATTCTGATGCATGCATAAGAATAGCTTGGCCCAAATGCCAAAACAAAAAGGCCTGTAAAATTGGAAGCAAATGGTGAAGGGAAAGGCAATAAACTTTTGTGACCAACTATAATAACATCAGAGAGAAGATATTAATTCTACAACAATGTTTGGTCACAGAAAATAAGAACATAGAGAAAGGAAAGCAAGAAGTTATGGATCCTATGCCAAGAGAGAAGAAAGCTAGAAGATATGGAATCCTATGCCAACCCATCCCATAAGTCTTCTAAGAAGCAATTAGTGAACAGTTACCATTCTTGCTAGATTATTGGAACGTGAAATTTGTCTTAGAATAGTTGGTATAAATCATCAATCTAAAGCAGATCTATTGTCTCAAGTGAAATCAGCTGATAAAACATATCTATATACAGTGGAGATACAATTGCATCAATGATAAAAGCAAAAAACTTCATTGGTCAGGAAGTACATAATGAAGGATAGATATATAT
This sequence comes from Fagopyrum tataricum, assembly GCA_002319775.1. Classification (NCBI taxonomy): domain Eukaryota; kingdom Viridiplantae; phylum Streptophyta; class Magnoliopsida; order Caryophyllales; family Polygonaceae; genus Fagopyrum; species Fagopyrum tataricum. The sequence goes on from CM008281.1 coordinate 5,663,828, forward strand.
ATATATATCAATTATCTTCTATGGCTGTCTTTGCTGTCTTATGTTGTTCACAGTTATCTAAGCAATGAAAGGCCGTATATTCTCCAAAATGAAAACAGAGATAGAAATTTTTAGCAATCATTTGTCGTTTCAATTATGTAAGTTCACTCGAGGACATACCAATTAATGAAATAAGCTTCAAAGCCTCTGTAAGACAATACTCTAACTTCTTGCTTCTATCTTTGCCTTCTTCTGTAAACAAAGATAAAAAAGAAAAAGAAGATCATTTTCGTATAATGCTTTTCAGCCAAGAAGATCGAAAGAATGAAATCAGAAGCAATCCTCTGGAAAGCAGTTAACCAAAACATATTTCCAATGCTAAATTTTACTCACTTATCTGAGTCAAGACAGTCTGCCAGCATTTACCACAATAGAAGACAATGATTACTGAATAAGAGGCATTTCCTTTGCCACATTTTATTTGATTGCAAAACTTTTACTTTCAGGTGAAAAAACATGTGATACCAATATTCTAGATAAAAATAAGTTCTGTTAACAGTGTTAAGAGAAGAAGGGAAAAAAAAGTGTAATAAAACTGTCATGTAAAGAAGCAAACAAACACATGGTTTTCTTTACTACTACAAACAATCACAAGAGAATAAAGAGATAGTAACTAACCTGAAGCAAATCCAGCAAATGTAGCATATGAACTTTCTTCGAAAGGAAGAAATACCAACCTGACCACTAAGCTCCCTGAGATGTATAAAAGTAGTTCATATGATGAATATACATTTATTACTACAAAAAATCCGTCGTGTGGACTTCTACATTCATTGTCTATCTCTGAGTGCATCAAATTAGGTAATGCAGAAGTGTACTTTTGAATTACCTAATTTATCAACAACTCCATATACGGCTTGGTTATAGGGTGTATCTATCCATACAAGCACCAATTTCTCTCCTTCTTGAAGCATAAACTTGCCAAAGGATTGAAAAGTAAACAATGTACACATCGCTGATAACTGTCTATCATAGTCCATTAGACGACCTACTCTGAGGCTGCAAAGGTAGTATGTCAAGCGGAAACAAAACTATCCATCAAGCATATACAATGACGTAAATCATGCCCATATATCTGTAACTATAGTCATCAACAAAATCCAGTAAACTGAAGAGAAGTATTTACAATCTATACCTGCCCAAAATAAAAATACCCAATTTGTTTGAAGAGATTAAAAAAGATGTCGTAAGCTGAGCAAAAGGCAGGCCAGGCTCCTTGAAGTGGCATAAATCTATAAAGCATTGTGACTTAGGATTTAGAAAAACTGACCACTTGAAAGTAGGATTTCCCAAATCTAGCCATCTTGGTGGTAGGTGACTTTTTCCTAGAGGATTTACCAATTATTGGAGTTTTACTAGAAGATGCTCTTTGGTGTTAAATACTAATCAATGAGACCATACAGAACCTTATATGACCGCATGCCTTGTGTCAAACACCCCCCAACATCAACTAACCAAACTACTTGCCCTTAAATGGATAAGGTGGCACTAGAAAATGATGATAATAATGAGCAACTCTAGCAAAAGTTGCTCACTGATTGTAGCTTAATTAGCAGATTCTGAAAAAACTTTATAAGTGAAAAACAAATTCAAATAAAGCTGTAATACTTTACAAATATACTTTTACTTTCTTTCATTTCTTTAGTGGGTCATGACTGATCGAATGCTCTTCTTCAAATTCAAGACAATATTAAAACATTTCTACTGCACATCTTCACAAACAATGCCAGCTTCTCAGACAGAAGCAAAGTCCTGCTGAAGATATTATATCACAGTAAAAATACTAAAATTTAGGCTTGTTGTAGTTTATCTAAACTAGAATACTATACCTGAAAGGGAAAAGCACTGAACTCCGGAATTTTGAACAACAAAGAAAATAGCCCCAATAACCAAGGAAAATGCAGCCTCCATATGATAGTTGTGATAATCCAAACACAATTGCCTTCTCCTGTAAGAAATCACCCCAAGATGATTCAGTGAATACCATAGTAAATGAATACATCAAGCAAAAGTATATGCTCATATACATGAACTTCAAATGTTTTTTCCCTTTAGTTTCAGCTTCAATATTAAGTCCAATCCAGTTGATCCAAAACTGTTAAACCCAGAAAAAGCGATAAGCATTTTTAATCTAGCTATGTTTATAAAAAAAAAAAACTCAATGTTGCAGCCATCTTGTATTGTGGAAAACATGGATGTTGTACCAATTGTCCTTTGCACAAGTTTGGCAGAATCAAAAGGCCATCTCGCTTGTCTATCACTTGGCTACATTCTCGAGAGATTGTGCTTATTCCATTTCAGTCAGTTGCGGTACTTTTTTCCAACATAAAGTACTTTCAAATATTATCCCTAGTTTCTGTGCAGAAAGCATCTCGTGAATGGAGGACCATAAAGGGGTACACCCTCAAACTCTCCATTTTTATGTGTACCTAAATTCAAGCGACTATAAAGGCCTTGAAGTATTATCGCATACCAATCAAACTGTTTCACGAATGAAGTAACATGATACAGATTATGAGAACTAACAAAAAAAAAATGAGGAAGTTCATCAACCGTCAAAGAAACGCAGGCAAGTTTTATCTCCTTATGTTATGTGTGAATCGTGCAAAATTATCAAGAGACAAGATACAATTGTTGATTAAAAAATGGGTCGCAATAAACAGTGGCAATCATCAATTTGGTGCCCGTTTTATCCTCCCTGTGGAGCCAATGATTTAACAGATGTAACTTTTTGATTTAACAGATGTAACTTTCTTATCTGCACTCCACGAGATAAGCAAGTATGGCAGTAGATGAGTGGAATACCATAAATCTCAAGAACTGATCTTTCAAGGAAAATTTACATACAAGGTATAATAAAGGTCCATAACAAATTCTCAAAACCATATTCCCTTACCAGCTTACTATTTCCAACTATAAAAGTGTATGTTGTCAGGCAACGGAGAAGTGTAGCAGCAGTTTCTATCATCATCCTCAGTCTGAGAAGAGATAAGTTCTGAGAAAGAATATAAAATGGTTCTGCCAACAGCTCCAGCAAGCATGCAACCCCTGCATCTCAAAATTAAGGCCATGCTAAGACATGATATCATAATTGTGCATCCTTCAAAGTTAACACATGTCCCGAGTGCAGTAACATTTAACCTTCAAGTAAAATAGATATGAACCCAGAGAAGAAAAGTTCCGACATTAGTTGGAACTTCTCTTTATTATGTACTGAAGTCCCAACACTAGTTGTGCTTTTAATGAAAGGTTGCAGTTTACTTTAAAAAAATGAAGTTCTCTTTTCTCTGTCAAAAATTCAGTGATCTTATGGGATTCACTTCACTCCCTTGCATTCACATAAGCCACATAGATCAATGAAGATCTCAAGGATGTACTGGCAATCAACTAACTACAATCCTGCAGTCCAATAGCGACAAGGGGGCATTTTCCAGTTTACAGACTAGACTAGATAGAGGATGTTTGCATATCAAAACACCTTCCAGTTCTAAGCATAGCTCACAAAGCATATGAGTAAAATCAGCAATCTTCCATGTGAAATTGCCAACATGACATCAAGCTTAAAACTACCATAAAAAATAAATAAATAAATAAATAAGGGGGCATCCTGCCCCAAGAGATTATTAATTAACTCGAAAGAAAATGCTGAATATAATCTAGCTGCACTTCCATAGCCAAAAATCACAAGGGCTCACTTTCGTTTAACAGTTCATTGGATTGAAATAATGACTTTATACATGGTTTTGGATGCCATATCAAATTTAGGAATTATATTAAGGTGTTGATACTTGATAGTTATCTCGAGTTTGGGCAGCAGTCATTCAAATACATCCAAATCAAACTCACTTCTATTGTGCATTACTAACGTGATCAAATTTGATACCACCTCAAAAGGGAATATACTATCCTGGATGATCATCAATCTATTAACCAACCATGAGCTTAGCTGCACTTCAGCAATTGTATAAACCACCACATCAATAATTATTTGACACAAGCAAAAACATCTTCAGGCTGTATGTACACACATAAAGTAATTGCAATAAAATCATCACTTGTCAATATATTGCCAAGTGAAATTTAACTACATTGGGGTAATAGCAGTGCCACATAGCAAGGTGAAGTGTCAGCAAAGTGATCAAAATGTAACCATCACTCCATCAGACAAGCAAAATCATTTTTCTTGCTCAGCAAATATTTGTAGATATTCATTTGTCAGGAGAAAAAAAGCATCTGACAGCAAGCTATATTTGTAAACATTCAGCATCTTAAGATTAAATAGTAGCCACATACTACAAGCTCTCGAAACTAAAGGGAATCAACATTTTTTTCTCGGTATTGTGGTAGTTCCCCTCTCAAACCAGAAGCAGGAAAAAGAAGGGACCTTCAACAACTTTTTCTCAGTTTTGACACAACAAATATTATCTAAACTATTATACCCCTATTAGTAATTATTTTCTCTAATGCTGAAAGTCTCGTTACATTTTACCATACTAAATCCAAAACTGGTTTGGAGGCATTGGAGCAAATGAGAGGAGAGCTTGGGGAGAAGAGTCAACATGTACAGCATTCAATAACAGTCCTCATAGCTCATCGATAATTAATTGCCTAAAATTTAAAACGACAAGGATTTATTAACGAAATGAAAAGTCTAAACAGTGACGGAGGAAGAATTTAAGTTGATAGACAAAACATAAATCTCAAATTTTGGAGTCCTGAGTTCAGTTCAGCACACCAATAAACACAAAGCCATTCTCTGAAACTAATTATACCTTGTGCAGCTCCACATTAGCAGCAGGAAGAAAAAAAAATTGGAAAGTGTGACTTGTTAGAGAAACTTAAAAATGACTAATCTGGCAGGAATAAGCAGCATATTACCATTTAACAATATAGCCTGCCCGTAGGGGTTAGAACAGCTCAGTGATTGCCACCAGAAGACGAAGAGACATGCTGTGAGTGTGATAAGCAATCCAAATGGAAAAGACAGCCAGGCCACTTTCAATAACTTAGTCATATTATTTTCAGCGGAAGAATCATCACTGTATCAAAAGAATATAAGATCTTACAGAAATTCCAAATTTTCACAAGTAATTGAGATAAAGAAAAGAAGCATTTGGTATATTGATATGCCGTGATACAATTTATTCCATGCTTGTAGAGTGTTATGCCAACTGGAGTTATGTGTAGCATTTGGTATATTGATATGCCGTGATACAATTTATTCCATGCTTGTAGAGTGTTATGCCAACTGGAGTTATGTGTAGCATTCGTAAAGAGTGATTTTAATGAAATTATTTGCTCGTTGATATCACAATCTGTAGTTCAACTAAGGTTATGCCTTCCTTTTAATGAGTAAAGTTCTCCAGTCTGACAAGTGGCTATTCAGGGCATTACAGTTCTCATATAAATTTTGTGCTTGTTGCTAAGGTTACACTTACTACACATTCACTCTCTTCATTGACATTCTGTAATGCAATGGAGTACCATCACATGTGTTTGATAAGTAGACAGAAGAAGGCATAAACAGATCAACTAAAATATTGAGGTCAATAATTAGCATGAGAACACCTTTTGTAATCTTGAAACCCCTCTATATTTTAACAAGCAAAACAATTACAGTTCAAAAGATTCAAGGATACCCACTATTTCCTTCCAATTAACAATGTTCATTTTGTTTTACAGTGTTTGAGATTGGAGAATTTTTGCAGCATGGGTCGGGTCTATACAAATTAGTCCTACAACATTCTTATTCGTTATAGCATTTCAGGATTATTATTTCCTTTCTACAATCACACCTGTCTATGTTTTCCATAATAATATATATACTGATGATAAACAAAATATACATACACGAAAGCTCCTAAATAGAAGCCTTGATATCTTGGTCCTAGTTTCGAAAAGACGCAAGGGGTCATGCACCTTCGTATACATAGGAGAAGTTAGGCGCGGCGCATGAATTTTAATTATGTGCAAAATCAGTAAAAGGTTATTTCCTTACAATAATACTTTGTTCCTATTGAAAAAGATATATTATATAAAATTAATAAAATAAATATAACTTTCTGAATTATATCTTCTTTTTCTTAACTCTATTCTAATTCTATTCAGACTATTCTTCTCCTTTCCCTTAAAAAGCCCCCCCCCCCCCCCCGACCCCTACACGTCATTCCCCCTTTCCCTCCCATAGAAATTGAAGTCCTCTGACTGCAGCTTCTGCACACCTTTGTACACTGCACAAGTGCACAGTCTACACGTCAGTAACAGTGAACTGCATTACTTTAAGTCAGCAATTGGTACAAGTAGTAGTGAACTATGATCTATACTTCTACAGTTCTACAACCTACAATTCTACATGAGTACTCAGTTGGACCTCCCTGGAGAAAGGTCTCTCAACTTAAAACAGAAGGGAGAAAGTGTAAATCCATTCATTCTCTTGGATACAATATTACAACTAACGGTAAAGATTTACCAATAGTCTGTTTGGCACCCTTATTTTGAAAAGGGCCTACCACAAAAAATTTCAAGAGAAATGAAGAAAAATCCATGGCAGAAGAAAAACAAATACAGTGAATAAAATAACTATATGACGCACCACTTAATCTCTGTCCTCAAGCATGCTCGTCGAAACCCCTCGCGACTAAGAAATAAGATGCATGTGACAAACAAATGGAACTGTACAGCATAAACCTGAACAGTGCAATGAAAAGTGGTGTGGAAAATAAACGTAGTAGCCTTTTTTATACGATGATGAAGAAACAAACGACATTATAACAATGCAAAAAGAATGGAGTTCCAAGATATCATAAATCCTAAGGATAAGACATGCTTTTTTAGCCACATGATCCAAACACAATAATACTCGACTAATCCATGCAGCATCCTAGATCCTACATGAGAACTTCTCTTTTACTGCCCATCCATTTTATATGTGATTCCAGGAAGCTGAATGGACTGGATTGAATTAACTTATTTATATTTGAAAAATCCAATTTTCAAATCCTAAATTAACTTGTTGTGGTGAAGGAGATACTAAAATATTGACAAATTACCATGCAGAAAGCAGTGCCTTACCTGCATGGATATCTAATTTAACTCATACCTAGTAAAAATACGTTCAATTTTTGTAACCACCTTTTTCATAAAATTGTCACTAGCCTAATGTTCAATCAATTTTGTTCTTCCAAGTTCCAAAATTATAGCATAAGCTGACCACTTTCATTCAAGATTCAAAAAAACATATGTTAACAACTTAGGGGTGGATATCAGCAAAATGTTTTCATGTTGCATTCGTCATAATGATGGATTGTTCCTGAGAGGGATGGAAATTGTCCTCCAAGTATGGAAAGCCCTTGATTAACTCAAATAATACAGAAATTGTCGCATTCCCCTCAAAACATAGTCTCAAAGTACAAAGCACAAATATTTATTTTCATATGGTCAGTTGAATTGGGTGGGTTTGGTAGTCATCCTTATAAATGTAAATGGAACTGACACGGTAGTTGTTACGAAAGTTTAACAATAATATAAATAAATAAATTAAAAGAAAGGAAAATGTAACCTTACCGCATAATCATCTTGGGTAAGATGTCTGATCATCCATGTGTTAAATATGAATGGGATCCCTCTGGACATGAATTGTGTAGCTGGAGGGAGTAGATAATGAAAGCATGAAATGAAATGTAGTCAATAAGCAAACAAATTCGAAGGAAACAGATCCTAACCCATGAGATACTTGAAAGTCCGAGAGAGATTGGCACGACCACCATAGTTAGCCATTACAAACTCTTTAATTTGCAATTAAAGTAAAATCCTGCTAATATCAGATCTCCAATATCCCAGTACGTGTCCTGTATCCCTCTCCTCCAGATTGCACCATTTGTTTTAGGTAGTAAAACCGGCGCCGACCACAATCTGCCACCGTGTAAAAAGGAAAAACGAGGACGGCAGAATAGAAAGAGCGACGGGTTTTATGGTTTAGGATGTCGGAGTGGAAATCGGACAAGGAGAAGTCTAGACAGAAGTGCAGGGACGGATTTTAGGGTTTCGGCTTAGGTGAGGTCCGATTTGGTGAGTCGGAAGTTTAGACAGAAGTTCAGGGACCGAGAGACTATCTGCACCTTCTTGGGTCCGGTTTGGCGATACAAAGAAGAAAATAAAATTTTATTGGGATTTTCCGGATGATGTTTGATATACTTTGATGTGTTTGGTTGGAAATGAGTGGAATTTATTTTAGATTAAATTTAGAGGATTAGTTTTGTGAAGGTATTTGGTTGAGGATGGTGGGATGAGACGATATGAGAAATTATTGAAGAGATTTTAAGAAAATAATAAAAAAGACTTCATATATCCATCACTATTTTGATTTGATTGTCAACTTAAGGTGCATTATCCTTGTTTTTTAATTGTTTTAACCTATTAGCGTACATTATGAGTATTAACTAACTTTTTTTTAAAGTAAATATAGTTATTAGTTTTAGGAGTTTAAGATCGGGTTTCGAATTTGCGATTTTTGAATTTTACGAGTTTTGGTTTTCGAGTTTATGAGTTTCAGCTTTTTTGTTGGTTTAAGTTTTTTTCCGATACTACGAGTTTTCGTTTTTATTAGGATCGTTTGTTGTTTCACGATGTTTAACCTTTTTTAATGATTATTATTAGACTTATTAATTATTATTATTATTGTTAGTCTTATTTATTATTATTTATTTTTTTTAGTGTAACTTGTAATTAAAAATTAACGAAATTAAAATAACACAACTCGTTTGAAAATTATATTAGAATTTGAAAAAAATCACATAAATCACGTTAACGACGAAAATTTGTTGAACCTCTTTGTCGTTCTTGAGTCGTTCTCCACGATGGGGTCACACTTTCCGCGGACATCTGGGACAAGAACATGTTGTATAATTGTTCGATGTCTTGTGTCGTCGGGTTTTCACCGCGCCGTTGAAGTCGGGCTAGCCACGAGCCGATGAGAGTGTGCCACTACCACCGAGGATTGTCCACTACCACCTATTCATGCATATTGGAACATCATACATGACTCAAGTGTGGAGGCATTGGATGTCAAGTATACAACTCAAATTAAGATCGATGTTCCGGGACCTTCGTGTTAAATATGATCAACCCGTACCTTAGTCATAGTTGAGTGATTTTTTCTCGAGTCATAATATTTATTACAATACATTTGAAGTATACGGTTTATTTAGTTTTTTTTTCCCCTTGATTACATTTATTACTAATCAGCTTTAACACCGTGAAACAAAAAACGATCATAATAAAATTCGGCAACTCGTAAAGTTTAAAATAAAAACTTAAACCGAAAACAACCCAAAAACTCATAAATCAAAAGTCGTAAAACCGAAAACAACCCAAAAACTCATAAACTTATAATATCCAAACTCGTAAAATCCAAAACCGGATTTAAACCTCCTAAAACTAATAGTAACTAAAATGTAATAAAAAAAAGTATTAAAAAAATCTATAATAGCACATATGGTGCGTTAATCTACAATAAATCAAAGCAAAACAAGAATTGAATTCAAATAATCGTCACTTGGGTGTGTTGACCGTTAATTTGATTAAATAGTGGTGTACCAATAAATGGGTACGTGGAAGTAAGTTTTCCAAATAAAAATGGGTAAAGTTTCCTACATGGTCGTGGAAGTAATCTCATTTCATCAATTACTGATTTAAACTAGACCAATAAATGGGTGAAAATAAGTTTTCTACATGGTCGTGCATGAGGAAGCTCCTTCATTTGTGATCTTGATCTCCATTTCCCACATGCATGGATATTGGAATGTACTCTCGTAGGATCCCTTAGGGCTTAGAGTCAACATAGGATCGATTCATCCTCAATCTATTCCTTCCATTCACGTATTTGCACGGTAACGTTGATTTTCATGCATACGTGGTCTTTGTCATCTTCCATCTCCCATAACTAGTCTTCATTTTTTGTTGAAGATGGTCTTCATTTCTCTCTCAAGGGTGTTCATCATTTCCTTCCGAGAAGTGGTTCGGAAAATGGTCTTTATTTCTTTGCGGGAAATGGTCTTCATCTCTTTGGGGAAATGGTTTTCATTGCTCTGCTATAAATGGTTTCTATTTCTTCCTTGGAAATGTTATTCATTTCTCTCATAGAAATGAGTTTGATTCTTCTCTCTCTTCTTCTTCTTTTAAGAGTGTTCTTCACTCCTCATCTTCTAGCTTTCGTGGCTTCCATGGTTGTGGTCCTGAGGAAGATCCTTAGTTGTGATCTTGATCTCCATTTTCCACAAGCATGGATATTGAAATGTACACTTCGTAGGATCCCTTAGAGTCAACATAGGATCGATCCATCCTCTCTTTCTTCCATTCACGTACTTGCATAGTAATGTTGGTTTTCATGCATACTTGGTCTTTGTCATCTTCCATCTCCCATAATTGGTCTTCATTTCTTTGTTGGAGATAATCTTCATTTCTATCTCAAGGGTGTTCATCGATCATTTCCTTCCGATAAGTGGTCTGGAAAATGGTATTCAATTCTCTGCGAAAATGGTCTTTATCTCTATACGGGAATTGGTCTTCATCTCTCTGCTATAAATGGTTTCCATTTCTTCCTTGGAAATATTATTAACTTCTTTCCTAGAATTGAGTTTGATTCATCCCCCCTCCTCCTCCTCCTTCTTCTTCTTCTTCTTCTTGCCTTCTAGCTTCCATGGCTTCCATGGCTGTGGTCCTGAACCTTTTGACTCTTCCTCTTCTCCTTCTTGGGGTGCTCTTCACTCCTTGTTTCCTAGCTTCTATAGTTGTGATCTTGAAGTGAGCTAGGTCTAGAGATGCTCATGCATCAGCTATACCATGTCATCAACATTTGATCCTTTGAACCGGACTCCTTCAATACGAAGACTAGATTAACAACAAGGCAGAGAAACCTCTCCTACCTAGATCTAGTCTATGATGATATCGCAACCCACCTATCTTCCACCTCCCACTTATCTTTTACACATGTTTTACGTTCTAGAAATATTGTAGCACATTGGCTACTCGTTTACCTACACTAGATAACAATAGTTGTAATTGAACCAGTCACTTTCCTCCAACTATTCTATAGTTGACTTAAATTGACATTCTATATATATATATATATATATATATATATATATATATATATATATATATATATATATATATATATATATATATATATATATATATATATATATATATATATATACTTCGTTTCCCCATAAAAAAGTGAATGGAAGAATAACTAAGATATCAGAAGATTCCTCATCCTTACGCTATCGGAAACGACATGATTAAAAAATATGTTAAAATTAAGAATCACCTATTGACTATCATTTTTAAAATTGTAATCAGTAAAACATATTTTAATTAAATTCATATAGTATATCATAATTTTATATTTTTGAATTGAGATGTCCTACAATTCCAATAGTTGAAATTAAGAAGACCATCATAAGGACAAGTAACAAGCATTAAGCCATAAAAATTTAAGTCATATTATCAAATTAAAGATATATTTTTTTGCAAGCTTTTTTTTTCTTCGTGAAATCAAGTTAAAACATACTACTAATTTGGAAAGATATTATATATTACCTTTTACGTGGGAGCCCAACCCGCTCACCGAGTCACCGGTGTACCCGTACTTCCAACCGCCTTCTAAACCTAAATTAATGATATTCTTTTTCTTTCCTTTTTTCCGGTAAGGGATTAATGCTATTCTTTTAACCCGAAGCTAAATTGTAAATAAATTCCATTCCAAAATAAAGGCAAAATTCTATCTCCTCTCTCTTTCTTTCTATGCGCCTGTGCTTTCTCTCTCCTCTCGTCTCGTCTGAAATCTGAAGTTTGGGTGATCAGTCCATGGCCAAACCTCGCTCCCAAAGACGCTCTCTTGAGTCCTACGCCCTCAAAGGCGCCAAGCTCACCATCAAACGTATTATCTCTTTCTTTTACCCTCTCCAAATTGGTTGAAAATTCTAATTTTAAAAAAATTAGATGTAGATTTAGACGGCTAAACGGCATCGGTTGCTGCTAATTTGCGTAGCTGGAGACACGCTTTTGATGAAGTCCACGGAGGCAGGGAAGCCGTACGTTGCGAAGCTGGAGAAGATCGAAGGCTTTGAGGGAGGAGGAAGCAAGAAAGGAGGCAGTGACAGTCAAGTTAAGGTGCACGTCCAGTGGTACTATCGCCCTGAGGAGTCGATCGGTGGCCGGCGCCAGTTTCATGGTTCAAAAGAGGTTTTCCTCTCCGACCACCGGGATGTGCAGAGTGCTGACACTATCGAGGGAAAGTGTACAGTTCACAGCTTCAAGACCTACACCAAGCTCGAAGCCGTTGGAAACGAGGACTATTTCTGCCGGTTCGAGTACAACTCTGTCACTGGTGCCTTCACGCCCGATCGAGTTGCCGTGTACGTATCCACTTTCAATTTTGAAAATTTTCCTTCATCCCTTCTTTATTCACTATTCCCCTCAAATAAAAAAACCAGTTACTTTGATCGATATGCAATTTGAAAGGGAATTGTTGCATAGGGTGACGGATTTTATTTTTAGGGAGTTCAATTGCTCAATTTGTGTAAATTTTGGACGAAGCTACTTTCGGAGTTTTGTTTATTCAGTGCTGAAATTTATGTAATTGTGATCTATTGAGCTATTTTTTTGGCCGGTAGAGTCCTCCTAAGTTCCTAACATCTGTCTGGCAGTTGGTTTCGTTGACTGAGCACTGAGCAGGGTTTTGTTTAATCTTGGTCGTTAGGTATTGCAAGTGTGAAATGCCATACAATCCTGATGACCTGATGGTGCAGTGTGAGGGATGCAATGACTGGTTAGTTTGCCTTTGTTTTTGGAAACTTAATACTTAAACTGTTAGATAATTCTAGTCGGTGATAGTTTTTTCACGTAGATCTTTTTTCTTTTTTTTTGGGTCCCTTATAGTATGTTTTTGTCCAAAGATTTTGGAATTAGCTCTATGAGATTGTTCTTTGAATGTGCTTCAATTAGTCATTGAAGAAGTTCCATTAATAATTTGATTTATCCCTTCATCTTAGTCATCTCAGAGTATAGGATGGACCTTTCTATGTACCCCAAGATGTTCCATGTGCTCTAATGATATTTAGCATGCTTTCTGTCCAAGTAATGCCGCATCTCGCTAAACTTAGTTCTTCCTTGAAGTGATTGGAAAAACCATTCTGTTAGAGCACCTTAAAATCTAGTCCGTGATACATTAGTTACTAGATCCTGACTTTCCTGAGCAAATTAATGGTGCTGAACTACTGATCAACTTTCACACTGTTTGAACACATGGAAACTAGCAGATGGGCTGGTTTAGTTGTGCACCTTATGTTCCCCATATTTGAAATGACGACCAAATATCTTCTGTTCTTCCATTGAACAAGTTAGCCATATCCAATAGGGAATCTGAAATATAAGTTAAGAAGTTGTACTCGAATTTGAATAGTGAAACTATCATGACCAAGTCTTTCATCATGATTAGCGTATACTACTTTCTTCCTCTTTTCTTCCCTTCTCACCTAAGGGCATCACACCCTAATGCAATATGAGTTTTTAAAGAATTTCATTAACAATTTAAAAAAAAGAAAAGAAAATATAAATGTCATATTTGGGTGTGCGAATAAAGGCAAATTGTAGAGAGGTCTCTTAAATTGAGATACTAAATTTGACTAAATTTTCTTAAATGTAGAAAAATGGCAGAAAAGTGATCTATAATAAACTTATGTGAGTATGAGAGATAGATATACTATCGGCGTATCTCACAAAGCAAATGCACTAGTTAAGGTAATGTGGCCACTTATCATGATGCTTACATGATTGTGAAACCACATAGTTGTATACCTGAACTAATTAATAAGGATCACTTTCTCATTTTCCGGTTTCCATTCCAAGCATGCTTGATGTACATCACTTGCCATGCAAGTCACATGTTATGTGAGTGTTAGGTTTAAAAGGCCTCAAGTCTGTTTTGAAACAAGAGGATAAGGGTATATGAATAGGCTACTCACGTCACCTTATTTTCTTCATTGTTTCAGTCTCATTCTATAAGATCTATTACCTACCCCTTGTATGGAAGCCAAAACTAGAGTCGGTATTTATACTTTTATGTGACACTTATGCTACAAAATGTTTATGTTTTCTTGGACAACAATTTCCTCTCTCTTTCCCTTAATTTACCTAACAGAAGGTCGATTATTTTCAAATCAAATACCCTAATTAGGATAACATGGCTGATTGTTATAATGCTACTAGTGCATTGTCTCTAAACCACTTAATTATATGTCTAAACACGTTGATGATGGTTACTTGCTCGTATTTTTTTATAGGTTACCGGTTGAGGTGGCTTATACATTTCACTTCACATTCAAAATTTGTAATAATTTGTGTTAAGTACCAAGACAACTTAGAGGAGAATCTCACAATGAGGAATTTGTGTAGGAATATCCTATGTTTCTGACTTTGCTTTGATTGATAAAAATAGGCTGATTTACAATGAGACTTTAACCTGACTTAAATAGTGCATAAACAACAACTAATAGTGATCTCCCACTAACCCACTAAGGAGAGACTTTAGGAGCAATATAACATGTGCTATTGAAAATAAGGAACTGACTCTGCAAGCACATTAAATAAATTACTGACTAAATTAACTAAAAATTAAATCTAACTCATCCCAGCTCGTGCTCCCTTCTGGAATAAGTCATCCAAGGCCCAACTTTTGCTGCTGGGGTCAGTATCATTGCACCCACCCTGGAAAAAACTTGTCTTCAAGTTGAAAATCTGGAAATTGCTGCTTGAATAACTCAAATTCTTCCCAGCTATCTTTTTCAGCTGGCCTATTCCACCATTTGATATGTAACTCAAGGATCTCCGAGTCACCAAATTTCCTTTATCAATGAGCAGCTACTTGTTGTGGCCCTTGTGGGTGAACGGTGATACCATAATAAGACAAATGTTTTCAGAGTTCTATGATTCTCATTCATATGTTTATGTGCATTAGAATAAGGCTATTTATAACAAGCCATAATCATGGATCTTGAGACAAGTGTCAACATCCCCTTGTATCGAGTATTTTCCAAGGATAATTCGGACTCTTCTAGAATCTTGACAGCACGTAGGGAGGCTGTTGTATTGGAGCTATCATTGTTTTGAAAAAAGAACTGTGCATTTGCATATGTTGTGAATATTCTGATTTTTTTTTACTTCTCATGTGATGTAGAATATTTGTAAAAGCTTTTAAATATGATGAAACTAGATACTGACTCCTTTTTGAACTTAAAAACAGTTCAAAAAATGTCAATGTAGTGTGCATGGGAATGCATACCGGGTAACGAAAATAAAAAGAAAATCAAAGAAAATTGTAATTTAAAACCCATATTTTCTGGGGGTCTGGATTGTTTGTATTTTCTCAAAGTCATTCCTCACTGCACTTCTGTCCTCTATCTCACTGTTTGCAACACAATTATTGTATCATCATGATCATTACATTTGCTGGATTTCTGCACCTAAAGTCCCTCTTTAAAAGAGCACTGTTTTGTCTTATAAAGAGGAAGGCAATTCTGTATACTATACTAATTAAAAACAAGGGAGCTATTTTGAATACCTTGTTCCTTGTTCCCAAGCATTTTTCTAACTCTATGGATCCCCTATTGTTTAATTCAGTCGTCTGATTGTAAAATCTTTCCCATTTTTGTAAAGCAAGGGACACAATGCATCGGATTGATTTTTTGCTTTTCAATCAAAAGTGATACATGAAGTCTTTCACGTCTCTACCTCTGAATGTTATGATCCATTCAATTCATTGTTCATGCCTCCCGTGAAAGATGTGTATTTCAGCCCCATATGGATGGGCAGGTGTGCGTTTTCTATGCCTATCTTGTTTGGTATGAATCTAACATGCAAAAATTCTGTCCTATGCTATGCTTTAGTATTGCCTACACTTTATCATCAATCGTGGAAAGTGTGTTGTTGCAGCTCTGGTGAATCATTTTCTGGGGAAAAAAGTAGCGATTCTGAGAAGCAATGGTTATATGACGAAGTATTTTCCCGATTTAAATTATTTTTAAGAAAGAAGTCTTATTGATTGCAAGATCTTTTAAAAATTTTATTTTGCAGCAATAAAAACGTTTTTTTTTTTATGTAGGAAGTTTTCACAAATACAGTGCATCCCCAATTTCACTCAAGTGGTGCATCTAGATCACTAAATTTTTGAAATTTGTGAAATTCATTGTAAAACTTGGATGTTGCATATGACTGTTTCTTGTAACGGTAGTAAGATACCTTCTAATATATTCAAAGTGCCAATATGGTGATTACACTGAGTTAACCTCATCGTTTTCTATGACTCCATCTAGAAAGGCTATTGATCTGAACAGTTTATTCCCATCTTAGAGCCATGCACACTTTAACCTATCCATCCTTGACCAATATGATAAGTACTCAACCACAACAATCAATTTCTATGACTCTATTTCTTTCTTGATTTGGGCTTGTCGAATGAAGTGCTGATGTGGGAATCTTCATGGATTCATATCTTCCTGCAGTGGAGCCAATCGAAGGCCTTTCAATATTCTCCTTTTAGCCTGATAGTAGCCCTTTTTCATTTTCAACTTCATCTATCATAAGTTCCATTTTTGCTTTCTTAAATAGATTAAATGCTTATATCTACGGGTGTATCATATTTGGGCAGTCTTTTGTAAACCTGTTGATGATACGAACTATGCTGATAATTTTATTGATAAGGCATGGAAACTTTTAACTGATACAAAAGTCTAATAAGGCAAACAGTGTCATGCCAGGCCCTAGCTTTGGATGTTGCAAGCTTCCCTGATTAAGTGCGAAGTTCAAGAGTTTGCACAGCAATACCTTCTCTTTTATTTTCCGATTGATCTCGGGAAGTTCTCCTTTGTCTTTTGTTTGCAATTTATGTGGCTATGAAGTCGCGATATATCATTTAAAGCTGACTAATGATATGTTTGACATACCGATCTATTGGAGCTTATTTTGTAGCTTCTATCCTCTTAAGATCTTATTTTGTCTTCTCAGGAAAGGAGTAATTACATTTCAATTTCATCTGCCTTTCAGCTGGAGCTAACCCATTTCATGTCAACCATATATTTTATGTTGTTTTTATAATTGATTAGTTATACGGCCTTTTGAGCACATTATTTTGTTCAATTTAAGATGATGGACCCATGATAAATTTGGCGCACTCCAATTGCAGGTTTCATCCTGTTTGTATAAACATGACCATTGAGGAAGCAAAAAGGCTTGACCATTTCTTCTGTCATAATTGCTTATCTGAGGATCAAAGAACGTTGCAGAATCCTTCAGCTCCTCCGAGGCAATCAGATCTGAAGGTATTACTTTACATGCATCACAGACAAGACTGCATTAACATATCAGTTTGAAACCTTGAAAATGGTAAATTAGCCCTGCATCCCTATGCTAATTGTATTATGTCAATGTTCTGTTCTCATGAAATGATTTTAGGTTTGGTTTATCCTTGATGGTTGCATAGTTTGCATCGGTTGCTAAGACAGTAGTAAAGGGTCAAAATGCCAATTGGTCCTCATGCTTGTTAAGAGTTTTTTCATAATGGTCCCAAACTTTTGGTTTGCCCTATTTATGTTCCTAATGCATGAAAAGTATCACAACTTGGTCCTGCCATTTTTATTTTTAATTTTATTTTTTCTATTTAGAAACAGTCAGGTGAAGCTTCATTTCTGCTCTTCCCGATCTAACTTCTCTGATGGAATCTCTAGTGTAGATCACTGATGAGGGTTTGCATGTTCAGCTGTTGAATTTTTTTGTAGCTTAGAAAAATTATTACATAATGCTGATAGCTTCCTTGCCTATGCTGACAAAAATAGACTCTGAGCAAAATTGCACTTCTTTCAGAACAGAGCATACAAATTTACTTTTATATAACATGGCTTCTACTCATAAGCTTGGTGGTGAAATGCAGGTGGATCCAAAACGCCGTAGAAGGTAGTTTGTCTGTCCTTGTAAATCTGTAAGTTAGGTAATATTCCAGGTTGTTTTGGTTAGTTGTTTTTCTTGGATGTGCACACATTTGATCGCAAAGACAAGGAACTTGAGGTTTATTGGGCATTTGAAAGCGTGAGATGGGGTTATTGTATCTGGGTTGAACAGGAGCAATGGAAAGCCAAAGACAAAGACGGGTTGCGTTGGTTTGTGTAAGTATTTGGTTGTGTGTTCGTTTGTGCAAGTATATTTGCTTTAGGGTTTATTGGGCCATCTGTAATTAATATCGTGCCAACTAATCTGGCTAGGGTTGAGCAAAACTGTCTCCGACCGAATGGCCCATGTTTTCGTGGTTTTACGGGTTACCTTCGGTTTGGTTCAGGACCGTAATTGGTTAAATCAAATCAAACGAACCTGAACTTAAATTTATTAAACCAAAAAACAATGTTCAAAATTAATAAAATAAATTTGAATTAATCGATCTAAATAATGACGTGGTTTTATACGATTTGGACCAACCATATCGTTACAATGTTTATACAATGTGGACTGGCCATATCATTGCGGTCAGATGAATGATCTAAATTTTTTTAAAGTTTTAAGGTTTGTTGGTTTAGACCCAATGTAACATTTGGTTCGGTCTGAACTGTGTGTACAAGTATTGCACACTTGTCCACTTCTCACTCTAATGTCAACCGTCTAACGTTTTCTTATGCATAACAAGGTGAATTATTGAAAACGAAAAAAGCTATATACACGTAGCTCGTTTTACTAACGTAAAATTCGGGCGCAATGCGATAGCGCTTAGCGGGCGCCGGCGCCCTTAATGAGTTTTTTTCTCCATATTTATTTTTCAATTAAAGTCTTATAGTAAACTTAGTAACCAAATTTTATCTCCATTTTGTTAAAAAAATTTCATCCCAATAATACTCATCAACCCTATAAATTTTCTCTACCGAATGAATCCAAAGTGACTTATATTATTTTATACAGGAAAAAGAGAAATATATGAATTGAATGAATCCAAAGTTACTTATATTATTTTGTATAGTCCGACACCCTCTTTTTTTTATTTAAAAAAATTCTAGAAAAAAATAAAATAATTGAGCGCCGGCACCCGGATGGAAAAAATGTTTGGCTCCGGCGCCATAATCTATTTCAATTCGATTTTATCTTTTGTGTAAAGCTCAATGTTCATCCACAGTGATCGTTTTCAACCCCATAAATTCCCTCTATCACGGTTTAAGTCGTACTGTATGGAGAAAGAGAAATTTATATATTGAAAAAGTTAGTTATGTAATTTTTTTCATTGCCAAAACATTTGCTTATAAACATCGGACATCATTAACCAACACTAAGTTTTTTTGTTTTTGTTTTTTTTCAGAAGAAAAAAAAAACATAAACTGGGCGATGGCTGATGGCGCCGGCGCCCGAATCTGAAAAAAAAGGTTAAAATATATATATACATGGACGCCGCCGCCATTAGACAGCGCTCAAGCTAGGCGCCGGCGCCATGCGCCTGCTTTTGACAACAAGTAATTTGAAGTCCGTGTATATAACACGCCCCTATTGAAAATCACCCCTTATATAGGATCATTTGTAACTAATCATCCGTTAAATCCGATATTATCATAAACTGCTTTTTGTAAACGCTTTGTCAGTAAAATAACACCCCGCTATTGTTTCGTCCCATTTCTCGTTTGTGGAATATTTTTGTAGTTTTTTCTTTGAATCATGAACCGTTTATATAATCTATTTTTCATTTGAACCGAACCGGGTTTTAAAAGATAAAATAAAATAGAACCAACTCTATCCCATTCTTTTTCTTCCTCAAGCGTGAAAAATCTGGTTAAGCTTTGATCTCAACCCGACAATGGAATCATTTTCACGTTTGAGGAATTTTGAATCTACTTTACCCCTTTGAATTAGGATTGTTTGTCTAGCTTGTGCGATATGAAAATAAAGACGAATGTAGGGTGTTCTGGTGGTCCAAACTTGTTAGCGATTTGTGTGAAAAAAAAACCTAATTGAACATACACCCGAAACCCTAGCAAGCAAATTGGTGAGTGTCTACTTAGAATTTGATAATAATCAAAACTTAATATAATACGATACTCATCCTACTTATTCTTTTTGAACATTTATATTTTTGAGTTTGTAATTAAAAATCTAAACATTACCTTAATTTTTCCGAATTCAATCGTGACCCCTTTACTACAACCAAGTCTTGTATTTATTTGTAAAACCTGAGACTCATTTTTGAGCCATCGTCAAGCCCAATCACAACAAGAAGCATAAGGACGTAGAATTCATCATCTCACACGTCTAGTTGAAAGTTTATCTTTTTCGATCTCTTTAAGTCTTTTTTTATTACGTTTTTAGAGTTAGTTATGACATTCTCTTAACCTATTAATAGAGGTCATGTTTCACTGTTTTCAATTAGCTTGAAGTTTGAATAATATTGTGCACGAGTAGCCAATTTTATACAATTAATCAACCCAAACAAAAATTAACATTATTTTGTTCTAATTGAAGCTTTGATCACTATATCTCCTCTTGCTCTGACCGTATTCTTGTCTTTATCTCTTCCTCTTGATTTGATTCTTGATTTAATCAATCTAGATTGAATTTGATATAGAATCCTTCTTTCCTTTTCAATTCGTTTTTCTATTAACATTTTCTTTTGTAGTTCCAAGTTTAGGCAAGCTATTGAATCTTTATTGAGAATTGACTAATCCCTTAAGAGTTGCCAATAGCAAGTATGCCCGTAAAAATGATTTGTCTATTAATTGTGCATTTCTTTCTTTAGTCAATTTCCTTTTTTTTATTAACCTTTGTTCCTTAGAATTTTAAGGTGCATATGATAATCACTTTCATACTTTCTCTAGCTGATTGTCTCCCCTCTCCTCCTTTTTTTTTTTATAAAAAATTTTGACTCGTAGTTTTCAAATATTAACGAGGGATGTTGATCACTTGAGCTGGTGAATCTAGAAGACTCTTGTTATGTGCTGGGTTAGGACATATTTACTTGGAAAAACCAAATATTGATGAGGCTTAAAATTCACTTGGAGGTGAAAACGAAATCCCAATCGAAAGATCGGACATATTTGCCTAGAAAAGCCAAATATTTATGAGTCTTAGAATTCCCTTGGAGGTGACAACGAATATCCCATTCAAAAGATCGGACAAATACATGTTGAGTCAAGGGTTCTACCCCTGATTCACATTAAAAGTGACAACACATTACGAAATATAAACCCAATCATGTGTAGTTTAAATATATTGCGTATATAAGCCCAACTTGGAGGGCGATCCATACCGTCCTCTATAACAGGACCCAAAAAGTATAGTAGACTAATATATATTAACAGTTTGATGTTTATTAACTTAAAATTGTCAGATCAATTGGTAGGATAAAACTCTCTTCCAGGAATATGTTCATGGTTTCACATATTCAAATGTTTAAGGAGATATTTTAAATACAAGGTTTCGAGTTTTAAACTTATTTTTCATGCTACCCTTGAATCCGGGTATAAAGTTATCAGCCGACTAACGAGATTCATAGTGTACTTTCCAACCCTTAACGTCTCGGGTTATTGAAAATCTAGTAACATATTTAAACCGTAACATATTTAAAACCATACTGGGACTATTGTGATTGCAAAGCTTATAGGACTCGAACCATTCTCGGACTTTTGAATCGATCTTCGTTTTATTCGTAATGTGAAATTAAAATTTTGGGCCACCACGACTACGGAGAGAGATGCAAGTTTCAAAGTTTTGACCCCATGGGCATGAGCTGTGAAGTTGACAAGGAAGGTGGGCACTGGCTTACAAACAACAGAAGCAAGTAAAACGACGATAAAATTGCGGGATTGCAAAGTGGCGACTAAGTCAACCCTCGAAACACAATAAACCTCCCACTAAAGACCCCAATTTCACAAGGTACTATCGTTGCATAAACGAAAGAGAAAATTAGCAGAGGGCGGAGAAAGCCGAAGAGATGGGTAATTGTTTGCGTACCACCATTGGCTTATCATCTCAACCTTCATCGACTCCTGTAACATCTACCCACATTAGTTCAGGTATTATACTAGTTACCCTCAAAATTCAGTGTCTTATCGATTCTCATATGTCTACCATGGGCTTCAATTCGATTATTTTGGCTTCTTTAAGATCTGGGCTTCAATTTCTTTCTGCTGTTCATTTGTTGAATCCAGCCCTTTTTTCTTTTTCTTTTTTTTTTATATTAATTTTGTGACGCGATTGAACAAAAACAAAAAACAGGTATAATATCAACAACAGGTACAAGCAACACAACATCATCATCATTTGGGCAGGTAAGCAACTTCTCTAGCAAAAGTGGGGAGGAAAGTTACCCAGATGGACAGATCTTGCCCACACCTAATTTGAGGAGATTTACTTTCCAAGAACTCAAAAATGCTACTAAGAACTTCAAGCCTGATACCCTCTTGGGCGAGGGAGGTTTTGGGAAAGTCTACAAAGGCTGGTTGGATGATAAAAAAATCCAACATTCAAGGAGTACTGGTGGCTTGCTTGTTGCCATAAAAAAACTGCATCCTCAAAGCATGCAAGGCTTTGAAGAATGGCAGGTATGTGCCATTAAGAATTTTAGGATTGTCTTACATTAATTTTTATTCTTTTGGAGCATATTTTTAATATGTTTATAATATTTAATAATTTCAGTTGCTTGACATTCTAAACTAAGACTAATTTCAAGTTTAAATTTAGCCATGTTCGGTAGAGCTTATTTTCTAAATTATCGAGCATATTTGGGTTTGTAAGCTAATTGATTTTGGGAATTGGGATGTACATCTTTTTTGTTGAGATTAGACTTTTGTAGAGCTTTTTCATCAACTTTACAAAGCTTTCAAGATGAGCTTTTTGGAGATTTTTTATTAGTTTGTTGAAAATATGTCATATTCACCCTTCCGTCACATATATCCACATACTCTCCGTCCCTTTTTAGTAATTTTACCCTAAAAACTACACATAAATCACTTTTCACCAAACAATATTAGATTTTTTTTTATTAGATTTCATTTTTTGAAAACTCTTTATAAGATTACCAAATAATCTACCCAAAAAGCTTGTTTTACGGTAAAAGTATTTGATAAACTTCATATCTATTGTCTTATTCATTTACAACTTTAGTGATATATAATGTAGATGATTCTTTTTATTTTCAGAAATTATCTATTATAACATTTTTTTTATTATATTGAAAAAGAATATTGTGTAACAATACACACAAAAAATGAATGCATAGCTAAGTACCGAAATAGAATTTATTTTAGCCTAGTTTTCTTGACATCCTAATTCTTTTTTTGAAATGCGGATTTAGATATTATACTCATATAATCATATCATATTGGCAGTTTGCGTATGTTTTTTTCTACTAAGTAGCAAACCCACTAAAATGGAAAGTTGCAGCCTAATTTCTCTATTTTCTTTCTTCTCTCGAATCTCACAACTCTCTCAATCTTCAATTTTGGTTTAAAGCATGTATTGCTCAAAAACCCAAATTTACATGATAAGCATAGATGAATTCAATAACATTCTGTTTTTTTTAGGAATGTGCACCTAGAGAAATTCTATTCATAAATATCACATTGGCAGTTTGCAATTTGCATGGGTGAGAAGAAGTGTAAGTATATTGTAATCAGAATATGGGAAAACGGACTTTGCTAGTAAAAAATAGCTAATTTTGCTTCTTCTTTTCGGTATATTTGTAAATCTATTGTATTAGAATTTCAATCACTCTTGGAATTTTATTTTTTTGGTTATTGTTCTGAATGTTAAGCCCGGATAAGGATGGGGGTAGATAAACTCATTTTAAGGGGGTTTATGGTGGGGTGAAATTTTAAAACTGGCCAATAAACACCATGGAAGCATAGTTGGTTAGTTATTATAAAATGATGGTAGTGAGCTTTTAAGAATTAGTGATTTAGTGGTCCTTGTCTGACTGCACTTACCAGTTACTACCCTTTTGGATCCCAAAAATGATTTCATCATCAGGGATGATATGTCCAAAAGCAGTCTTTAAGTTTTACCTTTTGCCCATACCTTTCTCCCCATTTTTCACTTTGTTCAAATCAGAAGCCAACTTTCTTGATGATCATCGATTAATCTAGGTTGCTTGTAGGATGCTATAGAAGAAATAGGCAAAGTTACATTAATGTCTGCCCAGTTGCCCTTTTTTCGGTCTCTATGAATGTTATGGACCTATGGTGCATTATAGATCTGAAAACTATTGCTGGACTTGAATATTTTAATGGACTATAATGGAAGTCTTGGTCAACATTCACATTATAATATTAGAAAGACAAATTTGGTAGGTGGAGAGTACCTTTTCTTGACCATAACTTCGATTTCTTTTTTCAAACATTAATCAATATGTTCTTGGTGGCTGATTTCATTGTCTTCAATTTGATTATAATTGTCAAAAGGACAGCGAAGTTGAAAGACGTAGTAATATTTTGTTAACATTCAACGAACTGGCTTGTAAAAGTCTGTGGTGTAATTTATTAGATAAGATAATATTGAGTCATTATGACAAACCATCCCAATCAGCATTTTGTAGATTTTTTAAATTCCGTTGCTCTCTTTCATTCACAGCCTATTAATGCATGATTGATCAGTGTAAAAGATTCAGATTCGTAGATTAAAGATCTTGGTTGATCATTGTTACAGACTGAGGTGGATTTCCTGGGACGGCTTTCACATCCAAATTTGGTAAAGTTGTTGGGTTACTGTTGGGAGGATGAGGAACTCCTCCTTGTTTACGAGTACATGCAACGAGGAAGCCTAGAAAATCATCTTTTTGGAAGTAAGAATTTCACTGAGCAATAGAATCCTTCAAAACTTCTTGATGCATTAAAATTTTAGTTTGTTGATTTCTTCTTTTATGTTTCTATCCAGGGGGCTCTGCCATACAGCCCCTCCCGTGGGAACTGAGGATAAAAATCGCAATAGGATCTTCTCGTGGGCTTGCCTTCTTGCATGCATCAGATGACCAAGTTATATATAGAGACATCAAGGCTTCCAATATCCTCCTTGATGGGGTAAGTTCATACTCCCTCTGTTCACAAATAATTGTCATTTTAGCTATTTTTCATTTACTTAACACATTTACCTTTCTAATAATTAGTACTTGGTTAGTTGTGATTTTCAATAAAACAAAAAAAATAAAGAATAATTAGGGTATAATGAAATATTTCATAGATTTCTTAATAAGTGTGCAACTAAAACGACAATTATTTGTAAACTGCTACATGGTAATTTAAAGAAAATAGCCCTTCTTAACTGGTTACTAATGACATAGCATATTGCCAAAGGTCTTCAATGCGAAAATTTCAGACTTCGGGTTGGCCAAGTTGGGTCCTTCGGCTAGCCAATCCCATGTGTCCACCAGGGTGATGGGTACGTATGGATACGCTGCACCCGAATACGTGAATACAGGTACTTGCTGCTCATTTCTTGTAAATATATTTTTGCCAATGAACATTATGGTTTGAGTCTTTGAGATTGTTTTGTGGAACAGGGCATCTTTATGTAAAGAGTGACGTGTATGGTTTTGGTGTTGTCTTGGTGGAGCTGCTCACTGGCTTACGGGTCCTTGATGCTAGCCGTCCAACCGCACGACAAAACCTTGTGGACTGGGTCAAACCCTACCTTTCAGAAAAGAAAAAGCTGAAAAGCGTAATGGACTCGAGATTGGAGGGGAAATATCCATCCAAGGCGGCCTTGGAGGCAGCACGGCTAACGTTAAGATGCTTAGGCGAACAAGTCAAGACGAGACCATCAATGAAGGAAGTAGTAGAAACGCTGGAGCAGATCCAAGCGTTGGGTGAGAAGCAGAGGAACTCAAGCAGAGAATGTAGTGGTCAGCGCAGGCAACGGCGTAGAGGAGGACCCTAATCAATAGGCAGATAGACTAGGTATAGTTTTTGTAGTATGGAGTATTATGTACAAATTAAGTATGTTCTTCTCTTTCTGCACTATTTAGCATGTCAACTTTTATAATTAATATATTGACATCAGTTAGCGTCAAGAAAAAGATGGGATGGTCAAAGCTTTCTTTTAGTAACTTCACGTTTGATCTGTCAAATATGGGAAGCAAATTTTGGTCAATAATATCGGCAATTGCGTCCAGATCTTCAACTTCAGACTTCCAGCGTTTTTCTATATCAGGGGATGTCGGTGGAATCATTTTTTTAAAAACTTGCGCCGGAAGGTTTTTACGGGTATTTTTCGATGGGTTTCGGCTAATATTAACGTTGGAAAACGTGAAAGTTAATTTCGTGATTCCGACTACTACAATTTAGTATACTCATACGTATAAAATGATGTTCAAATGAATGAAAAATTAATGTGTAATGACGAGTGTATTAAATGCACATAGAGATAATTAATTATAGAAAAACTTGTATATTATGGTTAATTAAGTATATGGAGAGACCGCTCTCCTCACATGTCGTCTAGGAGCCATGTGTCCGAGACTAGGAATGCTGGGAAAACATCTAGGTGGGGGTGATGGATTGTAGGACGAGATCGGGTCTATAAGCTCGATCTCAACTGGGGAAGGTGGTAATGGTCAGGCCCGTCCAACAAGGGGTGCCATTCGGCCCATCAGCACAGATCCCCCAATTTTTTGGGGCCCCATAATATATAATTTTAGTTGCTTTATAACACAAAATAGTGCTTGCCATAATGGTTAGAACTCAATACTTGGTGCAATTGGTCAAGAGTTCAATTCCTCAATAACTCTTTTGTTTAATTTTTTTAAATCTTTTGTTTAATTTTTTCTCCTAAGATA
Source organism: Fagopyrum tataricum (assembly GCA_002319775.1). Taxonomy (NCBI): domain Eukaryota; kingdom Viridiplantae; phylum Streptophyta; class Magnoliopsida; order Caryophyllales; family Polygonaceae; genus Fagopyrum; species Fagopyrum tataricum. The sequence goes on from CM008281.1 coordinate 5,690,712, forward strand.
TATTTCAAGTTAAGAACGGTCTTAATTTACTTTTTATTGTTATTATTCATGTATTTTATTAAATTAGTTATATGTTCTTTCTTTTTTTTTTCTTTTTTTTTAAAATTTTTTTTCCTCCTAAGATATATTTAAAGTTAAGCATGATCTTATTTTTCTTTTTATTGTCATTCTTTCATGTATTTTTATTTAATTAGTTAAAAGTTCAAGTTCCCTTTGTACTATGTTCTTTTTAAACTTTTTTTTTCTTAACATGTTTTATAAATTTTTTTTCTCTTTTGTTTAACTTTTTTTCCCCGAAAAACTATTTAAAGTTAAAAAAAGGTCATGTTTTTTTTTTAATTGTCATTCTTTCATGTTTTTTTAATTAAAAAAGTAATTTTAGTCTTTTTTTTTTTTCTCTTGATAAAACATAATTTTTAAAATTAATAAAAAAAAAATTACGTTAACACAAGGCCTCCGAAATCCATTGGACGGCCCTGGTAATGGTAGTTGATAGTATGTTTTGATGCTATCTTTATAGTGTTATTTTCATGTTTTTTCCTTAGTTTTTGCATGGGATAATAAATTTACATCTTAGCTAGAGCTTAAATTCATCAAAGAATGTCTACTCCCCTTTGTCTCTTGTATTTAGGTGTTTTAGGTCCAAAATGAAGCTTAAAGAGATGAAACCCATCAAGGCTAAGGGAAGCTCACTTCACCTCATCATCACATGAAAAACAAGGACGGAAAGCAAGAAGAAAGCCCCGGATCATGCAAGGAAGAAAGACCAAAGATCAAGAAAGAAGACCCAAAGCTAGACTCATCAAGGAGAATGCAATAACTTGTCATGACAAAGCTAGATGTGTCAATCGAGTTTGCCATTCCACCCGAAAAAAGAAAGAAACGTCACTCCACCGACTTACTTTCAACTTCAATCGAGCAAAATGAAAACTTCGGACAACAAAGACAAAGTGTCCTTCAAGTTTGTTAACCCACTCGAACGAAGAATAAAGTTTGTCCAACCAACTTACTTTCCACATGGATCGAGTAAAATGGAAAATTCGGAAGAAGAAGAAAACAAGCAAAACCTTCATGATACTCGATCGAGTGGATCATCAACGTCGATCGAGTGAAGTGGATAACTTTGACAAAGAAGAAAGGTGTAACGGCCTAGCACGTGAGTTAGTTAGAGAAATATTCATTTTGATGAGTTGGCATTTTGTGGGCCTATATAAGAGTTTGGATGACTTAGATCTAGATATCTCACACACTTTAGGTGTAGATCACAACAAACTTCTCTCTTTTTTGTAATTGGCCGAAATTCAAAGTGTTCTTGGTGAAGTTCTTGAAGAAAGCGAAATTTAATCCATTTGCAACCTTGTTATCTTCATAACTTTTGTTTGATAACTCCGATTCACTCGATTCTTTCGCTCATATTCTGCATTACTTGTCTAATTTCATACCATGGAATTGATTTCTGGATTAGAGATAGTTGGTTTTACGATCACGTGTGAGTAGTTCTCATATTAGGGTTTGGGGTGAAAACTCCAAATCCAAGATATGTCCTCTTGAATTGATGTTATGCCTTAGAAAATAAATGAGTATCAATGCATGTTAGTGAACATATAAGAGAGACTTAGCCGTTTTGAATGTTTAATCCATGCTTGTTCTAATATGAATGTCGGATGTTAGATTTCTATCTATAATGTTCCTCTTTATGCACATTATTTAGTTTTAAGCATGCTTCTATGTTCTCATATAGCCGGCTATCACGGATGAGACCGATAAGTAATTTCATTGATAGTGATGATTGTTTAGATGCCTATCATGCTAGAATATGTGTAGCTAGGGCCGAAAGGATGACTTTCATGTTTGTTTTGTGTTAATCCATGCTATATAGGTTGATTCATGCTTGCAAATAGAAAATACCATGTGATGCTTGTATGTCTTGATTTGGAGTTTAGTAGTGACTTATAATTGCCTTATAACATTTGAATAGCAAACACCACGTGACACTTGTTTGGATGACTCGTGCTTACATGCCTTACATGTTACATAAGTTTAGCATTGACTTGTGTACTTGATCATCTAAGTTCTCATACCCTAAAATGACATAACATCTATCTCAATGTGGCTTAGCAAGGGTTTGGAAGAACTAGCCCCAACCCCTAATTTTTTCCCATAATTGAATTTAAGTTTGTGATTTTACTTGTTTGTTACTCGATCCACGTTGACTGCCTTGTTCACTCACTCGATCCACGTGTACTAGTTCACTCGACTGATGAGTGCCAGCCACTCGATCCATGTTGATTGCTTTCCCTAAATTTTGTATGACCACTTGATCCTATTTTCCTTTCTTTTGTGCACTTTCATTTGTTTAGTTGGCTTCTTAGAATACGGTAAAGATAACACGATCCTTTGGAGATGACTTTGACATGCTAGTCATATATTTACATTGACACGACCATGCACTTGTGGTTTTTTGTGATATCCCTCTAGAGTGTTTTGCATGCTTATTTCCACGTCCCTATATCTTGCACTCAGGGCACGTCAATAGTGGTTGAGGTGGTAATTAACCTCACTTCAATGACATCAATTCGTCCCATCATGATCTTCATATTCTTCATCAGTGTTTGGATTACGGTTGACTAAATGGTTTGTCAACTTTCTCTTCAAGACTCTTTCCCGAGACAGTTATGATTAAAACAAACAAATGTATTTTGTTATTGGAATCAAAAGCCCTAGTGTATCGTCCTTTACCCCTCACTACCTACGTTACCTTCTAGCCTATCTTAGCCGGTTTGGGAAGATCACCTGCAAACTTTAAGTAATAATTTAAACAAAAACGCAAAACCAATGCGTATAGGAACTATAATTGATAAAGAGAACGATCCTTCTTCACAAATAAGAAAAGGCGCCTATATATGTGGTGCTTATAGACTTCGAAAGCAAAACTATACTCGTCTATTTTCTCAACCAACAACAAAACTTATAAAAGACAAAATGCAACCCGAAAATGATGTCAAGGTATGACTAAGGGATAGGTAAAAGATCAACTCAAATGCAGTCCGGAATCAACACGGAATATATAACCCAAGATAAAAGCAACTATCAAATATAACACATATAACTTCTCTTTTTTGGCACTTTTTTTTTATGCTAAGCATAAACTAAATGTATCAATTTTTTTTACTTGAATCGAAAATTACAAAAATCTCCTTCAACTAAGCCAAAATCGGGTTTCTCTTGCGCAAACCGGTAGCGGTTTCTTCGTTGGGTTTGAGTCGGGTTAGGGTTCGGTTTCCAAACCAGTTTTGGGATTAGCGGGTTTGGAGGGTTCGAGTTTGGGAAGGTAGATTTAGGGTTTCAGTGTAAGGATTTAGAGTTGGGGTAGGAGCGTTCAGATTTGAGGAGTTGGGTCCGGTTCAGGTTAGGGGCGGGTTTAGGTTTAGGACAAACGAGTTCGGGTTTGGGAAAAGGGTTAGAGTTAGTGTTTAATAGGGTGAGAATAACGGCGCAACCAAGGGTGATCACCTCCGAAAAAGGGTTAGAATTCGGATTTGGGGAAAAGGGTTCAGGTTAGGGGCGGGTTCGGGTTCGAAGAAACGGTTCCGGCATGATGATGGGATGGCTAGGGTTGGGGAAGCTAGCGGCACAACCAAGGGTGATCACCGGCGGCGGTTGGTGGCTTGCGGGTTCCGGCAAAGCCAATAAGCACGCAAACATTGGGTTCAGATTGCGGTTTGGAGGATTCAGGCGAGCCGGTTTCCGACAAAGGTTTGTGTAGGGTTTCATTAAGATCACCTAAAAATATTGGTTCTTGGTTTGTATTTAAATTGGTTTGAAAATAAGCTGCAGTTCAGTCTTTTTAAAGAACTCGTAATTGAAATTGAAAATAGTAAAAGAACGAGAATATTATAACTAACCGAAACGGTGATTGCTCTGGCGGCTCTTTTTTGCGAACTTCTTGACAAGTCTTGAAGTTTTTTTTTATGTCGATAAACACAACTCTAATACCACTTTGATACGAGGATAATCCATTTAAGAATTTCGGATCTTTTGACACAAACATGGATGACTCAATATCGATTCTTATGATAAGAATCGAACAAATATAAGGATATGATTATAGTAGGGGCGACGATGATGAGAATATAATGAGAGAATGATCTGATGATGGTGATGTACCGGTAGATGGATAGATTAAGGTCGAATCCTAAGAAACAACTTGGAGAACACTAGGAAAACCAAGACCCTAACACACAAAACCAAGAATGATCGTATAATCCTTCCGCTTCAATCTTACACAAAAAGGAAACGGTGTCCTTAGAGCACATGAATGAGGCTTGTGAATGATTGAGAGCACCAAATTGTCAATTCAAGTGACACAACACAAAAGTCCAATTTATAAGGTAGGTCGAACGATGCTCCACTCGCTTTCTCTCCCCAAGGAAGAAAACATCACAAAACGTGCAAAAGGAAATTATATTGATCCAAAGTTAAAGAACATAAGGTCCTAAATTCCTCTTAAATAGAAATAATAAACAAGTTGAAAATATATCTAAAAAACCTCTCTAGTCGAGCCTAAAATAAGATAAAATTTAATTAAAAATCTGGGCTTAAAAATAACTAAAAAGGTCAAATAACTTAAAACATAACCCATAATTAAATGTATTACTTATGGGTGGGAAAATAAGATCTAGTTAGATCCAAATCAAACACATATTTCGTCCTCTCTCTCCTTTACTCCACACGTGATCATGAATGGTAATTTAAGCTTCCATGCACACGTGAATCTGGATGCATGTATGGATTTATCTAGATTGACCAGGTTCCCCCTATAATACAAACCTTTGCTTCTTATCTTAGTAATCCATGTGATCATTTGAGTTGTCCTTCTCCATCTTGTTTCTCCTTAGCTCTAGCTTCCTTCCTATACTCTAGTCCTAGAGAGGATTAAGTCCTGAAAAGCTCCCACATTGGGCAATATTCGTGAGAAGCCTCCAATTATGTTGTGCAAGTAAGGCTTGTTTAAAAATATCCAGTTCTCTAAATCTCGTTTCGCCATGATTCTTAGGCATACACGAACCCTTCCACATACACCAATGGATCTTCGTGTTCGAATCAATAGAGCCCCATCATAAACGAGCAAGAATGAAATGAATTTGTGTGATTAAGTTGTCCGGTAATATGTAGATGCCCATGATATAGGAAGAAATGCTTTTCAAGACGAATTTGATTAGAACCTCTTTCCCAACACGTGATAATGACTTATCTTTTTTAGCATTAAACTTTCTTCCAAATTCTTCCTATAATGTTTAACAAACACCACTATCATGGAACACTCACTTTTATGGTAGGCAAACTCAAGTGCTTAGCATTGTGATCGATGAGGTGGAGCCTGAGAACAATTGTTAAGTGAGTCAAACTGCTAGCATTAAAGCTCTTTAGAAGGAATAATATGTCCTTCGATTGACCCATTGACCTTGAATGAGTAAGTATCTCGCATTACAAAATTCTTGACCTTTGACACCCAAATGAAGGAGAAACCAAGTTGAAGCATGTCTTTTCAAAAATACCCATTCAATTTTGTGAAAAGCCTTGCTCATGTCTAACTTGAGTGCTAAAGTTCCTTTATATTCTCAGTTTTCATTTGATGAAAAAATTTCATTGCAATCAAAACATTGTCAAGGTAGAACGTCCGACGATAAAAGCGCTATGAGATGGTGATGTAATAGAATCCAAACGAGGCTCCAACCTATTCACGAGCATCTTCATGACAAAATTATATAGTACATTACATAGACTAATGAGTCTATATTCCGAAATCTAATATGGATTCTTTACCTTTGGTAAAAGCATGATGATTGTTGCGTTGGTGGAGTCAAAAGAAAATTCATTTGACCATCATTTCAAGAAAATAACAATCTTTACGTCAACAAAATGTCAGTATAAATGATAAAATATGATGTGCATGTGCATAATGTGCATTCCATCAAAACTAGACACCTTACTATGATGTATCTGATATAAGTTTTATTTAGCGTACTTTATACATCTAGTAATTAGTAAAACTATCTACCTATCAACATCTTCTAATGTAATAAATTTGTGTTATTTTATTTGAGGATTATAACAGTTTTTTCCTATAAAAATTAGACTGGTATAAACTATTATAAAATAAACACAAAAATTGTAATCCCTCCGTTCACAAATAATTGTCGTTTTAGCATTTTGCACACTTATGAAAAAAAAACTATGAAATATATTATTATACCCCTAATCATTTAATTACCTTTTGTTTTATTGAAATCACAACTAATCATATACAAATATGTAAAATAAAAACCAAAATAACTACAATTACAATATACGTGTTCAGTTAGTAGGAACCGGGCGTCTCCCCCGTTGGGATGTGTTGGAAATTAATAGGTGATGCCCGACCCGCGAGACTATTGCTGTAGAATTTATTAATTGCATTCAAGGTTAAACATGACTCCTAGAAAGTGACCAAAATACGAAGTTCTCCTCTTTGATGTTGTGGCATTGGATCAGTATAGATCCTCAATAGCTTGTCACTTGCCTCATGATTCGCTGAAAAACTCATAAGAGAACAGGAAGGAATTGATCATGCATGTCCGCTCACTTTCATCTTTATCCATTTGCTTCTTGGAGCGGCAACTAAAGTGATAGCGAGCCCTTGATCCTAACCCAGAGAATAGTCTCGGTCTAAGCAGTTGAGCCTTGCAGTCAAGATGGACAGATCTTGTCCAATTCATACAGACATGGTCACCTCTCATTCGTCTGTAGTGGCAGAGCTAGAGATCGAAGAAGAATCACATCGCCGACCGATAGATAGCACATCGCGTACGAACTCTTTGAGTTTGGGTGGCTTCCCGCATTCTTATTTGAAGTACGATTTAAAGAAACAAAAAAAACTAGTCTTATTTCTTGCAGTGTGGTCGTTTCGTTTCCTGCTTTCTAGCTAGTGATAGTATTATATGATTATTATTTTAAAAAAAAGTTATGCGAACACAAGTCAAATGCATGTAAGTCTCATTTGCACTAAATAACGGGCAAATAACTACCCAACACGAGACGAGAGATAAGTGACGTGTACATGACAAAGGAAAGGATATGAGCACTAACAAGATAAACCTCCCCACCCTCCACTCCCTCCATTTCTTCTTCTTCGTCTTCCTCCTTTCCTGTGGATAGACCACACGCTCTTCCCCTACCTATCAATGGAGGCGATCTACTCTCCCAGGGCAAAATCCTTATCCCTAATTCCACGAACTTCACCTTCTCTCTGCGGAATTTCTTCTATTCGCGTCCAATTCCTCGCCCGCGCTCATGGATTAGCCAATTCCAAACTCCAATCTCGAAGGAGGAGGAGCTCCAGGAAGCACATCAACCCATCCAGTCGCCGGAATTCTGCTCCTGCGCTTCGAATTGTCGCTTCTCTCAACTCTGGCCAGATTCTGGTGGTTGTGGTGGCCGCTGTCTCCGCCTTCTCCTTTGTCTACCTCAATTACTTCTCCAGGCGTAAAAAGTTGGTTCAAAAGGTGATTTTAAAAAGTTAAATGCAGTTCTACTTCTTTCTGGTTTGCCGTTTATTCTACTGGTTTTTCCTTCTTTTTTCATAATGTCGACATTTTTGGAGCTAATCAGCCGATTTTTACAATCAAGGAAAATTATCATCCGAATAATTGTTATGGGTGGTCAATTGTGCTAATTGAGTCAGCCATAAGGTTAATTTTCTTAGCGTAATTTAGATTTTGTGAATGAGTAGGCTAAAAATATCGTGACAAACAATACAAGAGTGCCTAAATCACATTTAAAAATTTTCTAATATTTAGTTTGATGATCTCCTCGGGACCTGTTTTGAGAGTGTGAGCCTGTTTTATTACCGAGTTATGGCATTTTTTTACACCAAGACAAACAACTATCATTGCCTTTTTTAATGGCACAGATGTTTCACCAAAATCTTGTTCGTATCCGTCAAATTTTATTTTTTTAAAATCTAGTTTGTTTTATAAAAAAAAAATTTTGTATTTTTTCCCTCCCGGTTATACTACACTAGTGATATTTGGTGGTGAACTAATTTTATAGCCGTTCTCATCTTTTGTTGGTTTTTCTTGGTTTCTCAGTTTGTTGTTTGATGATGGTTATGATACTATTTTTATCACTCAAGTCGTTTTGAATAATTATTCTATTCGTATTATTCCAAATTCTCCACCAAATTGTTATGATGCATAAGAGAGTGTAGTTTGGTTGATAAATCATGGCTTTCTTGTCCATTTGAATCGGCTTTTGGCAGTTAATATTCATTGCTAGGGTTTCAAAATCATGGCTTTAAAAGAAAATCAGAACAAACATTACTCACAGACACAGTAGACATTTTGGCTTCAGGGACTAGGATGAGGAGTTGTAATAAACTAATTACGACACAGATTGTGGAGTAAATATTAGAAGAAAGATGTGTGATGATCCGAGCTCTTACAAATTACCACACCTAAGTTTTATCATTTATCATTATGTGTAGTAGTGTATCCAAGGTCTGGAGGTTGTCCCGAGCCTAACGCTGTCTCTTTGCCCCTCTTTAATATTTGTCCTTATCGCCGCTTACTCCCCAAGACGCTCTTGATTTTCCCTGCCACTCAGTTGGACCAGATGGAGCTCTCTCTGTCGTTACACAGATGGTTGAACTTTTTCCAATTTAAAAATAAATAAATTTGGAGTGTATTTCATCATTAGGCGCAAAACCGATCTTTCTTTGCTTTTGGGTAAGGGATAGCGCATGCGGGGAATATAGGGTTACCTCCCAGAAACTGAAAATTCTTTGGTAGCGCAGAAAATTTGCAAAAATTCGGTCTTTGCAGTTCCTTTTAATTACTTAGTGTCACATGTTATTGACATGTTGATGTGTGAAGCGTGGAGGAAACAGTTAGTAGATTGACAAAATGACAAGTAAGTCACATTGGTAAGTTATCTCTGGATTGTTGATGCAACATGTAGTATATTGGTGCTCGATTCATGTACACTGTAAGTACCGGTAAAGTTATACAAGCAGCTTAGCATGCGGATGCTTTTTCTAAGAGGAAATATATAGGTTTACTGAAAATTAGTTTGATTGACAACATCATATTTTGAGGCAAATTTGGTAAATAAGGCTTATGATTCTTTTTAAATGCTGTCAAAATCTAGGAGTTATATGAAAAAGAAACCATCCAAGACAAATTTGTGTTGGATGGGATTGAATGAAGTGAACTCATTTTAATCCATTTTCAGGAATCTCCCTTGCCGGCTTCAGAACATTGTGAGAAACACGAAGATAAAGTGCTTACTGATTTGAGCATTCAGGATTTGACTGTTGATGCCTTCCATGAGAAAAATGTGAAAGAAATTGCACAATCAGTCGGAGACACAAGAAAAGAAGACTTTGAGAAGGATGCCAATGCCTTCCAGTACCAATTTCAAGGTTTGGAAACTGCTTCTATTAATGGAGATACTCAGATTATTAATCCTCTGGAGTGGTCTGGATCACTTCACAGTGAGCAACCAGCTGGCACTTCGTGGCTTCTTGAAGGCAATGGAGAAGTTTCCTTACCTCTCCAAATAATTGTTCCTGAACCGGATACCGTTCAGTTATTTGCTTCTGTAATACAAGTGTCAGAGAAAGAATCTGAACGTTGTAATAATGGGAATGGAAAAGGTTTCACAGAGATTGATTATATGGTGGATATGAGAGAGTCTTCATCAGATTCTACCAATGATAGCGAAGAAGATAATACTTTGAAGACATCTAATGGTCATATTGACCATGTAAGTACCGAGTATAATGCTTCTCCAGAAGATTCTGTTAGAGGAGAGCTACATTTGTTCTATGATGAAGATCGATCTATAACATCAGCAACACATTTTTTACATGGAATACCAGAACTATATTCTGAAGTTTCACACCAAGGTGGCCATCATATTTCAGCTTCTACAAGCGCTTATACAACGGAATTGCTACAAGAGGACAATTTACCTTCAGGTTATTCTGGATGAATTTACAATCACTTGTTTTTTTGTGTGTTCTTAGTAGTGTAGAACAAAACTTATTTATATTCTTCTTTGGTGAGTCAAGAGAAATTGAGCTGTAAAGTTTTCTATTACTGATTATCTATTTAGATTTTTGTTACTTTAGGGTACAGTGAGCAAAGTGAATATCTTTTATCCAACAAGAGAAGCAACGCAAACAGAAGGAGAGATTTGGTTAAAGGGAGGGAAACTGAAACTTGCGACAACATCGGGCTGGTATCTTATGACAATCAACATCTTTCTCTTTCTCGGGTAACAAATGTGCTTGAAAAGGAGAGTCCTGTTAAGAAACTTGGTTCTTACCATCACTTGTTAAGATATGGCAGGTATTTTCCAACATTACGTTTTCTTTCCATTTCTTAAGATTCCCTTGTGATCCAATTTGACACTAGGGTCACATTTGGTATGGTGGGAAAATATGAGTAAATTTACATTAGTTACATTTATTTCTTCAGGCCCTAGGAAGTGAAAATTTCCTTTACTCTTTATCTTCGTTTAGTCTTGTCTTAGGCTGCTGTTTCTACCACTTCTTTTATTCTGCCTGCATTTTTCATCGGTACTCTGTAGTGGAGGAGGGACAGAGAAGAGATGGAGGGAGAAGGGGGAGAAATCAGTTTAATTACAAGACTTTCATGAAAAAATTTAATCAGCACCGGGTTATCTTTTCCTGATTCACCAATATTGAGTTTGGATGGAAGTGGCATTGTAAGAAAAAGGGGAAAAGGGAGTGAAAGTAAGCAACAAATAGTGTCACCAAGAAGGGAGAGGGGAGTATGATGATTGGTGGTGTAGTGATGATAATACTTCTTGGTTGTCATGGTTAAGGACAACCATGATGGTTGTTGGTGGGTGTCAGATTTGCTGGTGTATATTGGGTAAGAGAATGCAGCAAAGGCTTTGAGTTAATAGAAGAAGAATGAAAATGGAAAGGGGTTGTTTGGGGCGTACAAATTTCTCTCCACCAAATAAATGATTCTTTGCTGATGACCCAAAGAGAAAAGTTAAGAAAGAAAGAAGTTTGTATGAGTGTTGGGATCCCAAGGACAAATGTGTGGGAAATTACAATTGGTGAATATTTATCCTTGTTTACCCCCTTATCAAACACGACCTATAATTGATGTTCTAAGATCTTGAATCTTGACCAATACAACTTACAGAATGAAATGCTTCTAGTCTAGTGATCTCTTTGTTTATAAGACTTATTTGTATTGACTTATTAGGTTGCAAGAGTGCATAACATTGCTTGAAGAGATGGATTTAGAAGGTGAATTAGATATGAATAAGGTAAAATGCCCCAGCTGGTTTGTCTCTCAATGTTTTTATGGTTTTAGGAGACATTATTTGTCTTAATTTTTCCAATATTCTCCTTTTAGGTTTATCACTCTAGGTTTTTGTCACTATGCCGAAGTCAGAAGGCTGTCAACGAAGCATTCCGTTTTGTCAAGCTTATTCCCAATCCAACGTTGAGTACCTTCAATATGCTCATGTCCGTCTGTTCCAGTGCTCAAGATGCAGATGGTACTACCTATCGTGCATAACTTGATTTTTCAAAGGCACGCTGATGTAGATGCAATAATCTATAATCATGCATTCCTGTTTTTCTTTTCCTATTTGCATGTATCTAGGAGCTGCTAAAGTTTGGCAACTTGTCCAAGAGGGTGGCTTCAAAGCTGATTGCAAACTCTATACAACAATGATATCAACTTATGGTAAATGTGGAAAAGTAGATGCCATGTTCAAGGTACCTATACGTAATTACTTTTTTAGCTTATAATATGTGGTCCTTATTGCCCAGATTTTGTTTTTTCCTTTTTCCCTAGTCAATTTCACCAAAAGCTCTTGCTCATGGAAGTTGTTGTGGTTTATTCTTGTGCTGAACATACTTATGCAGTTGCTTAGAAATCAGGAATATTGTTGCAAAGGGTTTTGATTCAAACTATATGGAACTAAAAACATTGACTGTTTGTTTGGAGAGTGATGAAAATACCTTGATCAGATTAAGTATGATATACTAAACCTGATCAAGTCTTGACTTGGGTTCCGTAAAGTTATGCAGTATCTGAGCTTAGTTTTCTTTTCAGATAATTTTGCATACTATGTTTGGTCTTCAGTAATATTTGACAAGATTCTAAGGCCTTTATAATCCAGGATTTGAAGCATACCTGTCATATCCGTTAAAAAAAAAATCTCTATCATATGCTTCAACTGTCAAGCAGACCACTAGGCTTGCAACCAAATTACAGTCATTTGATTAGACTGTGCCTGCAGCAAGCAAAAAGGCTTACATTTTTTATTTATTATAAATGCAATGACTTGGGCCATTTTATGCCAAGATAACTCGAGAAGCTTCCTAGTAGACCAACAGTTCCCACTTGGATCTGGAAGTTGAAATGTGAAAATGTCTTCTCTTTAGTTATATGAAGTTAGAAGGAGATGTCCCGTTGTTAGGTCCGCCTAGTTTTTTTTTGGAAATTTACAGATCTGAACTACATGATTTATTTTCTATTTTTGGGAAGGTCTTTCATGAAATGACCAACAGTGGAGTAGAACCAAATCTCCATACATATGGAGCTCTTATTGATGGCTGTGCTAGATCTGGTCAAATTGCTAAGGCTTTTGGTGCTTATGGAATACTAAGGTCAAAGGTATGTACTTGTCATATGTAACTTTACATTATCTTTTTTAACTTTGGTTAACCAAAAAATCTGTTGTAACTTGCAAGGACTTGCTGCTTTCTTTTCGCTTACTAAGAACTGCACTATCAAAATGGCTTTTACTGATTATGTACTTTATGCAGTAGAAAGTCAAGCCAGACCGCGTCATATTCAATGCTCTTATTACTGCATGTGGTCACTCTGGAGCTGTTGACCGTGCTTTTGATGTACTGCGAGAAATGAGAGCCGAACCACATCCCACAGATCCTGATCATATTACTATTGGTGCTTTGATGAAAGCCTGCACAAATGTCGGTCAGGTGAGAAAGCTCACTGATGATTTCTTTGTTTCCCCCATTCTCTCCCTTTTAGCCCTTTTTGTGTAGGATTCTTCTTCTTGGTTCAGAATTATATATCTAGCATCTGATGCATGTGTTTTAGGTTGATCGGGTGGAAGAAGTTTATGAGATGATTGAACAGTATAAGATTAGAGGTACTGCAGAGCTTTACACAATTGCCGTTAGAAGCTGCAGCCAGACGGGTGATTGGACATTTGCATGTAACATATACAATGACATGAGAAAGAATGGTGTAGAACCTGATGAGGTATTCATTAACTGTTTAAGTTCACAAGTATAAATTTTTAGAGTGAAACATGAGAGTAAACAGCGGAAAAGAAGTAATTTCTGTCGTGTTTATTCCCATGAGTAACCCAATATAAATACAGGAAGATAGAGAAGAATCTGGAAAGAAGTACATCTAAAGTATAGTAGAGTGGTTAAAAGTCTAGTCAACATAATACTATTTACAAGAAGAAAGACATAGCTGTAACTTTACGTGTAATTTCACATCAGAATATTTACATGTATCAAACAGGAAATGACCATGATATCGTGTTTGATTTGTCTTGGAGTATCTCCTTTGACCTGTTTGTTACTTTTATTTATTGAAGTTTCAATTTCATTGTTATTTGGAATGAACATCTTAGTGGTGATAAGTCAGGGCGATAAGTAGAGGGAACCTACAGCATATTCAAAGTGCTATATAATTTCCATATAGTTGAACTGACGACCGCAACTACATTCAAGATAATACAAATCAGTCTTACTTACTGTTCCGTATCAATATTAATATTATCAGTAAATTTACCAAGGTTGAAGTCTGAAATCTGCTTTGCTCCTATGTTTAGTTTGCCACTCCTGTAGTTACAGGAGTTCAGGGCAGGGCGACTTGGAGAAATTTAATTATGTATGTGCATCATGTATTTCATCTTTTGTTGTGTTTAAAAAGGAAAGAACATTGGTCTTTTCATATTTCATACTTTTTCTCCCTATGAGACACAATAATCAGTATGGATAGATTTGTACTGCTATGCAATTCAGAAAAAATAATCTAGGTAAATGAAATAGGAGCCGGAAATAAGAAAGCTATTGACTTAATACTGTCTACAAATGAAACTGCAAACACGTGTCTCTAAATTTTGATAACATCCAACTATTTACTCAGATAAGTTATACTTTACTTTCTGAAGGTGAAGTTCCTAAGGGACATTGCCAATCCCTTCATCGAAAATTAATGCAACCTTAGCAGGCCTTATAGAAATTACCAAGAAATGGTTGATTTGATTGCCAGGATCCAGATTGTTACCTGATAATTAACACTTTTCCCATCCATCAGCTTCGGAGCACTCAACATTTAAAAAGCAGACAGGTTGCTGACTAACATGGGGAAACATTTCCTCCTACCTTGATTTAAATGTGCACAGATTCTTATAGGAAGTAGGAAGAATGAATAAAAAAACGAGTACATTTGCTAAAATTACTCATATTTATTAATTTTATTTTTCCCTGACAATGTCTTGTCATACCTAGGAGTGTCAATGGGGCGGGTAAACTCCGATACCCATTGAGGATCACGGTCACAGGAATGACGCAAATAACTGGAAATGGGAACGGTAATGGGAATAAAATAGGGATGAGGTTTATAGGTCCCCACCCCGATAAGTAGTTTAATTTTTAAATATAACTTACAATTTTTGTAAATATAAATTACAAATATTTTTAATACTTTTATCAGTTTTATGATTGTATTTTATTAAATTGGGCTAATATTTTTTTGATTTTATGTTAAATATATCATTTATAAAAATGAGTTTCTTTATTTAACTCATGTGAACGTATAAATAGAAAATTTAACATGAAAACTCATGGAAAACCCAACTATAACTCTAAATGGGGAAAATTAGGCGGGATGGAAATTCCCCAACGGGAACGGATACCCGACAGGGATGGGGACGGGTACAACCTTTAATCTCCGAGCGAGTATGGGGACGAGGATGGGGAGCATTATGTTAAATGGGGACGGGGATGGAGGGCATTATGTTAAACGGGGATGGGTATGCCACTCGCCGAACTGAACCTACCCCGTTGACACCCCACTCATTCCTTGTAAATCTTGTTAATCGTTTTCGAGAGTTAACCATTGATCTATGATGAATACTTGAATGTTGATACTAAATTCTTAGTGACATCAGTTAAGGGTCCAGAAACTTTTACTCACTGAAGAAAGAGAACTGAATTTTCATGATGGATTTGTTATAAATTATCTGGTATAGTGGTATCTTCTCTTTTTTATACTATTTTTTGTTTTTACTTACTCAAACTTCCAAACTTGTTGCAGATGTTTTTAAGTGCACTGGTAGATGTTGCAGGGCATGCTGGTAACATAGATGCTGCCTTTGAAGTCTTGCAAGAAGCTACTCTGGAAGGAATGAAACTTGGAATTATGCCATATAGTTCTTTAATGGGAGCCTGCTGCACTGTAAGTCATATATTGTCCTCATCCTTCTCTGGAGTTTTTACTATGCAGATTTTATGACAGAAGGTCTTTGATTTCTGGATACAGGAGTATCTTTATAAACAATCTCTTTGAGCATGACTGTGGTTTAGACATGTCTTGATGTTGTAGTAACTTAGTAGGGTTCCCACAATGGAGCTAATTGAAACTTATACTATACAAAAAGTACAATTAAAAATGATTAGAGTTGTATTCTATGTTCAGTTTACATCTAATACATAAAACCAGGAAACAAAGCTACACCACCTTCTCCTTGTGAAGCACAGCTTTATTTTCTACAGATGTTTATAAATACCAACATTATAGACATACAACCCTATCATTATATATTTCCTTTCTTTTTCTACTCCCACCTTTCCCTATTCTATTAGTTGAGATCTTGGAGCTTACAGAAGTGGTTCCTGTCAAAGTTCTTCCACATTATTATCTTAGGGCAGGAAAGGGTACCAACCCAAAAACAAATTCTGTTTTTATAATCATGAAAAGGTAAATTTCTGAAGAGATATGTGATTAGTTAACAAGCCCCTTTGATTTGTTCTTGGTTCGAGAACTTCTTAGCCATTTAGTTCATGTTTATCTCTTTCCATGTTGTAGCAGAAATCCTGTCCAATATGTACAGTTCTTTGGAGCAGATAATAATATTATTATCTGTTTATTTTGTTGTGTATGATCTAAGTACTTTCCTAGGGTTAGTATCTTCTAGTCTAATGATGGAAATGAAGGATTTTTATATGTATGTTCCTAGAGCATGGGTTACTGGATCAGTATATGGTACAAGCTTTGTCATTAATCTTTTGATACATGTAGAGAAATGTGATATTTTAAGGAAACAAAGTACTTCAACTAGTAACATCACACTACATGTCTTTCATCAGAATGTGTCCAATGTTGAAGTTGAAAGATTTGAAAAGAGAAAGAGGGGTATTTGATACAAAAATTGTTTAAGATTTGGATTTGAACTCAATATTATTTCCGGCCTTCATTTTTTTAAATGTGGGGAGGTGGAAGGATGTAAGATGCTCTATATTATGATATTAGAACAAGAGGCAAACAAATCTATGATGAAATCTTCGTCACGCTCCCTTTTCACAACCTTTTTTCTAATAGATCAGTGCATCAATTTATCCAGAGAATCTTTCTTGTATGAAATTAAATTATTTGTTTAACCTAGGATTTTCAATTAAATGGGGAGTTTTTTTTTCCTGTTTTTAATTAAATGAATATAGAATACTCCTATATTTTCTTGTAAGTTGACGTCCATGGACTCTTTAGTGATCATCCTCAAAGCTAGATATGTTTGTCCCTCTCAGTTCATTATATGATTGTTCTTTATGCCATAATATTAAGTACTATTGCTGTAAATATCTCCTGGAACAAGAGGAGCTTAGAATGTTCTATTTCACCTGTATCGTCGATACCAAAGATTATTCTAATTATGATATTCTTTAGTTGATATCGAGAATGAATGATTCAGAGATGACTAACATTTGAAAAGGGTTCTCACTTCTCACACTGTGGTTATCAGCATGCTGCACCATTTCTGGAATTCATTTTGAAAATAAATTGCTAACTTGATTGATAAAGGCTATGATGCTGTTATTCTTTTCAGACTAAAAGTTGGCGCAAGGCATTGGAACTGTACGAGGAAATTAAAGCCTTGGGCTTGGTTCCAACAGTCACAACTATGAATGCCTTAATAACTGCGCTATGTAAGTATTCTGTAGATGTATGATCAATTTACATTTTAGGGTACTTTGAGTTGATCATTTCTCTTCATACATAACCTCGATGATTGGAATTAGAAACAAGAAGGCCTCTATGTAGATTTATCCTTCCATACCATTTGTCTTGACTTCTTTATTGGTGAGGGTTTCCTTGCTGAATGTCCTCAACTTCAATAGGTGAAGGTAATCAATTACAGAAGGCGTTGGAAGCATTTTTGGAAATGAAGAATATGGGCCTGTCTCCCAATGACATCACATACTCTATACTTTTTGTTGCAAGTGAAAAGTAAGTAATCTCTATATGTTTCTGCTTTAGGTTATCTTATTCATAATATAAGTATCCAAGTAGCGTTACTAAATCTATATAATCTTCCTCTCTTTCCTGCAGAAATGATGATTTAGATGCTGGTCTTATGCTTCTTTCTCAAATTAAGACAGACGGTCTTCCCTTGAACATGGTTATGCGTAAATGCCTGATAGGTAGGTTCATAATTTAGTCTTTTTTTCTTTCTATAGTTTACACCATTGGCGCATCAAAGTATCTTGTCAGTGCTATCAAAATATTGTATGCATTTTTTAACCAGACATCTCAGTGTAGAACAAAAGACCAGCGATAGAAACATTCCTATCATCTGCAAAGATAGCAGAACCGAAAATGAATTCACTAACAAAATAGTGAAATGCTGAAATGAGTTGTTGAACCTACTTCCATGCTGGTCATACACAACTTATTTACCCCATCGATCCTTATTGATGTGTACAATGATGGATTTGTTATCATTTTGATAGTAAGCTTCAACTTCCCTTCAAAATTTTATAAAAAATTGCGATATTCTCAACGTCACATTTGCATACTTAATGATAGAGTACTTTTTTCTGTGATATTTAAATACTTTATTTTCTTCTTCTATCTGGTTTTGGTAGGATGGAAAATTTCAATTGTAAGTGCTAGTTACTTTCTCTAGGTTAATGATATATTGTTTGCTCTTGAAGGGATGTGCTCACGCAGTGTCGAGAAGACTGCTGCACTTGGTGAACTCTCTGTGTCCTTCAAGTCTGGAAAGCCACAAATCGATAGCAATTGGTACTCCATTTTCCATGTAGTTATGTCAGTAACACGGTGTGCATGTTGAAACTTTCTTCATTGTAAGAAATATAGCTGAACTGTTTGAAAGTGGAATTGCAAGCTGAAGACTTAGCTCTGATTTAACTTGGATTTGGGGGAATGCTACAGCAAGTCTGATATATTTATGTTCTTTCTTGAGAAATGTGTTTTTAGATTAAATTTAAGTGGGAAAAGAATCTTCAACCACTATCTTGGATACTTTGACAGAAACTACTTTTGGTGCATTGTGATAGAGTTTATATATGATGCTGACTCTAAGATACAATAATTATATCCTCTCTTTAATTTAATGAAATATTTTCAGGACGTCTTTGGCTGTGATTATTTACCGGGAAGCCACTGCAGCTAGCATGGTCCCTTCTGTTGAAGTTTTATCAGAAGTTCTTGGATGCTTGCAGCTTCCAGCTAACATATCGGTACGAGAAAGTCTTGTTGAGCTTTTAGGTGTGGATATTGAGACGTCAAGAAGTGAGAGCTTTTATTCCCTCATAGATGGTTTTGGAGAGTATGACCTTCGTGCTTTTTCATTGCTCGAGGTTAGCTATTGAATATATATGTGTATGTATTATATATATACCCTTTCATGTGATCTGTGCAGTTAATATCCACATTTACTCATTTTTTAACAAATTGTCTTTAGAAGAGAGCATGTCATCTGCTTCTTAATGATGAAATATAAAGAGGAAAGTACTGCTAATTTGCTGAGACAGTCCTCCTTGTCTCAAGGAAGATGAAAAAAAGACTATGAACACAAAATATCAATAGTGACTTGATCTGAATACTCAATAAGAAAAGATAAAAAGTATATATGACAATTGTGAGCCTATTGAAGTGTGATAATGCTAGGGTACTATAAATGTGATAATCATCAATGAGGTCTTTGCTTGGCAGTAAAAGTTCAAATCATAGTTGACAACGAAAATATATTGTTAATAAATGATTTTGGGCTTGGAAACAACCAAGGGTTTCAAGTTAGTAAGTTATAAATGGATGTGCATTGGATGCATGTAACCTCAGATTAATTGATATACAAGTAAAGTTTATACGTAGTGGATGAAAGAACAGAAATAATTCTCCATTTTTTTTCTTTGTATGATTGTCTTTTATGTGATTGCATTAGCTATTAAATGTGGGTTTTAGGACATTCATGGAATCATAAGTTAATCAATCAAAGTCATACAACTATTATCATTCTATCATTTTGTAGTATAATTGTTTTTTTTAACGATGAATTTGCTGCCTGCCATCCACTTTCTATGGAAGGTTTAAGCATGTGAACTTATGCTAAATCTGTTTCTGGATATCTTGTTTAAAATTGTAATTGTAATTACATGTAGTTTATTTTCCAATTGACTTAATTGTGCATATATTTCAGGAAGCTGCTTCAATGGGTATTGTGCCTTGTGTATCATTCAAAGGAAGTCCTATTGTGATTGATGCAAGAAAATGGCCGATTCATGTAGCAGAGGTGAGCTTCAACCCTGGCACATCTTTCCACCAATTCATTATTTATGTTCTATTTAACAATAAGAATGTTGTCAATGACATTTCACCTGAGTGAAGCTCACTTTTATGTTTGCTTAATTTACTAAGGTTGTTTGATAATTTTGTGAGCAACTGATTTATGCGTAACAATATAAGAGTCTTACTTCACTTTTAGTCGATAGATCTGGCAAACATTCCTATAAGCATGTGAAAAGTGAATGAACCAAACCGAATATATATATGAACATAATTTTCCATAATGTGGAATACCTTTTGATTATGGAGTGATTTATGTGGAATTTTGGGGATTTTTTTTCACCCGTTTAGAGTGTTAATTCTGAATCTCATTGATCTTTCTTCATGGATGCTTCAGGTATACTTGTTGACAGTCTTGAAAGGACTGAAGCATCGGCTTGCTGCTGGTATGGTCCATATCGTTTTTTCATGATAAGACAGCAATCCATGTCATTCAAATCAAGAAGATTTTTTTTGAGGAGAGAGCTTTACACAAATTAGAATGGCCATTTTGTTACACAAAATGTGGTCTGATAATGTTAATTTTGTATTTGTGGTAGGCGCAACGTTGCCGACAGTATCTGTGTTATTGCCTATTGAGGTGAAAAAGGTGGTTTCTGAGAAGGGAGAGAAAACAGCAAATGTTGCAGGAAGGTAAGTAACAGTAAGAATATCCCGTATCACTGATACATGTATCCTTTATATCCCTAGCACGTGATTGTGATTGGTGAAATTTGTGTTGTTTATTATTTTTCTTAAATCCTTATTTATTTAACTTAAACTAATCATATAGTAGGTATATATGTATTAGTGATACAAGAGATCTTGATTGGGTAACTAATGGTTATAATTATATGTAGATTTGTACTATGAACTAATCCTTTGAAGTGAAACAGGGTTGGTCAAGCAATTGGAGCCATGTTGAGGAGGAGAGGACTACCTTATCAAGGCAACGAATCATACGGAAAGATTAGAATAAGCGGCCGCTCTCTTAGAAGATGGTTTCAACCAAAGGCTGTTATGAGCAAACAATCAGAATTCAGCTTGTCTTCACCGAGACTAGGGAAACAAATCGCAGAACAAAGACGCAATATTCGCACTGAAACTTATACGCTCTACTAGCAAGGAAGAATTGCATAGACGAGGCAGGTAAACCTCACCACAAGTAGGTTCTATCTATGTATGTATATAGCTTCCTGCCTCTTTCCAATTTAATGTTAGAGTTTATCTACAAAATGCAATTACGGCAATTTCAATCTAAATTTTTGAGCAATGTTGCAAAATATAGAGCTTATGCAAATGCTTCCACCAAGACAACAATGCAGTATCTGGACTTTGATGTCCCGATACAAATGTGTATGAAATAGCTAATAAGATACTATTCAACACATGGTATTGTACCATGCTCTACTTGTTTCCCTTGAAAAAATTAACTCCTAACTTTTCAAGTTTTGTAAAATAATCCATATAAAAGTTTTTATCTTTTTTCCCCCTCTATTCCTTTCTTCCTTTGTCTATCCTCTCTTTCAGTGCAACAAACTAAGTTTGTGTATGATTTATTGAATTTTCTTCGAATTCATTCACCGTGATCTAATGGTTGTTTACTTTCTAAATTCGACTTAGTTTATGTATTTTTCTTTTGTTTTTTTTTTCTAATTTGATTTAATATTTCTAATACGAGCTTTAATTTCATAACACTAATACCAACAAAAATTGGCTTATTTGTATCATCAACAATAATTAATCTTAGTAAATATATTTTTCTACATTGTCAATAACACATTAAACCGTAAAAATTTGGTACATGTGTTCTTAACAACACATTAAACACCAAATATTTATTTATCTATTGTCAACAACACCCCCAACTTTTAATTTGTGCCTTCCACGACACATAAAACAACAAATCATTCTTGTTTTTCCAATAAACAACACTAACGTTTATTTGTGTTGTCATCTACACATTAAACACCAAATTAGAGACCTTTTTTGTTACGATCAAAAATACATTTAACAAAACAAATTAATTTAATTGTGTTCAAATAAACCAATTGATTATTACTTTTTGTCAATAGCAAGTTAAATACCAAAATAGAGGGATTTTTTTACAATAAAGTTTATGTTTACCATCAACAACATTTCATACCTTTAATCATTGAGTTTTGTGTGGTCAAAATATTTAAAAAATAAAAATCAGTAATTTTAGTGTTGTCAACAATACTGCAAATATCAAAACAATGTTGTTTTTTTATGGTCAACAACACTCCAAACATTTAATTATTGTGTATTTGTGTTGTCAACAAAACTTCAAACATCATAATATTATTTTTGTAACACCCCAATTTATTCTTTTTCCAGGTATGCTACAACGCTAGCGGTTTCTCTACTATTGAAATCCGCCTCAGGCTAAAACTAGATATCAACGAGTTATACAAAAACGCATTTATATCACATGCCTTGATTGAGATACGACTATAATTTACAGATAAAATAACGTTAACTGAAATTTTTAAAGTTACTCGACTTTCGAGCTAGAGTGAGAGGTGATCAAGTGTAACCCCTGGTACGCTTCCATAACGTCATCTGCTACTCACCTAACCTGTCAATAGGTTGATAACCAACCAAAACAAATAAAATAAAATGGGTCAGTCAATATGACAAACTGGCAAGCTGGATTAACTTAATTTTAAAATATACATATTAATTTAAAACAACATATAGTATTCATAACGTTACCGTACTAGCTTTTCAACGCTTAATCGATTTAATAACACTCTTAATTGCGTTAGCGTTACACTAGCAATTTTACCATGGAGATTTTAATCGTTAATCAACCGAAGGGCAAGTCTTTAAAAATCTCCTGGTAAGTCCCTGACTCCCTAAATTCGCCTACCGGTAGCGAGATTGGAATTAGACGACCTAATTCCCGGGGTCCACTAAGCCCTAACGGACATTTTTTAATAATGTTATCGAGCCGTCATTATTATTTACCCATAATGCCCGTACCCACATTTCACATTTTCAACGGTTCGTCCATTATCCAAGTAACCGCTAAAATCAACAATATACACATTAATACGATATGAGATTATATATGCGTATTTAACTATAGATATCTCGATTAATATATATATATATATATATATATATATATATATATATATATATATATATATATTATCGATCAAATATGCACGATAGTTATTTAAAATAACTATAACCCACTTGCCTTGTCGTAAAGGAGACGCCTGCTAATCTAGTATGTCACTTAGATCCGTACGTTTAACTATTCGTTTTATGGTTCTTTGCTTCTCTGTACGTGTTTTCTATGAATTGATCATAACTACCCCTTTTTATAGTCCTGCAGGAAGAAGAACTCATTTTGCCTACTCATCAACGTGTAACTCATGTATCAAACATGTCAATTGTTTAATTCTCCTTGTCTCAGCAAGCTATAATATGTCCACTCGTCAATTTTATAAGGCAATTAAGGCAAAATTTATATTATAGACCCATAACTCTAATTAATTATAAACAAACCCCTAAAAACTTTATATTTACCTAGGTTTCCCTATTTATTTACTACTTTATATATATAGTTATGTATAGATGATTAACTTGTCCTAATATATCTTACTTACCTAAATTGCCCTTATAAAAATCCTTTTCTTATATTTTAATTTTATTTCTATATCCAAGATTAAGCATAAACCATAAATAAGCTTATGCTTATTTATAAATTGTTTAAATTATACATATTTACCTTACTTGTTTACTTAAAGTAAAATTTATCGTGTATACGTTACATAAATAATATTTATTTATTTTAACATTTCATAATGACTCGCACCGTTCATTATTATTCGTATACCTTATTTAACGGAGTGCCACAATTTTTAAGTGTTATCTACATTATAATTAAAAATTTTGTCAACATACATGATTTCCTTTGTTTAATTCTTCTTATTTTATTACTTATTATGTCACATTTGTTTAACAATTTTCATTTTTTTCATTTTGTTTTGTAGATTAGATTGAATGATTTACCTATTATGTCAACAACTTCAAGTAGATTCTTTTTTGTTTTTGAAGTTTCCAAGGAAAAATAACTAATAATTGTAGAATGAGAGACACTACAAGATGACTTAATTTGCTTCAATCTTTTAGTTAACTACCCAATTTATTTATTTATTTATTCTTGTAATATTTGATATTATATATATTTTTTGATTCTTGTGTAATGTATACTTTCGATCAAATTTAATTTATGAGTACTATTTTGTTGTTGTCACTCTTATTTTATGTTGGTGACAATACATTATGTATAAATTGGTTGTTGTGTTTATCAAATTTAATTTATAATATTATTACGCATTAATTATTTTGATGTTTGTTTGTCAACAACACAATACATATTAAAAATATTGAAATTTTAAAAGTGTTGTCAACAATACTCTAAACACTTTAATAATTTGGAGGTTTGTATTTTTGTCTACAACACCTTAAACATTACAAAATTTAAGTTTAAAGTGTTGTCGACAATACTATAAAACTATATAAAAATAATGGATGTGTTTTTCTAGGGTTTTGGTTGAAAATGGTTGGACAATGTTTTTGACCCGGAATAAGGGATTGTCGGGTCCCGGTGATTCGGAAAGTCAAAAGTGAGAGCTACAGTTTCATGGATCGAATTTAGTGTTTGTGTTCGGGAAAGTGGATTTGAATCGGGTATGATGAAGACATGGGAATGGTCAAGGTACTAGAATCAAGGAATTAAGGTTGCCGAAGTTCAAGAATGTTCCTCTTTTTATTTGTAATTCTAAAGATAGAAGAAGGGTTAGGTTCATTTAAGATGGTTTGTTTAAAGGAAAATTTTTCATGGTGTCGGTGAGGTTTTGTATTTTTTGTTGGGTAACTATTTTTTAAAAATTATTGTGGTGTCTACAAGGTTTTGATTAATTAATTTTCATAAAAAATAATTAATTTTCATAAAAAATAATTAATTTTCAGTCAAATTTATCATTATTTATTAGTTGAATCTTTGTGAAAGTTAAGCTATAATTTTTTTTAAAATAATTTAGCCAAAAAAATAATTATCGTGGAGTTATTGTAATCATCTTTTGTATGAAGGTAATCTAACTTTTTATTTTATTTTATTTTATCTGTTTATCATTATAACTATTCAAAATCTTCACTAAAAAACCCCACATTAATTAGATAACTTTATTTTGCTTTTAAAAAACGTTTTTTTCCCCTTAATTTGTTGGGGGGAATATTATATTTACCTCTTTTGTACTTGATTATATAAGGGAAAGTTTCAATAAACTTATTCCATCTACCATGACTCCTAACTAACTTATCTTGACACCTAAAATATCTTAAAGACTCATGATCGGTATGTAGGACAAACTCATGTGATCATAGATAATGTTGTCATGTTTTAAATACTCTAAACAATGCACACAACTCGTTTCATAGGTTCAATAATTTAAACATTTTCCATTTAACTTTTCACTAAAGAAGGCTAGAGGCTTACCTTCTTGCATCAAGATTCCTCCAATGTCAATGCTTGAAGCATCACACACCACCTCAAAAGGCTTGGTGAAATCCGGGAGAGCTAGAAGAGGGAATGGGTAAGGTGCCATTTCATATCAACAAAAGCCTTCTCTTGTACTTGGGGTTCCTATCTCTCTTACCATTCTTCGACCTGAGGATTACTCTCCTCTTTTTGATAGGATTGAGAGACACCTTTGCTCGTGGAACAAGCTATATATGTCCTTTGCAGGCCATTTGGAGTTGATCAGGGAAATTTTGCAGGTTACTACAAGTTTCTAGTTATCTTCTTCTTGTCCTAGTGTCGGTGCTTGATAGTCTTACCCGCCTTCACATGCAGTTTCGATGGAATTGGTCACGTGATGCATGGTCTAGAGTTTGCTTGCCTAAGACGGAGGGAGGTCTAGGGCTACTTGACCTCAAGTCTTGGCATGTAGTGTTCATGTGCAAGTACTACTAGCACATTCATGCTCAACGTGATAGCATCTAGGTTAGATGGATTGATGGATTCACCACATATATATGCACATCACCGAGCCGGATTAGTGGACTTCCACTAGTTGGGACTCGCCTTTGGTGAATGCAAATCCTCAGCACTAGAGTGGAGATGGTTGCTTTTATTGGCCAAAACATGTTAATGTGTTCCGATGACAACACAAACAATCATAAGTTATCAGTGACATCACAATATCAGGTATCAACACCACCACCGACAATAACAATAACGATAACACTACTATTGACATCAATGACGTCATTGATAACAATGTTGACAACAACGAAGATAAAGGCAACAACGACGACTAAAACTACACAACGCCACCAACGACAACGGCAACAACGATATAAACAAGGGTGTTGTCACCAACACAACATCACCAACATATTAGTGTTGTCGTCGACACCAAAACAATTAAAATAAAGTAAGAAACAAAAATCGCAACACAACTAAAATCGTCACCTAAACCTAATTTTGGTTGCGTTTGTTGATAGTAGAGGATAGGTATTATTTTACAAACAGATGCGCATAATGCGAGTCTTTGGAGAAACGGCAGTGCCTGCGCATTGCACACCTCGTCGGGTTTAGCCAGAACCAGATGCGGTTGGGGTTCTACTTTCCCTGGGCAAACGCTTCGAGGGCGGTCCGATCAAACTCAACACAACCTGAAGATTTTCAGAAGATCAGGACAATCCAATCCGTTAAATGGAATACCCAAATTATGTATGTTAAAGCTTACCGGTAGGAAGACTAGACCGTGAAGGAACCCAATAATAACCAACGCCAAATACATCTGGAAATAATAAACCTGCAATATATACATACACATGGCTTTTCAGATCTTTGCTTTGTTTCATCTTCGATAACATATATTCTCATATTACCAACCACGAAAATTTCTGATCTTGCAAAGGAGAGGACGATAACACCAACAAACTTCGTAAGTGTGATTCCACTGACAAACACAAACAAATACTTACAATGTTAGAACATGAAATTAACATACAAGATCTTTACTTTACATAACAGGTGCAGATACAGATGATAATACGATGACCGAGTCACATTTTGTTTATGAAGGAAAAAGGTAAGGTCTTTCACCTAAATACAGAAGCCCCCATAGTTTCAAGAGCCTGCCTCACACGTTCGTTTTTGTCCCCAAAGCTCACCTGCAAAAATAATTAAAATAATAGTACATTATTCTCAACTGCAAATTCATCCACTCCATGATAGATGCACGTAGCACTCACAGAGAAGGCATGTGTTATGTGCACACAGAACTCGACAGCAATTCCAATTGACATAATTAGGTTTACAACAGATACTGCATTTAGCTGGATGCCCAAAATAGCCATCACACCCTGCAACATTACACCATACAATGTCTTTGTTAGTCACCATACTTGATTCATAAATTAAAATTTATTTACGTACCATGAGATCCACAACGATCATTGCAAGTACAAGTAAGATGATTCCCGAGAGGCATAAGCTGCATTTCATATGTGCAAAAGAAGGGGTCAAAAGTATGGAACTTTTAGCTTGCACATAAATAAGTGAAAGGGATTTAACATAAGATCATTAACCTGGAGGTAATGACCAAGCATACAATAAATACGGCACCTGTAAAAACAATAAAGCATATTACAATGTGGAACTGTGATATGAGACGAGATATGCTAACAGCTCTTCGAAGCTAAACAAATCTTGAATAGCTTACCTAGTGCAAGGGCAATATTGACTAAAGCAGTGTGCCATATGTCCAAATATTGCTCAAAGTAAATGTAGAACACTGAATATGGGAAAATATCCATCTGTCGGTTAAAATTAAAAGTCTATTAGCAACAATATAAAAAGAAATGTCAGAAAGAAGAATGATAGGAAAAAGTGTTTGCCTAAGCATTGCGCAAGGGAATACCTTCAAAGAATCAGACACTCTCTGGCTGAACTGCCGTGCAGCTCGTAATGCGTTAACATAATCGCTCTAGTGAAATGGTCAAACAGCAACGAGACACAGAACTATGGTTTTTAAAACTTATAAATGCTGAAGAAGTCACAGATATAAGTTTCTTAGATGAGCTTACTTGTTTATTTACTGGTGTATGGTATGTGCGAAACTCTGATGCTCGTATAACACCGCTATTGAAACCTAATCAAGACTCAGAAGTCAGAAACTGTGGTAGATTTGTCAAAGAGTAGTGATGGAGATCTACTAAAGAGAGTGTGTGTGTGTGGAGAGGAAAAGAGACCGTTCAAATCCAAACTGTTAGTGTAGGCACCATGACCTCCCTTGGCACAATCAGCAGAAGGCAATGCATCAAGGAACCATGGAAGCTTTTCCCTAAACTGAGCTGTTGATGGACGGTCATTATCCAAGTCCGAGTGACGGAAGCACTGTAAGAAATTTAGAATACTAGATTCAAACACAAAGTCCTCACACAGTCAGAAACTACATAAACACAAACTCGAGGAAACTTACAGTGGTACAATCCTCACACACACCACCTAGTCCACATGAACCTTCTTCAGGGTCACAACATGGAGGCTGAAGAGCAAGACAAATCCCATTAACAAGTTTTTAGGAAGCTAACAAGTGAACAACTGTCTTTTATATAGCATCCTACCCTACATTTTCCTTTTTCTATTAACATGTTTATATATATTGATTCGATCTATGATATGTCATTCTCCTTTTTCTGAAGGACAAAATGTTTAACTTAACTTTTTAAGAAAACAACGTCTAGCGTGCACGGGGGGATTGGGGGCACCGAAAGAAAGCTTCAAGCAAACAGATTGTTGAGTTCTCTGGATTACTCTTATTGCCAATTGGTTGTAAGATGAGACCTCGTGGGCTTGTATGGGTGGGCTCACCACACGGGCACCTCCTACGTCATCCATGTATGGTGTTTTCCAGTGAAATACTAAACTTAGGTTTTGATGAAATTCTATCCTGGAGAATGTATATGCTAAACTTCTCTAGGATTGTCCAGTTACAAATATCTGAGTGAATCAAAGATTGTAGCTGGGTTCACTGTTTCAGATATGTCCTACCTTTTGTTAACCTCAAAGCAAGATATCCTACGTTCCCTTATTATAACTTACTTCTAAATTTGTTACATAGTTTTTCTATGCGTATACTGTATAGATTTTAAATTGTTTGATTTAAGGTAAACCAAAATTCCATCCGTCCTCCTATTTATTTTTTATGAACAGTATACTATTATAGCTAGCAACATGACTATCTTTCATTAATATAACTCTTACACTAGCTTACAGCTACCTGAACTAGTAAACTACAGGGGTTGTTACTTCAAAACTGCTGTCTATATGACACTCACAAGCAGTACAGATGTACTACTGGTAGGCAGTATAATCAAGTCACAATGTAAAGGAAGCCAAGACTTATGTTGAGCATTAGAATTACTCAAGTATGTCATTGTTGGCTTCTATTGAATCCCAAGGACAAATGACAAGAGCATCTAATAGGACACTCTGGAAGATTAATTGAGCCCATTATAAATCTTTAGGAACCAAATGGACTGACCTGATCATCGGGAGGACAGTAGCTACCATTTTGAAATGTCCGACAACAACCGAAAGCTTCAGGAGATAGCCATACAAGAAAATCATCAAGCCAGGATGCAGCTGGTTTAGCAATATAGCTAGATTCTGCCATTAAGGATGCTCTTGATATCTATTTAAGAATTTGGGGACACATTTGGAGATTAATATGAAAGTTAAAGGTGGAAAGATAAACCAATGCAAGAGAAGACACTTGGCCTCCTCAAATACCAAAAGGTAACAGATAAGAATGTTTTTTTCCAAAACTCCACATGCACATCGCATATGCATTCATGTATTATGCATGCTTAATAAAAATTTGAGTTGTAGTTTTACAAAAATCATAAACTGTGTTTGTGTTTGGTTGGACAAAACCAGCTTAAATGTTCACATAATAATCTACGTCAACTATTTGCCTTAAATATACCGGTTAGTTTGTTATTAATGAAAAAATGAAAGAATAGATTGATATTTTTATCCAAAAACACTAATTCATATAAACATACCCTTGTCAATGAGTGTTTCATTAAACACTCGTTTAAACACTAAACTATTTTATTTTATTATAGCAAACACTTTTATATAATATTTTAAACATACCCTACTTTATAAATTAGTGTTTATGGACAAGCAAATACACCCTTAGTGATGAACAATACAATTTAAAAATATCAAGATAAGCAATAATTTCCATTAATAATGCACCAACCTTTTTTCAATAATATCTATGAAATCTTGTTTTTCTCATTGGACATTATATACGATTTCTTTCTATTATTTTAGAGCGACACTTAAAACCCTTCTTGTAACATTCCCAGGGTGTATGTATAAGCATTGTAGACGAGGGGGCTTTTTTAAGAAAAATAAGAAAATCGATAATCTCACTAGCAGGGAAACGTTTATAAAATAACTTTGTTTCTCTCAAACAATATAAAAAGTTTCTAGCTTTACAAATTGGGGAAAAGTGATAATTTATTATAAACAAAGATGGAAGTTGGGAACAAAAATGTTGAAAAGGAAAAAGCAAGTGAAGCAAGACACCTTAATAGAGTTTTAGCTTTAGAAAAAATTGGGGGGAAATGCTTTCCTTTCATAGATGAGTTTGGTCTGAAGAAACAGAAAAAGAATAATCCTAAATCTTTTGAAATGGTATCATAAAATAAGTCTCCCATAGACAGTTTTAGTTGTATATAGTGCGACCTTTATCCCTATCTGTTCCTTGTTTTTGTATTAATGTAGGAAATGACTCATAAACAAGCAAAAAAACTATACTATCAAATAGGATTTGTGGAGAAAGATCAAACGAAAATGCAAAAAAATGATATCGTTCAGTATGCATAGCTAACACGAATATGCATTTATGGCACATAAAAGTTACCTCATTTAGAAGAGAATTTGCATCACACTTGCTGATCGAACACAGCTGATTTGTCTGTCTTGATTCTGAGCTGAATTCATCATCAAGCAGGTTAAACAATAATCCAATAAACAAGAAGGCTCTTGTATCAGAGAAAAACCATCAGGAAAAAACAGAATATAAAATAAAATAATATCTTGAATTAGGTCCGAAACTAGGTTGCCAATAACTTGTAAATTGTTGATGGTGATTTTTTATACACCAAGAATATAGGCGTTTAGCCTCCAATATAAAACAAACTCGATTGTTCTTTTGCTAGAATAATTCAGTGTAATAATCAACAATACAATGATCTCTTGAACATGTGCCGAATGCTTTCACCCCAATACTCAGTTGATCATAATTCGACGGCTTTCTCTACAAAAGTTCATAGGGACTTTCTATACAACACTGGCCTAGGCAACCAATCAATTAAATACAACACTGGCCTAGGCAACCAAACAATTAAATAAGCAGCCATAGAACACTTTCACCCCAAAAATAGATGGGTAAGCTTGCTTGGAACAAAAGAGCTCCACCCACATTCAAGATGTGTCGGTGCTTTCTTCCACACGTCCGTTCGACTGTCGGCATGTAAATGACATATTTACTTATATTATATGGTTCAGGATGTACGAACCGCTCTTGCCCATTCCTCATAATTTCCCCCCTTTAGATGGTGTTGGGTGGTCGTGTTTCTTGGTTTACCACTCGTACTTACATCGTACAAGAAGGTGCGGTTTATTTTTCACTCGCTCCTGACTCTTCCTTGAAATTATGCTTAGTCATGTTTGGTGCGTATGGAGATTATATAAAGAAAAATAAATTCGCTCTTATACAATGGAGCAAGAATGAATCAGTGAAGAGATGTCTATCTCCCTTCTC
The DNA here is from genome assembly GCA_002319775.1 of Fagopyrum tataricum. Classification (NCBI taxonomy): domain Eukaryota; kingdom Viridiplantae; phylum Streptophyta; class Magnoliopsida; order Caryophyllales; family Polygonaceae; genus Fagopyrum; species Fagopyrum tataricum. The sequence goes on from CM008281.1 coordinate 5,722,531, forward strand.
ATGTTCGATTTATTGATGTTATATGTTACAAAGAAATAGAAAATAGCAGTTACTAACTAGCTACTTGGATGCAGTAAGCCAGTAACTATCAACTAAATAACTGCAGTAAACTAAATAACCACCTGATGTCATCTAACAACCTGGACGACTTTTCTAATATCCCGTGAAACTTTCAGCTGGCTGTAAATGAATGTTGCATATTGTTAAACGATATTAGTCAGTTATTTAGTTTATTGCACTAAGTCAGTAACCAACAACTAAATAACTGACTAATGTGGTCTAACAATATGCAACATTCATTTCTTACGGCCAGCAGAAAGTTCATGGGACACATAAAAGAAGTTCATTCACAACAGTTTACAAGGAAACTAGAATTTGCATGATTTTCATTAATCTGGTTATGTCCTCTGAGCCCCAAAAACGGAACCAGGAGTTTGGATTAGGGGTGGAAATTTCACCCCCCCCCGTGGGTATACGAATCACTCGCCCCCCTGTGGGTGATGGGTGGTTACACCCGGTAAGGTTAATGGGTGGGTGATGGAATTGGTTCACCCCGACGTATTGACATCCCTAGTTTGGATTAAGACCTCCAACCAATAGAAGTAAACTGCTAAAGAAACATGAGAAAAAACATTCAAAATTACCTGTAGTTATAATCCTTCACTACAAAATACACTGGTGGTCCAACTCTAAGGTATTCTGTTAAATTACTGAAGTAACCCTACAATAAACATAAAACTATTAAGAAGTTGAGCAAAAATGACATATTGGACAAAATTAAGATGGAATCGAATTACAGGTTAGGACAGCAACTGCAAACCTGAAGATATGAATTCCGTGGAAGAGCTATTTGTTGTTCTAACCCAGGTTCAGTTCTTGTGCTTAAGGCCTGGAAAGAGGTGAGGGGTTTAAACATGAAGAAAGACTAGATAGAGCATGCTAGAGTAAGCTCAACAAATCAAAAAGCAACTTACAATGCTTGCAAAAGTTAAGCCGGCAAAAATTATAAGAACAGCAACTTTAACTCCCTGACGTGTAAGGATTGGCCCATGAACTTGCTGAAAGAGGATCATAAAATGATAATCAAATTTATATATATGGTGAAAAGGGCAATATTAATTCATAATTTCGTATTACAAACTATATCATGAACCAAAAGTTCTAGGGTGATACTAATAATCAAATCTCCTCAGTTTAGAAATATTGTCTGAATATTAAATGGTGAAGTTCCCTACAGAAGCCAACGTCTTTCTTTCAGTCTAAAGGCTCTAGTTCACACACTTTATACAGTGAAATTAAACATCAAAAACTAAATAACTGACAAAATAAAAGACCAGCCTTTTAAGTGGTACAGTAAATTAACTAATTAAGCATACACACAAAATAACATCATGATAAAGAAATGATAGAAAGCAAAATCAGAGTGAGCACAACCACGAGATGAGAGGAAAATCCAAAATGTGTGTTCAACTCAATCACATCCAAACACAGTTCAATAATAAAGTCTAGCATTCTTGCAGAAATAAAATCTATTTTCCGTCATAAACTTAAGCAAGCTTACCTTCATATACTTGGTCAGAACTCCTGGACTTCTATGTTGGACATCTGTAATTACAACAAGATATCTAAATAAGAGAACAAACTCAAGACATGCGTATTATCTCACAAAATCTCTCCCATCCAATATAATCCAACATAATACTGTAGTGAAGTTTGAGAGGCAAAAGACTCTACAGTGAGCACCTTCAGAATCCACATTTAGAGGAATTTTGATGCAAGGGAAACAGTCTATCCTGTTGTCACGAGCTCGTCTAGAGTCAAGAGCTATCAATGCAACGAAAGCACTAATTTGCAGAAGGAAGTCTAGCAGAACAGCAACAGCTGGAGAGAATAATAAGATCCAGTCAAACTCGATGATTTAATCAGCTGCAATTCTAGTACAGACATGTGAGAATTTCTCAAACCTGCAAACATGGAGAAGACACAGCAAGCTGGCATAGAAATAAAGGTTCCAACTGCAAATGCCACGACCTCAGATAAACTAGCCAATGTTATAGAAGGACCAACTTCAGAAAGGGCATTGCTGACTTGGATATCCAAAGGATATTCAATTGGTTGCCTTTTGACAGCATGAACCAATATGCACATATTGTCAACTCCTACCTGATAATATTTGATAACATCTTGATGAAGGATTTAATGAATATTTGCAGAAAAGAAAGATGTATAAACATATTGTATGGAAATCTGTATACTTTTTCTTCAAGCTTTGAAATGATCAAAACCTTAAAAGGGGTACCGACAAAAATGTCCTACAACTCCAAATTAATGCCCACAGTTTTAAACATGAATCAGAAGCGGTGAAATGGAAAGCAATTAATGGAAACTATATGCAATGAATTGACAAGAGGCGAACAAAAAAATAAGGCAGTAAAGAAAAGGTGGGCATCACTGCGCAATCATCTAAAATGCATGGCATATATTTTCCTTAAAGCAAGTTGTTGAATTTGAGGTGATTATTTAAGAGGGGAAAGCTAATGTCAGTGGCAAAAAAGAACAAGCATCAAGGGAGGGGGATAAGTTTAGCACGTCGAGGTAGTTGCCAAACAGGATTACAGGAGCTTATAATGTGAATTAAAGGGGATCTAAGCACACTTTTTTCTCAGAGAGTCTATATGATGATTTAATATGCAGCCTCCACATTTTCCTTTTCCGCTGAACCCAAAATTCATCTACACTTCACACAGCACCAACACTTCTAATCTCTTGTTCTACTTCAGCTACCACCACTTTTGTTCAGCAACACAATTGAAAGTGTCACCTCCACTCAATTGCCTACATGTCAGTGTGAGACCATATGCTCTCACCTGGACATCCTATAAGCATTATATTCTCCAAATGTAGATTTGATTGGTTTCCAAAAGCATAGACTAGTGGCAAAAGGGTAGCTGGTACCTTTTCTGTAGAGGCAAATATGCATTATATAAGCATTATATCACCATGCAATTATGGGCATAAGAAACTTCATTTTGATTCCAGGTTTTTTATTTATTATTTTCACTCTAAATACCAAACAAGAACATGACAAAGTCATGTTGAAGTGCAAACAAAATAATAAAAAATCATGAATAGGAATACTCACAGCTAAAACAAGGAAGGGTATGACTTCCATAATAATCAGCGTAGACTTCACTCCAATGGCACTGAAAATCCCAACTGAACCAAGGACTGAAAGAATAACAATGAAGACACCAGCAAGACCCAGCAACACCTGTAAGAGAAAAGACGATCAAAAGAAGATAATCAGGGTGCACGAGCCCAAGAAAACAAATGCAACTATTAACAAGAATAAGTCAAACTTTTGTCCAGGAAACGCCACTAATAAGCCAATTTATTCCATTCCATAAAAACAAGAAAATGTTATTATTCCAGGAGATCTTAACTATAGCAGAATGTTGAAAAGACAAGCAATGAGCCTATGTAGCTTGTGTCCATTGCATGTCCATTTTGTCCTCTATATCAATATTTTATGATCCTATACACAGGTTGTCCCTGAAAATTCCTTGTCAGTAGTCATGTACTTGCTGATTTTCTTTTCTCCAGCTCTATGCAACTCGAGGGTCGACAAAGCTGAAAGATTATTGATATCACCTAGTTTAGAGACGTGCATTTAATATTAATTTTGCATTTTTGGTCATGGGTTTCGATTTTTCATTGCTAGTTTTCACTATATTTCTAGCATGGAGGTCTACATTCTCTATGTTGACACTTTCAGGCATTCTGGTGGTGAGTTGGTGGTGTTTCGAGGTATTCTAAAGGAGTCAGATGAGCTACGGGGTGACAGTTGATGGTTCGGCTCAAAGCGTCACAAGAAAAGACGCCTTTCCAGTGGAGGTCTTGCACCAAGTTCAGCATGAAGTGCTCCTAATCGTGCAGCCCTCACACTACCCTGTGGACTTAGTTGGAGGTTGTGCACCATGTTTGGTGTGAAGTGTGTACTTGTGCACCATGTTTGGCGTGAATTGTGTACTCGTGCACCATGTTCGGCGTGAATTGTGTACTCGTGCACCTGGTCGTGCACCATATGCGGCACAAAAGGTTGAGCTTGTGCGCAAGGACGTGTGTTTGTCTTCGAGCCACGTCGTCTTCAACCCAAGATCTTTTATGATATTTTTATCAATATTTTGTAAATATGTTTTGGACACTATTAATAGGTCTTTGGACAAACTTTTAGGGATCTGAAATTTATTAGAAAATTGGACTGTTGTCAGAGATGTCATCTACAGATTCCCAGGTTTTGTTCTAGGATTGCGAATTGAATCTGTTTTGTTTTATGCTTTCGATAGCAGATAGGTTTCTTCTTTAAATCTTGCAAGTTTTCCCATGTCCAAATCTAATTCTTTGATTTCTATTCCTGAAATATCAAGCTAATTATCTAGTTCTAGGGTTGGTTTGATCCCAATGGTGGGTAGTGAGACTGAATGAATTTGATTAAACAATGTAATAACTGTAACATGTTAATTCATCATTGGTGAGATTGATCTTGTTTATTTAAGGCAAACTTGACCTTTTTATTGTTACGCATGAAGAGTATTAGGTATTGTCATAGGATAATACTTTGAGAAATGGTAGACAAGAATTGGACCTGAGATCAATTTTAACAATAGTCTGTCACTCGTGGGTCAATACCTATCATAAAAGCCTTAGGTTTTGCATTGATTTAGTCATTAGGTTTATCACCTGGATTCTAAGTGCTATATGGTTTGGCCACCACGAGAATAAGTTGTGAATGATTTTCAAGCACACTTGTTATGCTTTAAACAAAAGTAGCAATTATATCAGATAGTTACCCTCATCCGTTTCCAATTTGATATCTTGCAATTTATGTCTATCTTTGCTCAAGCGATGTCGTGGTGATACCTGGATCTTAGAAGTCTTCCCCTATGTATTCAAATCCCCCATTTGTTGCTTTCCACTTGCCATTATAATCAAAACACTCAATTATTCTTCACTATTTGGCTTATTTAATTGGCTTGAAGTTACAATTAATATTCTCATAAACATAGCCCCTGATACTAGACACTCAGTTTTAGACTGAACCCGTTACACTTGCGGGATTGGTTTTGGCTTGTCAATCATTTTCTTATAATAAAAACTTGTCACCTAAAGAAGGTAAAGTGCATTGTTATTCAAATAAGCATTATCGTAGAGAATCTTCTGGTAGCAAGATTCTGCACGGTAATCCAAGTGAGGTTGAAGCCATACCTTGGATGAAATATAGAAGGATGATATATGAGTTGTGTCCCCCAGGGTGATTGAGATATAAGCAAACATTACCAAATAGCTTATCTGTCACAAAAGTGGACCAAAAGTATATACACATTCAATGGCCGCAGGATCTTTCAGAATAAACTGTCATACTGGGAAGCTAAATAACGAGTCAAAAAATAACAACATAATGGTCAGCTTTAAGGACAACCAAAAAGATCATTCAAAGATGCGGCTTACTGTAATTGTAATGACATCAGCAGTACTTTCTCTTTTCAGTTCATCCTCTATTGAGCTTTCAGAAGAATATGACAATGTCAGATTGTTAGACTGCACCATTGGTATAAGCTCCTCCTGCCAAGATGCCCAGGTAATTCAATTGTTAGACATAGACACAAGGAGTAATTCAAGGAAAGAACTCACAGAAGAAAAAAACGCAGCAAAAGAGAGAAAGCAGATCGAACAGGGACATAGACATATCAGTAAACAGGTTAATGATAGTGGAAAAGAAAACAGATTACAAGATACACAAGGAAATGGTACAAACATTACCATCAAGGTATTAGGCATACAAAACAATAAATCAACAAGAACAATAAGAAAATTAGCATAGGTATATATTATTACCCAATAGTTCGGCCAATGTTATTTGCATTGCTACTAAATCAAAAATACAGACTTACAACTTCTACAGACATCTATTCTACAGTCCTTATTGCAACTCACTCCCTGCTGGAAAGTAGACTTCTGATAAGTTTCACTTTTTAAATCCCTTCCATTCAAAATCCATAACTTCCAACACCCTTTTGACAGAACTACAGAAGTAATTAGGATCCAATGCCTTTCAAGGAAACATGTACCAAGTGTAACTTTTTGTCAACCACAAAGTTACTTGCTGTCAAACAAATGATTTCTGCTCAACCGAAGATGAAAAACAACTGAATAAAAAAATGCTATTTAAATGGGAAAACAAGTGTGATTTTTCAGATTTCTGCTACAAAGGATTATTGAGGTGAATCAAACAGTAAGGTTGGCAGCTACAGTATGCATATGTAACTGATCAAACCTTTGCCAACTTGATAAACGCCCTTTCCCAAGCCAAAGCTTTCCCATTTTCACTGCTTGTTTGATCGACGACATTGTTAACAGGGTAAGTCACAACAAAAGCTGTAGCCTGACATTCATTCCAGTAAAGCCAAAATTAGTATATGCTTCTCCATCCATTTAAAGGAAAAAGAAATTACCTCAGAGTAATTATTCCCAGGAAATCCTCCTAATACGGTACTTGGATCAAGCGGAGCCTTAAAGGCACTCCTACATGTTTCTGTAGATGTATAATGCTGTTTGCAAATTCATGAAGTAGGAAAATATTGATATTAGTTAAAAACAAGAAGCCTGATTAAAAATGTCACAGCTAATATCTAATATTCATAAGAAACATGTATATCATCCCACAGCTTGAGCTGTTGTGGCGCAGTGCAGCAGAGCCACTTATTTTGTCATTCACTAACAATAAATCGGATCATGATAAAGATTTAAGCTAGAAGTACATGACAACAGAAACAGAGAATATGAATAAATTCAAGCCAGTATCCCAAGGATATGACTGAATTGCAATCATTATATGACTTCTGATCTTCCTGGCAAATTTCAAGGCTCAAGTTAGACCTTCAGCTCAGGTGTAATATACCTGAAGTTCAGAAAATACTCCCCTAAGAAGTTCAGACAAAAAAAATAAAAAAATACCATTCATAAAAAGAGTGAAGATAATTTGTCATCTAACATAGATTTTCATGATGGAGATCTTCATAAATCTAGGCAGAGTAGCTTCACTCGATCCAAATCAGGGTTTTGGCCATTGAAGTTGGACGTCCAACATACCCTGGGGGCATATTCATGAATATAGTTCAAGTTTTTGAACCCAGGCAAGAAAACTCTTAGTTTTAATCATGGGGACAAAAAATAACTATGTCCCATGGCTAAATTCTAAAACTCTCAAGGCTGTTCAAGGTAAAGCACTACATTGGTCAATAATTGAGGTCCTAGTCTCACGGTGTTGGAAATTGTTGGTTAGCTATTTGAAATAATTGTACTCTATATCTTAGGCTATCCTCGCTTACTTATAGGCCTCATTACTTTGCTATGTTCTAGGTTATGCTGTACGCATTAGGTTTTATTACCTAACCAACTTTTACTTTGTCTTAGGGTTTTCTTTCTTGTCATTGCATAGTTTCTTCTCCTGGAATAATAGATCAAGGCACTATAAAGGAGCTCTTAGACTTCTCTCGGTTCTTCTTAAGATCTCCTAAGATTTGTGATCCTTCTGCTGCGTTGATTTCAGTTTAGAAATTGACATGGAACCAAAGTTCATTGTTTTCATCCTGGGCTCTTACAGTCCATATCTGAGAACTTTGGTGCCTCCCATTCATCATCCCAAACTTGTTCAGCCCTTCCCAAATGGTTGATCTTGTCAAGCATTCTGAATATGTAGCCTTCAAGTCCGGGTTCTCCGTGTTTCTTCATCTCATCAGTACACTGCTATACCGACAAAGGGCCTTCCGACACCATTGCTTACGGATTTTAGATCCAGTTTCTACCTACACTCTTCTCCGGCTTTGACAGTGGGATAGTGTTAGTAGATATTTGTATATATTGTGAGGTTAATTATTTCTGTAATTTCCATCGTGAACCAAGGGGTTTATACCCACATATATGTTGAGATATCTCATGAGATCCAGATCCAGTTGAGGACTTGGTTTTTCCAACCAATACATATCCATACTGTACACAGCCTTGACATATTGAAAATAGCAAGATCTCAATCTTCCTTAATTCTCTTAAATGTGGCTTCGAGTGGGCTTTACAGAATAAGCAATGTTTATAAAAAAAAAAAACTGCTTTTGTGAAGAAAAGTGCTCATGTGATAAATCTATTAAAGATTACTATGCATAAATTATATAACAAGACAAAATGAATGATCATAGCAAGAAACCAATTGCTTAAACTATCATACAGACAGATCACGATTGATCAATCTAAGTTCTAAAATGCAGAAGCAACTGTCAAACTTAAGAGCCAAAAAATATTTTTTTATACCTGAAAGCAGTATTCAGCATGTTGAACACCTCCATATAAATCAAAATTATCAGGATCCATTTTGAAGTACTGTTAAAAAAGAAAATTTGGTAAGCAAAGAAAAGAGCTTCATGTTCCAAAAAGTGTGAATTCATATAGAATGTAAAAGGCATGTCATGCAGATAATATTCATATAATTTTCGAAGACCAAATTGATGAGATGGACTTAATTAATTGATCTGAAGGAATAAAGCCATTTAACAACCAATTAGATCACTCACTATGAGAAGTTTTGCATGCTTGAAATAGGGATACGAACATGGTAATATGGTATAACTCGTACTTTTGTCGATTATATTTGATAGGCAAAAGCAAATTACAATTCATCGAAAATTTTTGAAATACTCACTTGAAGAATACTTTGAGTTGCACAATCTTCCCCTACAGGCTTTAAGCAAATATCAGTTAAGGATACCATTGATGCACTATAATTTGCTCGAAGCTCATCAACCTGAGAAAAATATCACATAACCCCCTTAAATATTATTTAATCCTTAGGAATTACACTGTGAAGCATCTCATATGAACAGCAGATCACCTTTCTTTGAACTTCAAAGAGCAACTGAATATTTTCATCTGTCACAATACTTGGATCCTTTCCATTCTTTGCGTTTGGTCTGGTAGCTAATATAACCTGTGAAAGATAATGCACTTGGCCACTTAGGCTACGTCATGCTTGATGGTATAATTCTGGTCTGTATAACACACCCAATTCACATGATTTTGTCTTATTACTAGGAAATGTTTCTACTAAAATCAAGATAGAACCACAATATTAATTCATCATATATGAAACTGTAATGCACCTGCTCAATTCGATAAAAGGGAGCCAGGTGGTTGTCAAAGAAACGTTTCTCTTCTGCGGCTTTACTCCCAGGACCTACCCATAACTGAAACAACACATCGATTGAATAGCATTCAACAGAAATTATTAAACTGAGATTAAACAGAGGTTGTGTTTATTTCCAAGGGTATCCCGGTCAAAAAATCAAGAAGCTAAGAATAAGTACATCTCAAGTAGAGTGGTTGAAACTCTAAAATACCGAATACTTACTATTTATAAGAAAAAAGATACAGCTGCAGCTTTACATTTTACAATAAACATGTGATTTCAAAATAGAATATTTAAACATTTATCTAACACCCGCTCAAGTGGGAAGGTTATTGGTAAGCAAATCAGCAGGTTGGTGTTCAGTTGGTATGTAGGCTACCTTGATGATCCCAACCTCAATTTTTTCTTTACTGACAGGTCTATTCATCTCAGCATGCTTGGTCTATCGCATTGAATAGAATTTAAAGCGGTTGTTCATGATATATGTTAGTTTCTATGGCTTAATATATTTCTCAATGACTTGAAGATCAAGTGCGAGGATCTTATGATGATGTATGGTGACAAACTGACAATAGATCTGCTAAACATAACTCATGAACCCATTATAGATCATCTATCTATCTACAACACATCCTACATAATCAGCATAAGTATAGGCTTCTAGGGATAGTTTTCCACTTCTTTTGAATACGATAACTCTCTGGACTCCCTTTAAGATAGACAAAAATCCTAAAAGCAAACTGCAAATGTGGCTCTCTAAGATCGTGCATAAATTGACCGATAACACCGACAGAGAACACAATGTCAGGTTGAGTGTGAGCAAGTTAAATTAGCCTTCCACATAGTCGCACATACATGGCCTTATCTATAGATTTAGCATCTCTTGCATGGTTTATCTTGTAATTGGAATCCATAAAGAGGTAGGTTTCTACAACCTGAGACCAAGCAAGAAAGTTCTTGCAATTGAATTTGTATGTTGGCTGAACATTTATGAGATCAGCCTTTTGAGTTTGGGCACAACCAACTTGGAAGGAGATCTCAAATTCAAACATGATGAAAAAGGAATAGAAGTAGATGGGCATGTCTTACAACGAAGGTCATGGACTAATGTAAAAATTGTAGCAGTGAAGGTTGCAACTTGAAAGGCAACAAGAGTAGAGTAAACAGAGAAAGAGAAGTAATTTTTTTGTTAGATCACTAAACCAAAAAGTAATGATACCATAAGTGTAAACAGAGAAAGAGAAGTAGTTTTTTTGTGTTTGTCATGGGAAACCCAATTTAAATATAAGAATATGCTAGAAAAGTAGCTGGAAATAAGTACATCAAAAGTAGAGTAGGATGGTTAAAAAGTCTAATCTGCCTAAAACTATTTATAAGGAAAGAAACAGTTGCAGCTTCCATCACTATAAACATGTAATTTCATATCAAGATATTTAAAGAACTTATCCAAAAACAATGGAAATATCAAATGATATTCAATAAAGCAAAGAAGCATATTCCACAAGGTAGCAAATAAGGATAATATGGCATATATGAAATATTTGTGTGCACGTATAGGTAGAAACCATTCTTACAGTAAAGAGTGAACCTTTCTAGATATTGATTTGTTTATTCTAGCGGTTAAAATAAAAAATAAAATAATCAACAACCAAATCTCCCTAAATCCTCATTCTCACAATCAGATCTTTTTGTGTGTACCCACTTTATTCATAAAATGTCACATAAATACTACCAGGAAACTTTCTTACATGCTCTCAAGACTACCATGAAACTTTCTCGCACAAACATACGCATTCATTCTTGAACTGACACATGATTTAATTCAATATATGGATCAGTGTTACAAACCCAATTACAGCCTAATGGGTTGTATGCACCGTTTAAATTGTTCCGAGGACAGACCATAAAGATTTTAAAAACCACCAATCTAATAATAACCTCCTAATGAAACTCAAATCTTCAAGGAAAAGGGAAACACATCTAAATGTCTTGTATAGCTACCTTGTCAGGCCGAGTTTCAACCTCGAAATGAAATAGACCTAAACATAGTAAGAAAACAACCAGCACTGAGGAGCACAATACAAGAGTGGGATTTCTAGCAACCCATAGTCCATATTTCCTGAAGAACATAGAACCTTGAATCAGTCAATTACCAATAGTTATAAGGTTTAAAACAAGGGATGGAGAAAGTTGGCACAAAAGTACAATATAACAACTTGTACTAACCTATAAGCATCAACAATGAATCTTTGAATGGAAGAGAGATGGAGCGGTGGTGTGATTTCATCCACCTGAAAGGCATAGTAATGCATAAGGAAGACATATGTCATAACAACAGAATTTTGCACGAAATCAAGCATATAAATGTTTGAAATTTTGGACAAAACTCTATCAACCGTTCAACATTCCACCCCTTATATCAGGAATTTGGACATTACAATCTCTCGCTTGGAGAAAACTGTGGGCATTTAATTTTATTTTTTGCAATGTAGCTAAAATCCTTCATAAATGATCAAATTGTATCACTCTGAGTGAAATAACCATGCATTTCTTTAAATATGAACTACATTTTTACATTCTATGTGGATTAATTTTCTTTTAAACATCCATGCAATATGATCGCAGTGCCTTACAATTTAAGGAAACCAACCCATGTTAGATGCAAATTAAATTAGCAAAGGACCATGAACAAGTGAACAAGTTCATAACTTGATATCAAGTATGAACACTAAAAATAATATATTGAAGAATAGTTTAAAAGTAATTCATATAGCAAATAAGTAATGGGAAAATGTGTTGAACGAGTTTTAAGAATAGGCATACATATATACACGGATATCTATGCATGTTTTAACAAAAGATGGTAAAATACACATATAGGAGAAATGATTGAACAGGTTCAATTAAAATAATAATATAAATATATTAGCATATTCGTAGGGGCAACCTCTAGATGAATGAGAGACAGAAATTCATAGAAGTAGGCCACATATGTATATTAACGGTTGAACTCATAGTGAATTCAAGCATCAATTGAGTCAGGTTAAAGTTTTAACATGTTCGCGGATGTAACTATGAAGACAAAGTGGTAGGAAAAGATCAATAAAAGACAACTAAAGATAATTATGGTTTGAAAGAGAACTAAAGATAATAATGGTTTGAAAGACAAAAAGGGTGAGCAAGCAAATAGGAAATATTGATAGAGAAAATCAAGTTCAAATCTAGAAACAACTTCTAAGGAAAAATGGGTAGACAAATTTCCAGAGAAAAGAAATACATAGATAAAAGTGTAAAATGCCTATATTCATCCGCTGACACGAATTACAAATTTAAATTATCTATAAGTAAGAATTAATGTTTGATCCAAAGATATACCTTAATGCCTGAGATGTCATCCTTATCAGCAGCATCCGCTTCACTCAGCAGAGGTTTTGCAAAAGATGCAGATCTTTCACTCTCTATTTTATGATGGAAGAAGCTCCACCCAAGCAATGCACAAACCAAAATGGTAAACATGATAGCCAAGTAGAACTCGATACATCTCACCTACAAACTCAAAAATGTTATATAAAGCGTATATG